>CM062818.1:1046363306-1046963306 GCA_031772625.1 Pinus tabuliformis | reverse complement strand
AGCCCAATATGGGACAGCAATGAAGATTTTAGAAATCTAATTTCAGACGTATGGGCACAAAAGATCACAAGTTCACCTCATTTCGTGTGGGAAACAAAATTTAAAAAAATTGAGAATAGAGGTGAAAACTTGGGCAAGAGAAAATGAAATGCAAAATAAAAAAAAGAAAAGCAGAGCTGAATAAAAAAATGGACAGCATGCAAGAGACAAAGGAAAATAAAGAGGAGGATAAACAAGACTATCTACAAGAAAAGGAGCTTTTCTGGGAAATTTAAAGAGAAAATAGAAAAGTAGAAGAGATGAGATTGAAGTCAAGAAGTCTTTGGCTGAATGCAAAGGACAAAAACACGGCCTTTTTCCACAACTCCATGTAAATAAGAAGAGCAAGAAACCAGATCAACAAAATCCAAGTGGATGGGCAAGAAATTAAGGGAGCGGAAGAGCTGAAAAAAGTAGCACATAATTACTTTAAAAACATCCTGACAACGAATGAAGAAACAGCAAATTATGAGAATTTCCTACAGCATACTCAAAAAAAAAAGAGAAGGACAGAATGCAGAAATAATGAAAGAAATCTCAGAAGAAGAAGTAGTGGCAGCAATATGGAGCCTCCACCCAGACAAGGCACCAGGGCCAGATGGATTCACAATCGCCTTCTATAGGCAACACTAGAAAACCATAAAAAAAGACTTCTTAAGAATGGTAAGGAATGTATTCAAATTCCAAAGGAATCCAATCGCTTCACCTTCAGCAGATTCCGACCAATCTCCCTTTACAACTCCTCCTACAAGATAGTAACAAAGATCATAGCGAACAGAATCAAGAAAGTGCTCTCAGAGATAATATCCGAAAATCAGGGAGGCTTTGTTCCTAGCAGGCAGATTATCGACAATTTTATTGTTGTCCAGGAAGCCATTCACTCAAGCATACAGAGAAAAGAAAAAGGAATTATCATAAAACTAGATATGGCTAATGCTTTTGACAAGGTCAGCTTACCATATCTAATGGTTGCTCTAAAAAAATTCAGGTTCTAAAAAGAAATAATAGAGGTTATCCAGGCATGCATCACGGACCCGTGGATAGCACCACTTATAAACGGAAGACCAAGTGATTTCTTCCAAAGCACAAGAGGTTTGAGACATGGGTGCCCTCTTTCTCCTTTCCTCTATATCATAATGGCAGATACTTTAAGCAGAGCACTAGAAAAACAAAGGAGAGAAAAAACATTACTGGACTTCAAATCACAAAAGGAGTCAAAAGCATTAACCACTCTTTGTTTGCGGATGATACACTCTTGTTGGGAGAGGCCTCAAGCATAATTGCTAGAAGATTTTAAGAGGTTTTGGACAATTTTCTACTGGTCTTTGGTGGTCTCTTAAATAACACAAAATGCAGGATATATGGCTGGAACACCTCCCCCAGAATCATGCAACGAATTTCACAAATTCTTGAGATCCCTATCCAGGAAAGATGGACTCACTTCTTTTATCTAAGACTACCCATTCTCAAAAGAGAATCTGAAAGCGGAACTATGGATCAAACAAATTGAAAAAATGAAAGATAAAATCCAAAAATGGGGTATGATGTGGCTGAACATGGCAGGCAGGGTAATTTTGATTAAAGTCTTACTCACGGCGCTCCCAATATATCAGTGTGCTACAATTCTGGCACCGGCAAGTGCACATAAGCAAATGGAACTAATAATAAGAGGATTCCTCTGGCAAGGAGGGAAACAAGAGAACAAAATGTTTAGTCTGGTAAAATGGGAGCAATTAACAGTATCATATGAAAAAGAAGGCTTATCCATAAGACTACTTGGCCTAATGAATGTTGCATTAGGAATAAAAATCATATGGAGAATGATAACAGGTAAGGAAAGCTGGTGGAAAAAATCTCTAGCCACAAAATACATGAACCACTCGAGAACAAATTTATTGACTGAAAATATTCCAATAAGACCGTGCACACAAGTTTGGAAGCTTGTGAAGAAGATAACACCTCTAATCAGTGATCATATTTCTAAAATTCCAGGCAATGGGAAAACGGTCTCAACATGGGAGGACAAAATTATAGGGAAGGAGCCCCTAAACCTCCTTTCGGGCCATGAAGACATCCAAAAATGGATGAACAATAAAGGCCTGAAAACTCTACATTCAATCTCCAAATGGGACAACCGAAATTGGCAAGAATGGCACATCACAAGAATTCTCCCAAATCTGAAAGGTCAATGGGACAGTCTTAGGCAGCACCAACAAGCATTGAGGAAGAAGACACTTTTGCATGGGATCCAAGTGGAGGATGCTACACAGTAAAGAAAGGCTACACAGTTCTTCAAGAACAGCAGAATCAACAAGAGTGGGCACCACGGAAGTCAGTTTGGAAAATTGATAGCCTCCCTAAAATCAAAATCTTCATATGGACCCTATTAAAAGAGAGAATTCTCACCTCTGAAAACCTCAAAAAAAAGGATTTTATGGTCCATCCAGGTGTCCTATGTGCCTGAAGGAAGAAGAGACTATTCAACATCTCTTTTTGGACTGCATGGTAACAAAAGAGTGTTGGAAACAACATTCAAGCCCCCTAGAAATCAACGTGAATTTTTCCAAAACATTTTTGAATTTCTTTCGAGATTGGAAAAAGACATACCCCTACCCGACAAAGAAAAAGGAAATGATAAATAGGTTCTGGGAATGTCTTCCAGCAGTTTTGTGCTGGCAAATTTGGCTCTCAAGGAAGAAGAGCATCTTCAAAGACCAAACACCAAGAATAGGGAGAATTTTATCAAAAACATGGAGTCTAACCTCTGAATTCCTAAATATGAAAGGCACTACAGCAATTGATTATAATCTCCTACAGCAAGAAGAAAGAGACAGGATCAATAAAGCAACAATAAAAACAACAGGAAAAAAAGTCTCATGAATACTCCTACAGCCCAGAACTGGAAAATCCGATTAAATGAAGTATTCACAAACTGGAAAGAAAACCAAAAAAGATATTGCTTGTTCTTTGATGGGGCATCTAAAAACAACCCGGGGAAAGCAGGTGCGAGAGGTATCATAATTGACCCATGGGGAAAAGCAATGGTCTCCTATGAATGGGGATTGGGAGAAACTACAAACAATAAAGCAGAAGCCTATAGCTTGTTACTGGGCTTAAGGATACTTAAAAAGAGAGCCATCAAAGACCCAATAATATTGGGAGACTTAGCGATCATCATAGAGTAAAATGGCAAGCAATAAAATCCTACAAATTCAGCCATGAATAGGATATATAAACGAATAAGAAACAATCTGGACAATGCAGGCAAGGTCGCATTTAAGCATATTTAAAGAGAGCATAATAAAACAACAGACCATTATGCTAATAAGGCAACTGATAGAAGTGAAGGAGATATCAGGGAAAATGATGAGTTATATCATAATTCAATCCCTTAGATCAAATCAGTGACCATGATAAAAAACACGCTCCTCAAAAAAAGTCAGAAGATCAACAAAAATATTAGTAAAAGGACATCAGCAAATCAGTGGAGAGACATTTCAGCAGCTTAATCCATAAGGAAATCACAAGAATCACAACATAAAATCCTGAGCGTATCCGAATTTGATATCAGTCTGAAGATCAAGGTGGATAAGTATCTCGTGCATTGGAACGGCGATGCGAAATGCCTTCTCCACGACAGTGATCGATGCAGACTTCCCTCTTTAAATCGCCAGCATCCCCTCTCTCCTTTTCATTGTATCCTTGTCAAAAAGTATTCTAAAATCTCTGTTTCATTCCTCTCATCGACCTCAGGAAATCCTCGCCTTCAACTCTTTTCATCTGATCAATTCTATGAGTCCATCAATCATTAATTCTTATCCATCTAGTCACTGCTATGAGCCTACCTCCATAAGTGCAAACACTAGATACACTCCTCTGTGCGAAAAGGATCACAAGAAGTGTCCATATTTCAGTTATCTCCATTGCCCTCCCTTATCAAAACACGAGCTCTCCTCTCCATCTCCCAACTGTAATATCGTTAAGAAGATCACTATAGCCTTTGCTCCCAGTTGCCCCATCGTCTCATTGGATACTCAGCACTTACAAATCTGAGATCCTCACCCATCAGCCCCCCCTCAGCCACCCATTTCGACTACTCTATTTCTCTGTGTGAGAAAGAAACAAAAGAATAGCTTACCTCCAATCCTGAAGTCTTCAGAACAGCCCAATTCAAAGACAGCAATGCACCCAATAGCAGTAAGGAAGTTTTAAAGCGCTCTTCAACAGCACAAAGGGAGGGGAAAAACAAAAAGACAGTAGAAAACAGAGGAACAGCATTCACAGGAAACACAGGAAGTACTCCAAAATCACAGAGAAACAAGTTATAAAGATGGAGTTTAATCCAGTAGAGAAGGCAACTAGGAATGATGGTTGTGCCACCTGTAAGGCCAACAAGTTCATGATTAGCAGGTTCCAAGAAGCACTTCAAGATCTCAGATCAGAGATGAAAATGGAATTTAGCTACCAAAAGAAGAACATTGAAAGCCAGAAAGCGGAAATAATCGCATAAAAAAAGAAGTGTGTGTATTTGGAAGAAATTGTGGCTTACATCAAAAACTCCACTCTGAGTCAAGAGAGAGAAAACTCAATTTGTCAAGGCAAAAAGCAAAAATCCTATAAGGAGCATTTAGTAAACCAATATTGAGCATTTTTAAGCACTACAATAGATATCAAGTAATATGGTTTGTAAATTTATCTTATTATCAGGCCAATATGTAAGGCATTATGCCAGAATAGTTATAGGTACCAATAGAGTTTTGGGATTCAAGCACAGTATCAGGGACTGCGTTCCCACTTTCCTTCTAAAGCTTGACTCCGATCTCCCACGAATGTAATAGGAGCATGCTCCTTTTCTCTTTTTTTTGGAAATACAAACAATATCCGATCTTGTCAAAAAAAAAAAAAGAGAGCAGTAGAGTTAGCTTGAGGTGTTGGTGTCTTAGGTTTAAGTTTTTAACCATGAGGGGATAGCCCCAAGTTCTGTAATTTCGTAATATCTAAAGTAGGTGTCCAGTAGGTTGATATACATCATAATTTTTTTGAGTGTGACAGCCCAATTATGTTACACTCATGTATGCAATGAAAATATTTGAAAAAAAAAGGGTTGAGTCATGGGACACAGATTCTAGAGGTTGAGGTTACTTGCTGCAGATATTCTTAAGGTTTCATTATAGCAGGAACAAAGTTGCTTGGGAGCGGAAGCAGAAGAGGGAGCGGGGAGCGACATTTTCAAAAGCTCCCGGGTCGGGAGCGAATTTTTATATAATATATATTTTTATATATTTTGATGCATATATGTCAACAAAAGCATGAAGAATGATTAACTAGATATAAAAAGCATAAAAATATGGATTAAATCATATAGCATCAATCATCTATAAGTTATAATCTTCATCAACCACATCCACAAGTTAGTAGCATACAACATATTGAGTCTCACGATTGAAGATTCATCAATTTTAAAGTTTCAAGCTTTCAAAATTCAATATATAACATTTGTCATCATTGATCACTAAATTTGTACTTGTAACCATTACCATTACCAAGTAACCAAACTATAACAAAGAATATCTAACATGAAATGAAATGTTTCAACTTTCAACTTTCACGAAGCATCATATTCATAATTCATTACCAATGAGTTATAATTGCCAACTTCAAAGTTCAAACTTCAAACTTAAATTGCCATAAATTGTTTACAAAAACTATCATAATAAATATGAAAGAGTCAACAATTATAAAAAGTTAAAACTACTAGAAACTAGAAAAGACAAGTAAATCTATTATCTACTGCTTGGGCCTCTTGCCACAAGAAATGTCTAATTTATGAGAAGCTCGTGGTCTATTGGGAGTCTCCTCCCACATAGTCGGATGACCATGTCCAAAACCAGAACCAGAAGGCACATGACCTCCATGTGAGGATGTAGATGGAGGTGGCGGCAGCAAAGCTTGTGGAACTGAAACACTAGTACTGGATGATGGGGGTGGCATGGTTGTTGTTGTTGCACTTGCTTCATCATCATCTTTCAAAATTTTGTTTCCAATTCTTCTAGATGTATAGCTCCATCCTCCAAATTATCTTCCTCTAGGTTGTTGTCCCAAGTCAAATATGATATATCAACACTAGCTTGCTCACAATAATGTGTCAACAACCTCAAGTTGTAGTGCACAAAAACCAAATATTTCTACCCAACTTTCAATTAGGTTGTTTCTTCTTACATTATGGATGAAGCTATAGGTACTCCAACACCTCTCAGCAGAAGAAGTATTTACAACCTATGAAAGCACTCTTTTGCCAATTTTTCCAGAAGTCCCTGGACGCCATACATATCCCACCATGTGACAGCATCCAATCTATCCCTATCTTCCATTGCATCCAAAGAACCAAACACTCTAGTGCTAGTGAAGTATTTGCCTAATTCTCCACGCAATCTAGCACACTCCTCCCTGTCAGGAACTAGCTTGTCCATTGTTTTCATATAGACATTTTGTACCTTTGGATCTGTATGGGGTTTGGTCCTAACCCCACCCCTAGGTGTAGGTTTTCCCAACAAAGATGTAGAGTAGTGTTTTAGCATAAGGATATATGCCAAGGCATGTAATGGAACATTAAGTTTATCCCACCGTGCACACACAAAATTGTAAATATGATCATACCAATTGGGATCTTTTGGTTGAACAATCTCTTTTATCTGCCCCAACATGTTATCCATCTGCTCATACACCTCCCTAATCACTAATGCATCTATATCTATAAAAGGAATCATGTGATAAATGGACTTGGTGTATCGCAAAACATCCCTCACACTTGCCCAAAATTGACCATCAAGAGTGGTCACCTCTACATCATCAAAAGCTTCCCTATTAGTTGTAGTTGGAGCCCTGTCCTTTAATACCTGCCAATGTGTACTTAATACCATGCTAGCCAATGACTCTCTTCCCTTCAAAAGGCGCCTGAAGGTCAGATAATAGCTAGCAAATCTAGTCTTCCCAAGCTTCAATAGCTCTAACCTTGAGTGACTGTGAAAAATCCCATGGATATTGCTATGACCGGTAACAAATTTTATCATTCTCTTGACACTCTTGTACAAGTCACCAATCCATATGTATTGAGGTTCCTTGATCTTAATAATGTCATGCATCAAAAGGTTCATTGTGTGCATTGTGAACTATTACACACTACCTATGGGTAGTATGCATAGGAGAAAAATTTTCTCCTAGATGGTCCTCAGACGATAGCCAGCAACCCTTGCAACCACCAGATAGCTCTATGTTCCATTATCTCCGCCACCTAAGTCAGCCATGTGGTCCCTCGCCCATCTGTTATGATCGTATGTTTGAACGTCGGCCTCCCAACCCCGAAGATATGGTTTTTCATTAGTATAGTTGAGTAATTTTCCTTACATATCATGGACACTTTTGGGAATGGATTGGTGGGGGCATTCGGCGAAAAGAGTGGGATAGGTTTGTACTCTTGTCTCCTTCACTCGATTTGGTGGTTACCCTTGTATCCTAATCTTGCGGGATCTCCTTTATTGGCCATTAGCTTTAGGTTTAATACTACATGAGAAATCCTAATTTTGGTTGCGTGGTCCTGCTTCTCGACACCATATACGTCACTCCTTCCCGCTCATTATAACCCCATTCATCATTTTTCCCATCCAGGTCCACATGTGTCCACTGGGTTCACATAGGGTTAGCCCCCCCCCTCTTGTCCACATCTTGGGTCGGGCCTGGAACGATGCCCCAGAGGTTGATGCAGCTAAAAAGAAAAGAAAAATCCCACAATTTGGCCACTCTCAACAAGAAATGTACCACAAAATGCAAAAGATGGTCGAGGCATGCAAATTTAGCACATGGGCAAAAGCCAAACATGAGCTCTACCCCTTATCCATGGCCATCACCCTAGTTCCTATGGGCCCTAGATGAGCCCCCTCCATCATTAAGGAACCTATGATTGTTGCAACCCCTGGTGGGCAATGAAATGCCCCACCTCAAAAGGGGGTATCTACTACTTCATCCTACACATCATGCTCTCATCCCCTAGAGCCCCGAGCAGTGATGAAGAAAAATCAATCAAAGGCAAAAGGCATATGAAGAAGGGTGGAAAAACAAAGGTCGGGGTAACTCATGTACCATGATTTGCTCCCTCCTACACTCATATACCCAGGTGTAGGCTTTCGTTATTATAGCTACCCTTGTACCATGGCATGTGGCTTGGAGCATTCCCCTGATCCCCACTCTGTTCCATCACTATATCATTTGCCACCTACCACCTGATGGATGTACCATGGACATGTCACCCCCTTTAAAGGTTGAGACCACCTAATAGGGTCCTTGATTAACCCCCCTACTGAGCTTGGAGACACTTGTACATGCCAAAGCCCACTATGGAAGGGCATGCCACCATGAAGTGCCCCATTGGTTCCATGACTTGTAAGCTCTTTTACTTGATTATTTTGATGATTTGTTGTATTGGAGGGCAAGGGGACACATTGGATCTTATGCAGGATTGTAGGTGGATCTTATGCAGGATTGTAGGTGGGTCTCCATTTGGGGCTTGGTCTCCCTATACAGGGTCCAAGCCCTCCAGAGGACCACATTGGCACTTGTAGGGTGAGCGTTGAGAGCCATGGGCGTCCACAAAAACAGAGAGTACTTCATGGATCCCTAGCGCCGCTCATCGATTGCTCATGTTCCACCTTTTGGATGAGGATGACGCACCTGGTTCAACGTGCCCAACAGGCTCCAGACTTGCACCATACACTTGGCAGATGTTCCAGGGTCCAGATGAGCATATGTTTCACTACAGGAGACAAAGGGAGGGCTTATGTCATCATCCTGGCTCTTACAAATGGTTTACAGGCATTATTAATCCACTTGGAGACCCATGAGGATGTCCTTGTGCCCCTACACCCACTTGGGAGTGTTACCACTCAAACTAGCAGGGATCCTAGAGGGGCACTTGCTAGGTCAAGAGCAACAATGAAGCTAAAGCCCATTGTCACCACAGCTAAAGCTTTCTAATCTTTACGGACTTTCACCGATGGGAGGAGACCCGATATATAGATAATCACTTATGAAGGATAGATCAACTGAGATGGATGTGAGGTGATCTCGATGACCCTTTCCAGGGAGAGACTCAAGAGTGGGACTTGCTTGCTTCTCAAGCAAGGAGAAAGGTTCTCTAGGATAGGGGAATAGGGATTTGAGAGCTTCGCTTAGGGAATGTGACTTGTAAAGGAGCTTCCTAAACCCTACAATCCTTGTGGAACTTGGTTTCCCAAGTGGTTTTTGAAGAGTTGACTTTGATAAGATAACGCAGGACCAAGTGGACCCATGTTAGGTCAAGGGGAGGGAGTTTAGCAACCAATGATAAGCTTGACCTAAACAAGGAAGAGAAGGGGATCAAAGAAAGGATTTTCACTTAAAGGTACTAAAATGATCTCTATGAGGTACTAGCCTAGAGAAAGCCAGAGCAAAAATTGGTCTCAAGGCTAGGGCTTGGGATATCTCATAATCCCACTGTTGAAATTCCTTCAAATTTGGAGACCTAGGAGACACACCAGCACAGAAATGCCCAAGAGATCAAAGTTTTTCTATGGGTAGTTTGTCGGCAAAATGATGTCCTAGGATCCCCAATGTGGCTAGACCTAGAATAAAGAAGAAAAGGTGAAGAAAAATGGTTCTTAAAGTGATCACCTTATTCTCCCAAAAGTAGTGGACAAGGGGTTGGCCCCTTGTTCTCCAAAAAATAAACCTGTGGTGCTCCCAATGGGTGTGGGGGTACACAAGTAACCTCATGGGTCTCCAAGTAGGTCGAAGATATCTGTAGACCACTTGTAAGGGCTCAAATGATAATGTAAGTGATGCCACATCAGCACACAAGTCCTGGGTCATCTGCCAAGTGCATGATACAATTGTGGGACCAGCTGGACATGGTGAACTAGCTACATCTTCCTCGTCCAATAGATGAAACTTGAGCAATCTCTGAACATCTCTAGGGATCCATGGAATGTTGTCTACTATTGTGGAGGCCCATGGCTCTCTACATACAGCCTACATGTGCCAATGTAACCCTATGAAGGGTTAGGACCCCGTATAGGGAGACCAAACCCCAAAATGGAGACCATCTGTAATCCTGCATAAGATCCAATGCATCCCCTTGCCTTCCAGTACAACAAGTCATTAAAAGAAATCGAGTTAAAGAGATTACAAACATGGACAACAAGTGGACACTTCATAATGGCATGCCCTTCCATAGTGGGCTTTGGCATGTGTTAATGTCTCCAAGCTCCAAGGGGGGTTAACCAAGTGCCCTATTAAGTGGTTTCTACTTTTAAAGGGGATGATATGTCCAAGGTACATCCTTCAAATAGTGGTGGCATGTGATAAAGTGATGGTACAGAGTAGGGAATGGAGGGGGCAATCCTAGGTCACATGCCAAGGTACAAGGGTAGATAATAAAGTGGAAGCCCACATTTGGGTATATAATGTATAGGAGGATGGTTAACTACTCGGGGCTCAAGGATTAAGAGCATGATATGTAACGTATAACAGTGGATACCCCCTTTGAGGTGGGGCGGTTCATTGCCCACCAGGGGTTGGGACAATCATGGGTTTCTGAATGATAAAAGAGGCTCATCTAGGGCCTATATGAACTAGGGTGATGGCCATGAGAATGGGGTAGAGCTCATGCATTGGCTTTTGTGCACGTGCTAAATATGTTTGTCGTCGCCATCTTTTGCATTTTGTGGTACATTTCCTGTTGAATGTGGCCAATTATGCTTTTACTGTTCTTTTCAGCTGCATCAACCTTTTGGGGCATCGTTCCAGGCCCAACCCAAGGTGTGGGCAAGGGAAAGGGAAGGCTAACCCTATGTGGACCCATTGGAGAAAAGTGGACCCAAGTGGGAGGAATGATGAAGGGGGTTATAATGAGCAGAAGGGGAGTGATATGTGTGGATGAGGGAGGGGGACCATGCAACCAAAATCAAGGTTTCCCATGAAGTACCATCCCTAAAGCCGAAAGGTCGGTAAAGAGATCCCACAGGACTAGGGGCCAAGGTTAACATCCAAAAGAGGTCTAGGGGACAAGAGCACAAATCTAGCCCACTCTTTCCATTGAATCCCCCCATTAATCCATGCCCAAAAGCTTCCATGATAAGCAAACTACAATACTCAATTACCAAATGACAAGGCATACCTTTAGGTTTGGGAGGCCCACCTTCAAACATACGATCATGACAGATGGGTGAGGGACCACATTGCTGGCTCAGGTAGCGAAGAAGTGGCACAATGAGCTAGTTGGTGGCTGCAAGGGGTTGTTGGCTATCCGCTGAGGACCATCTTGGAAAAAAATTATCTTAGGGATATCCCCCACAAAATGGTGGGTAACATCTAGCTCCAACTAGGACGTGATCTATCGAACAGTGGGTGAAGCTACACGAATGGGAGGTCACGAGAACACTAGCAATCTCTTGGTACACTACAAACCTGTTACTTGCACATATAATAGATGAAAAACATGGGGAAGCATTCTTTCGTGGCGTTTCATGATCGCACATGCTTGGATTAGACCCATAAAATCGACTCATAAAAATAAACTTTTATATGCAGTTTTAAATCTAAATGTTGCTAATCTATCATGAGAAATATCATATGACATGGGTTCTAATGCGAAAAATCAGTATGCAATGCATCCAATTTTAACATGCATAATATACAATATCAAGTGCTAGGTATAATCATAGATCCAATGCAACCAACATATCAATTGATCAATACAAGAATGCATGCTTTCATGATTATTTTTGCAATGGACCCAACAATACAAATGGGAATAATGATATGAGGAGTTACGAGGGCGGGAGGTGGGAAAACAGGAGACCCATATGATATAGAAAGGAACCCTAGAAGAAGGGAAAGACATCAACCGAGAAGATTGAATTTGATCTTCTAACCAGGAGATAGAAATGTCAATGATCAAGTACATGAATCTTTGATGAAGAGCTATTTCAGGCCTATCGCCCTCTAGGTAAGAAGGATTGAATGTCTCAAACACATTTAGGATGATATTATTTTGGTCATTGGGAAAACAAGAAGTGGACTCATCATTGTATTTGGGGAAAAACCATGATTCTTGGTTCTTCATAGGGGAAAGCAGCTCTTCATCAAGACTAGGGAATGAACATCATCACAAACATCTATTTCCAAGGCAAGGGCATAACAAAGGGAGGAACGCTCAAACATGAAGCAAAACCCTTTATCTGTGGCATGGCCTAAGGAAGCATCTTCTTCAATTTCTTCTATATCATTCAAATTTCCCACAATTTTGGAAGGCTCTTCTTTGATTGAATCATCTTGGAACATAAAGAAGAGACCTTTCCAATCACTAGGAAGGGCTTCATTAGGGCCAACATTGTTATTCAAAAGGGGCGGAGCATTTTCTTCTTCCCTGAGCTCATTCTTATGGATTTGAGACACTATGGGGTCATCATTTCTATAATCATACCCAATTCCCCAATCAACAGCCCAAAAGTCACCCATAGATTCTTCATTTATATGACTATCATGATCTTCCTCAGAATCCTCCCATTCTTCACTATATATTTGGTGTTGGTTAGGATGCCATTCATTCTCTTCTTTAGATAGGGAGGACTTTTCCTCCTTCATTTGTTCTCGAAGAATGATCTCCAAGGTATTTACTACATGATTTTGATAAAATGCCTCAAGAAGAAGGTCATCAATAGGAAACTTTTTATATTCACTCTTCATGTTACGGAGCCTTTCAGGTTGCTCACAATAGTGGGAGAAAATCTCTTGGGAGTCATATGTGGCCATCAGTTGCCTGCAAGACTCTTCATATTGCATCATCCATTCTTGCAATGACTAAAGGCTTTCGGGGTGGAGATCTTCTTCATTATCCTTAGAGGACATGCTTTCCAATTCATGAGTCTCTCTTTCGGCAAAGGAATGCATCAATCACTTGATCTTGATGATTTGGGGGAGGATCAAGACACTCTTCCTCAAGCATAAAACCATATTCAATAACTTCCTCCTCTCTAAGGGCCACGTCCAACTTTTGGCATATGTCTTCATGAGATTGGAAACCTGGCCCTTCATGCAGCAAGAAGTGCATAGTCAACATTGGAGGAGAAAGAATGCTTTTAGGTTTACATGACTCAAGCCAAACAGTATTTGGGGCAATGGATGGGACAAATAATTCCATTTGGTCACAAGGTTGAGTTATATTTTTCTTTGAAAGATATCTCATGAACCTTACAATGTGATTAGCTGCGGAACGCGGATCCCTATCGAACGTTAGTATATTCTTCATGCATTCCGATGAGGGATACTGCGGGATCCCTTTCACTTTTATGGCAGGAATATATGTGGTCAACATGTTGTTGGGTCCTTAATGACATGGGAGTCACCAGGGTGAATGAAATTGCCTTGACAAATACTTGCTTCACCCTACAAGCATTGACTCAAACCAAACGGTATTTAGGGCAATGGATAGGACAAATAATTCCATTTGGTCACAAGGTTGAGTTATATTTTTCTTTGAAAGATAGCTCATGAACCTTACAATGTGATTGGCTGCAGAATGCGGATCCCTATCGAACGTCGGTATATTCTTCATGTATTCCGATGAGGGATACTGCGGGATCCCTTTCACTTTTATGGTAGGAATATGTGGTCAACATGTTGTTGGGTCCTTAATGACATGGGAGTCACCAGGGTGAATGAAATTGCCTTGACAAATACTTGCTTCACCCTACAAGCATTGACCTTAGAGATCAATGAAGAACTAGGGCTTCGTTCTTCTAATGGAGTTGCCAATAATGATATGTCAATATGTCATATGGGGAAAAAAGACATGTCTCGTGTCCCCGGCAACGACGCTAGAATGTTACCAACTTACCACTCAAACTAGCAGGTATCCTAGAGGAGCACTTGCTAGGTCAAGAGCAACAATGACGCTAAAGCCCATTGTCACCACAACTAAAGCTTCCTACTCTTTACGGACTTTCACCGATGGGAGGAGACCCGATATATAGAGAATCGCTTCTTAAGGATAGATCAACTAAGATGGATGTGAGGTGATCTTGATGACCCTTTCCTAGGAGAGACTAAAGATTGGGACTTGCTTGCTTCTCAAGAAGGTGCAAGGTTCTCTAGGATAGGGGAATAGGGATTTGAGAGCTTGGCTTAGGGAATGTGACTCATAAAGGAGCTTCCTAAACCCTAAAATCCTTGTGGAACTTGGTTTCCCAAGTGGTTTTTGAAGAGTTGACTTTGATAAGATATGGGACCAAGTGGACCTAGGTTAGGTCAAGGGGAGGGAGTTTAGCAACCAATGATGAGCTTGACCTAAACAAGGAAGAGAAGGGGATCAAAGAAAGGATCTTCACTTAACGGTGCTAAAATGATCCCTACAATGTACTAGCCTAGGGACACCTAGAGCAAAAGTCGGTCTCAAGGCTAGGGCTTAGGATATCTCACAATCCCACCATCGGAATTCCTTCAAATTTGGAGGAGACCCAGGTGACACACTAGCGCAGAAATGCCCAAGAGATCAAAGTTTTTCTATGGGTAGTTTGTCGGGAAAATGATGCCCTAGGATACCCAATGTGGCTAGACCTAGAATAAAGAAGAAAAGGTAAAGAAAAATGGTTCTTAAAGTGATCACCTTATGGTAGACTAGTGCCTAATCCTTTGGGGAGATTGGAGTCAAGAAGAATAATGAGAAACTTCGTTTCTAGGTCAAGAAGGCTTCAAGGATTACTTAGCTTAGCATTAGGGCAAAAGAGAGTGACCTTAAAGCTTTATACCTCATTTTGCAAGATGAGATGGCTTATCAAGATGAATTCAACCATAGAATTATCCCTAGGAAAATTCATTCAACATACATGGCCCATACATAGAGAGATGCTATCTAGAAAATAATTCCACAATTTCGCAATAATGCATGCAGCAATTCGCCCTAGTATAGTGAAAATGCCATTATCAATGCATGTGACAAAGTAAAAGAAAGAATAGCATTAAATTTGTACTTACATGTAAGAGAATATATCCAACCATCAACAAATTGCTAATCAAGAAGCTCCAACACAAGAATAGATACTCCAAACATCAAAATTCATTCCATGCTCCAAAATTTCGTCCACCAGGAAGGAATAGCGAAATCTCTAAAGAGATACAAGTCCAAACCAAGTGATGCTAAAACGAATCCTCGTCACTTCTATTTATACACCCCTAATGTGTTTGATTTAGCTAATTAGGCCTACATTAGCCCCTAAAATAAAATAATGTGCAAAATAGCTAACTTTTGGCGACAAGTCCACCAAACTAGCTCATAAACAAAAGAATAAACCTCTTAAGAGGCCGAATGATCAATAATACATGTCATTGGGCCTTCTAAGTAGCCAGATGACGTCCATAAGTGCCATAGTGATGAATAGGACTCCCAAAAGTAGTGGACAAGGGGTTGGTCCCTTGTTCTCCAAAAAATAAACTTGTGGTGCTCCCAATGGTTGTGGGGGTACACAAGTAATCTCATGGGTCTCCAAGTAGGTTGAAGATGCCTGTAGACCATTTGTAAGGGCTCAGATGATAATGTAAGTGATGCCACTTCAGCATACAAGTCCTTAAGTCATCTGCCAAGTGCATGATACAACTGTGGGGTTGGCTAGGCATGGTGAACCAGGTGCATCTTCCTCGTCCAATAGATGAAACTCAAGCAATCTCTGAACATCTCTGGGGATCCATGGAATGTTGTCTATTGTTGTGGAGGCCCATGGCTCTCTACACACACCCTACATGTGCCAATGTAGCCCTCTGAAGGGTTAGGACCCCATATAGGGAGACCAAACCCAAAATGGAGACCATCTGTAATCCTGCATAAGATCCAATGCGTCCCCTTGCCTTCCAGTACAACAAGTCATTTAAAGAAATCGAGTTAAAGAGCTTACAAACCATGGACAACAAGTGGGCACTTCATAATGGCATGCCCTTCCATAGTGGGCTTTGGCATGTGCTAATGTCTCCAAGCTCCAAGGGGGGTTAACCAAGTGCCCTATTAGGTGGTTTCTACTTTTAAAGGGGATGATATGTCCAAGGTACATCCTTCAAATGGTGGTGGCATGTGATAAAGTGATGGTATGGAGTAGGGGATGGAGGGGGCAATCCTGGGTCACATGCCAAGGTACAAGGGTAGCTAATAAAGGGGAAGCCCACACTTGGGTATATAATGTATAGGAGGGAGCAATCGTGGTACATGAGTCACCCCGGCCTTGATTTTTCCACCCTTCTTCATTTGCCTTTTGCTTTTTATGATTTTTCTTTGGTTAACTACTCGAGGCTCAAGGAGTAAGACCGTGATATGTAACGTATAACAGTGAATACCCCCTTTGAGGTGGGGTGGTTCATTGCCCACCAAGAGTTGGGACAATCATGGGTTCCTAAATGATAAAAGAGGCTAATATAGGGCCTACAGGACCAGGGTGATGACCATGAGAATGGGGTAGAGCTCATGCATTGACTTTTGGCCACGTGCTAAATGTGTTTGTCCTGGCCATCTTTTGCATTTTGTGGTACATTTCCTATTGAATATGGCCAATTATGCTTTTACTTTTCTTTTTAGATGCATCAACCTTCGAGGCATCGTTCCAAGCCCGACCCAAGGTGTGGGCAAAGGAAGGGGAAGGCTAACCCTATGTAGACCCAATGGAGGAATGTGGACCCAGGTTGGAGGAATGATGAATGGGGTTATAATGAGCAAAAGGGGAGTGATATGTGTTGATGAGGGAGCGGGACCACGCAACCAAAATTAGGGTTTCCCATGAAATACCATCCCTAAAGCCCAAAGTCATTAAAAGAGATCCCACAGGACTAGGGTCTAAGGTTAACATCCAAAAGAGGTCTAAGGGAGAAGAGCACAGGCCTAGCCCACTCTTTCCGCCGAATCCCCCCATTAATCCATGCCCAATAGTTTCCATGATAAGCAAACTACAATACTCAATTACCAAATGAAAAGGCATACCTTTAGGTTTGGAAGGCCAGGATCCCAATAACATAGCTACGATATCCATGAGCCCTCGCGTTGGCCATTCTCACATTATTACAATTATTGATGATCCCTTTTCCTCTCCTAGGTATGATGCTAGGGAAGAACTATCCATTAGATGCATCCCTCCTTTCCCCTCATACCCTCGGGATTGTGAATATGATTATCATGAGCAACTTGTTGGTTGTATCTAGCCTCGTCATCGGTCTCCCTTTCCTCCCAGTCATGACCCTATGGTGGTCATAAGGCATGATGGGGACCATAATGGAGATGATGTTCCTGAGGTTGCTATCCATCAGAGGTTTACGAGCTTAATTGTTGATATCTCTATCTTTTGGTTGGAAGAAAGGATCCTGTGGAATAGATTGTATCCCTTGACTCCCTCTTCCCCCATAGTACTCCATGCGTGGTCATTTCATTTTCTCGCCTCCCGCCCTTGTGACCTTCCATGTTGTCATTCTTACCCCTGCCTTTGGATCTATTGCATGAGTAAGTAGAAGCACAGTTGTTTTCATATTGACTAGATGATATGTTGGTTGCATTGAGTCTATGATTACACTTAGTATTTGGGTGATGTAACATGCATGTTAGGGTAGGATGCGTTGCACGTTGATTTTCTCGTTAGAGCTAACATCATATGATATTATCATGCTAGATTAGTTGCATTTAGATTAAGATTGCATTTGAAATTTTGTTTAAATTTTATTTACTAGTTGATTTTTAGTGGCTTAATATAAGCATGTGTGATCATGAGACGTCGCGAAAGCATGTTGCCCCATGTCCTTGATTTGTGATATGTGCAGGTGACAGGTCAGCGATACCAAGAGATTGCTAGTGTTCTCTTGACCTTCCATTCAAGTAGCTTTGCACACCTTTCTAAGAACTCATTGCCTAGTTGGAGTCAGATGTTACCCACTCCCTGTGGGTAGTATGCATAGGAGAAAAAAATTCTCCTAGATGGTCCTCAGCCAATAGCCCCTCGCAGCCACGAGATAGCTCGATGTGCCATTATCTCCGCCACCTGAGCCAGCCATGTGGTCCCTCGCCCATCAGCTATGATCGTATGTTTGAAGGTGGGCCTCCCGACCTCGAAGGTATGGCTTTTCATTGGTATAATTGAGTAATTTTCCTTACTTATCATGGACACTTTTGGGCATGGATTGGTGGGGGATTCGGTAGAAACAGTGGGCTAGGTCTGTACTCATGTCTCCTCTGCTCGATTTGGTGGTTACCCTTGTATCCTAGTCCCGCAAGATCTCCTTGACTAGCCATTAGCTTTAGGGTTGACACTACATGGAAAATCTCGATTTTGGTTGCATGGTCTCGCTTCCTGACACCATATACATCGCTCCCTCCCGCTCATTATAACCCCATTCATCATTTTTCCCATCCGGGTCCACACAAGGTTAGCCTCCCCTCCCCTTGTCCACATCTTAGTTCAGGCCTGGAATGACGCCTTGGAGGTTGATGCAGCTAAAAAGAAAAGAAAAAAAGCACAATTTGGCCACTCTCAACAAGAAATGTACCACAAAATGCAAAATATGGTCGAAGCATACAAATTTAGCACATGGGCAAAAACCAAACATGAGCTTTACCCCTTATCCATGGCCATCACCCTAGTTCCTATGGGCCCTAGATGAGCCCCCTCCATCATTAAGGAACCCATGATTGTCCCAACCCCTAGTGGGCAATGAAATGCCCCACCTCAAAAGGGGGTACCTATTGCTTCATCCTACACATCATGCTCTCATCCCCTGGAGCCCCGAGCAGTTATGAAGAAAAATCAATCAAAGGCAAAAGGCATATGAAGAAGGGTGGAAAAACAAAGGTCGGGGTAACTCATGTACCACGATTTGCTCCCTCCTACACTCATATACCCAGGTGTGGGCTTCCCTTATTATAGCTACCCTTGTACCATGGCATGTGGCTTGGAGCATTCCCTTAATCCCCACTTCGTTCCATCACTATATCATTTGCCACCTACCACCTGATGGATGTACCATGGACATGTAACCCCCTTTAAAGGTTGAGACCACCTAGTAGGGTCCTTGATTAACCCCTTGACTAAGCTTGGAGACACTTGTACATGCCAAAGCCCACTATGGAAGGGCATGCCACCTTGAAGTGGCCCATTGGTTCCATGACTTGTAAGCTCTTTTACTTTATTATTTTGATGATTTGTTGTATTGGAGGGCAAGGGAACACATTGGATTTTATGCGGGATTGCAGGCGGGTCTCCATTTGGGGCTTGGTCTCCCTATACAGGGTCCAAGCCCTCTAGGGGCTACATTGGCACTTGTAGGGTGAGAGTTGAAAGCCAGGGGTGTTATAACCCTATTTGCCACTCCATTATAGTGAGAGAACCCAATATCAACTTCCCTCAGTTGCTTGGCTAAAATGCATCCCTTTCACCATTTCTTTTGCTTATGTGAGATTTATCCCATGATAAAAGGGTGAAATTACATGATTGAGTCATTTCTCATAATTAATTTGCCAAAATATTATAGTTATGAGATAATAATTATTTCATAATTGAGATAATTGAGAAAAAACTCATAATTGTGAAAAAGGTTTCTAGAGTTTGTCATTCCCAAGGAGATCAACTTGATGCATTTATGTATGAGTTGGCTAGGGGTCCATTATTGTAGAAGTTTCCTAACTTCTCAAGCCCCTAGGTGTCTAGTTACATTCTCTCAAAGGATAGAATGAACCTATCTAATCTCACAAAGAGGAAAGGGGGTAGGAGAGAGTATCCAAAATATAGTGCGAGAGCTCTGTTGTATTGGGAGATGCAACCATACTACAAGTTGGAGGAGAGGATCTTATTTGTTGAAGGTATATTAATATACTTTTACTTATATGATTAATAGAAACATATGTTCCTTCCCTGTATATATTTGTATTTAGCATGCTTTATAGTTGTTTCTATGATATTTTGATCTAACGATCTTCCGAGGAAGGTCACTTGTTGTCTCCGTTTGTTTGTGGTTGTGTGTAGGGATCGAGATCAGGTGTGGATGAGGTAGATCGCTCGAGTGGAGCGTGGGAATCTGCATCAGACCCAAAATCCTTCCCCAACCTGCGAGGAGGTCAGGTGCACACATATTTCCTTGTAGTATATAGAATCGACTGCCTAATGCATGTTTGATCATTTGGGTTGGGACACTATTATATCTTTATTGGTCTTTCCTTTTGCGGTTTGGTGATCTCAATTGGGCATGAGATCACGGAGCAATAGCTCCTTGCATAATTAAATGCAACAATGTGTCTCCACCATAGCAGACAATACTTCATGGATCCCTAGCACCACTCATCGATTGTTCGTGTTCCACCTTTTGGATGAGGATGATGCACCCGGTTCACCGTGCCCAGTCGGCACCACACTTGCACCATACACTTGGCAGATGTTCCAGGGTCCAAATGAGGATGTGTCTCACTGCAGGAGACAAAGGGAGGGCTTATGTCATCATCTTGGCCCTTACAAATGGTTTACAGGCATTATCGATCCACTTGGAGACCCATGAGGATGTCCTTGTGCCCCCACACCCACTTGGGAGCACCACAGCGACTTGCTTGGAAAACAAGGGGCCAACCCCTTGTCCACTATGTTTGGAGTCCATTCTCTCACCATGGCACACTTTGGACTTCATTAGGCCTTCTCAATGGCCCAACAACTCATTATGTTGATTACACTGCCCTCATGAGAGGCTTATTTTTATGTTAGTGGTTATCTTGGTGGGCTTGTCCCAAGGGATGTTGTTATTGTACATTATTTTATTATTTAGGGCTTAGTTAGGCCAAATAGGCAAATCGAACTCATTAGAGATGGTATAAATTGATGAGAGGTGATTCGTTTCTCTCATCATCACTTGGATTTGGAATTAGTAGCTACTTGAGAATTTTGCATTCCCTTTTGGAGGACGAGTTTGGTTTCATGGATGAATTTTGATGTTTGGATTCTATATTCTTGGTCTTGGAGCTTCATTATTGGCATAATTTGATGATTGGATATACTCATTGTACATGTAAGTGATATTTTTCATGTTTATTCTTGTTATTTACTTTGTCACATGAATGTTGTTGGGATTTTCACTATATAGGTCTGAAATTTATTGCTACTTTATGCGAAATGGTGGAAATTTTGGTCTTTGAAGCATTGCATACATTGCATGTGTCATGTATGAATGGGTGAATGTTCCTAGAGGTTATCTTTGTTGAAAACACCTTGACAAGTCATCAATTATTACATATCGAAGTATAAAATCTTCTGGCAACTACTCTCATGCCTTAATTGCCATTTAAAGTTGTCTAGAGGTCTCCTTGATTGGGTATAGTCTCTCCAAATCACAAATTCACCTTGACTCCATCTCTCCCAAAGGCAAGGCACTAATCCAACCATTGGTGGTCACTTAAAAGAATATTTTTCTCACCTTCTCCTTCTTTCTCTAGGCCTAGAGGCCTAAAAGGTCACTTAGGGAATCCAACGAATTTTATTGTAGCCATCCAAACACCTCAATTTTCGATCCACTCTGCGTTGAGGTTATCTATAGAGGCCCTCCAAATTTGAAGCAATTCCGACGATGGGATCTCGAGATATAGCAAGCCCTAGCTTAGAGACCATTTCTTGCCCTAGGTTTCCCTTGGCTAGTGTCCTCATTTGGATCATTGTATTCAATCCTCAAAATAAAATTTGTCCTTTGATCCTCTTCTCTTCCCTAATTAGGTCAAGCCCCTCCTTGGTTGATCAACTCCATACCCTTGACCTAATTTTGGGTCCACTTGGTCGTGTGTGGTCCCGCAACTTTACAACTCTAATTTCACAAAGATCACATAAAGGCCAATTCTCCATAAGGATTTTCGGGTATAGGAACCCTCTTGGCAAGATATATTCCCAAACCCTAGCCTCAAGAATCCTCTTAGCCCTTCCTAGAGAGCCTATCACCTTGCTTTTCAAGCAAGAAAGCCATATAATTGAGTCTCTCTTGTGAATAGGCCTTGGGAATCACCCTTCATCCTTTCATTAACATATTCATTCTTGTGATTCCCTTATACCAGGTCTCCTCCCATTGGTGAAAGTCTGTAAAGGGAAAGGAGCCTTAGTTGAGGTGACAGTGGGCTATTGCTCCCTAGTAGTTACTCTATAGGATCCCCTCCTAGGACCCCTGCTAGTTTGAACGGTAACATGAACCAAGCACCTAGACCAAAAAATGTTGGGGTATCTATCCTCAACAATTGCTCTCGCTGCCTTACAATTAGGAGCATTATTAGTGATGACTTGGATGACATTGTATGGCCCAATACTTTCAATTGTTTGAATCAATGATTTGCAATGTTGATGGTGGTCTTGAACTTGTCTGAGTAATCATGTGATGAAAGGAAGACTGCACCAGAAGCAGACACACCAAGAACACTTATCAATGGCTTGCCTTTGACATTTGTCCAGCCATCAGATACAATGGATACCCCATAGTCATTCGAACTATTTGTGAATTTACCCAAAGCATGTGTTAATTTGGCTTTTTCACGATCAAGTCCATTGGTTCTAGCTCTGTCATACCCAGGGCTCTTGTATCCTTTAGGGGCATCATTGATGGCGGAAACCATTTCATGCCAATAAGGTGAACGAAGAACATTGAATGGTATCCCACATGCATAGAGAAACCGGAAAACTTTTGCATCCACATCATCCCTATACCCTTGATCAAGCATTTCCGATATGGTTCTATGCCTTAAAGGGAAATTTGGGCCACTGTCTATGCCTCCATATGCACTAAAATGGGTGGATGTTGATGGAGCTCTTAATCAATGTGATTGTGGACTAGTGGTGTCGTGTTCAAAGTCACCCTTTGATCTTTTAGTTTTGTATTGGGCTTCCTCCTCTTCCCTTATCTATTTGGCTCTTTGAACTTGTGACACACTTCCACAAGTTTTGATTCCTATTTGTTTATCTCCATCCCAGGCGATTTTCCCACAGAGATGCTTTTTGGCACGAGTGTATGAACCTGTGAAAGTGTTTTTGCAATGGAGGCATGTAAATTTGGTGGTTCCACCCCCTTTCCCTCCTAAAAGTTTATTAACATATTTCCACAACGGGGTTTGGTCTACTTTGGTTTTTTTGCCCTCATCATCTCCACTCTCATTACCCTCCTCCTCTTCTTCTTCGTACTCCTCTTCTCTAAGGTTTTCATATCCACCACTACCCACTTCTTCATCCTCTTCATCACCCCTTCTTATTTTTCTCCCCAACACCATCATAACAAAAAAGGGAACCAACATCAAGAGAATGCCAAGCCATATAGCCATGATGTTTGGTGGAGTTATAGTTTCTTGCCTGCAATAAAATGAAGGAGGAATGGGAATGGGAAAGAGAGAAGAAAACATCTTTCATTCAACAATGGACATATAAAAAACACAAATGCTATTGCTACATGGATTCATGGAAAAATAAAAAGAATGGAATTAGAGTATAGACCCTACCTCTTTGGCTCTCCAATGGTGCCTTCAATCCCAAGCTCCAATCTCCCTTTCAAACTCCTCAAGCTCCCAAGCAACCCTCTCACTCACCTCCTTGCTCCTTTCAATCTTCCTCTCAAGCCCTCTCTTACCCTCTCTTGCTCTCAACACAAAGCAAATGGTGCATTTGCAAGAGGGGAGGAGGGTCTTTTATTTCTTTAGGCCCCTGCTCCCCTCCCTCCAATAAAATTTGCAGTTGTGCGGCCCGCGCCAACAGGAGAGACTTTTTCAAGTTGGGAGTGATCGCTCCCTGACCACTCCCGACTTAAAAAAGTCACTCCGGGAACGAACGGGAGTGATCAAGGAGCGACCACTCCGATGTTCGCTCACGAAAAACTAGGGAGCAGTTTTTTTTTAAGGGAGCGAATTTCGGGAGCATGCTCCCGATGTCACTCTAGATCTGCTCCCGAGCGGAGCGTGCTTCAGAAACGGATTCGGGGAGGCCTATGCTTCTATCTTCTCATTGCTCAAGCATAAATAAAACCTTGCCTCTTCATGTTCTTGAGGAGACTTTGTCTTACATTCATTTTTAACTTGAGTGTATGTTTCTCGTGACCCTGGACTATGTTGTTTTTCCATGATATCAGAGTCTAGGTTAGAATCTTACAATCACTGACGCTACCACTCCAAGTATCACAACAAACTACTTTGCACAGCGGAATATAAAATGCAGTAAATCAACACGTGCATAAATATTGACAACATTTTACAAGTTTTAACAGCCCAACTTTGTTATATTAACAAACTGTAATACAATTGTCTAGGGCTCCTGTACCAAGGATAATGGCCCTCATACATCCACTGATACAAGTACATACAACTAGGGTTTGGTGTTGGTCCTTCGACAACCAATCTACCCTGAACAAGACAACTCTTGACCTACTTGTTGATGTAGCACTCCACAGCCCTTTCAGTCCACATGTCTTGAACACATCTATCCGATCCTTCGGCTTTGATCGACAACAACTCCTACCTGCCTCTATCAATGAACCAACTCCATTAGGTCACTAAACATGGCTCCAATCTACTCTCTAGTTGATCATTAGTTCTTCAATGCATCAACACATCAAGACTCTTGTCGAGTTGTTCACAACTTCATTTGTGAACAACTCTCAACTGCCTAATGTTGCTCCTCATCGCCTTTGGGACTTCTTGCCCGCTAGTTGCTCCTTAGTCCTTCAAGGACACAACTCTTAGGGACTTCTTCCCACTAGTGCCTTCCTATGTTGCCCGATGAAGACACTTTTACGGCATGGAGGGATGCCACCTATCACTATCATAAGCAAGGTTACTTGGGAGTGGGAGCGGAAGCTAGAAGCGGGAGCGAAAGCGAGAGCAAAAGAGGGAGCGGGAAGCGACATTTTCAAAAGCTCTCGGTTCAAGAGCGAATTGAGAGTGAATTTTTATATAATATATATTTTGATGCAAATATGACAACAAAAGCATGTAGAATGATGAATTAGATATTAAAAACATAAAAACATGGATTGAACCATATAACATCAATCATCTAGAAGTTATAATCTTAATCAACCACGTCCACAAGTTAGTAATATACAACATACAGAGTCTCATGATTCATTAATCTTAAAGTTTCAAGCTTTCAAAATTCAATATATAATATTTATCATCATTGATACATAAAGTTGTAATTTGTACTTGTAACCATTACCATTACCAAGTAACCAAACGATAACAAAGAATATATAACATGAAATGAAATGTTTCAACTTTCAACTTTCACGAAGCATCATATTCATGATTCATTACCAATGAGTTATAAATGCCAACTTCAAACTTCAAACTTAAATCGACATATATTGTTTACAAAAAATACCATAAGAAATATGAAAGATTCAATAGTTATAAAAAGTACTAGAAACTAGAAAAGACAAGTAAATCTATTATCTACTGCTTGACCCTCTTGCTACGAGAAATTTCTAATTTCTTGTCTCTTGCTTTATTTGGAGTCTCCTCCTGCATAGTCGAACGGCCTTGGTGCTCTTCATTAAATACAAGTTCCATACCCTAGAGGCTAGTACCTTAGGTGCTCTTGATTATTGGGAGTCTCCCCCGCATAGACGGCTTGGTGCTCCTGATTAAATTCAAGATCCATACCCTAGAACATAACAAAATCCAATGGAAACATTGCAATCCCCCCAATCCTGAAATCCAGAAAAAATAATAAGTCTGTTGGATTTTGAGTGAGATCTAAAATTCTACTTTCTCCATATGAAATCCGATCGAACCACTCTCAAACATCCTGAGTCATTTCATGGTAATGTTAAAAATTTAAGTGAAAGGGAGAATGTCACTTTTACTTTAAGAATTTAACATTACCATGAACTACATATCAACACTAGGGCCATAGGCTTGAACATTAGGTTGTCCCACTCAAAATATTTTGTTTCCAATCTTCAATAGCTCCCTCTATCACTCATGAATTGGCAGGGAGCGAAAAAAAAAATTAGGGAGGCGCTCTCAAGGTTGCTCCCGCCCGAAGCAGACTCCGGGAGCAGGTTCGAGGGGGGAAGGGGGCGTTCCCCCGACACGTTGTCATAATTCCTTCTCCAACAATGAACATGGGCTGATGTAATCTACTCACCTTGACCTCCTTCCTTTGTCCTTCAAGGATCAGCCCTGAGCTTACAAGTCTTCACCCTTCTTGCAGCTACCAAAGTCATTCTTTTCAACTAATCTAGGGCTACTAAGACCATCCACTTGTTGCCCTCCTAACAGCCGTAGGATGACCTTCCAAATTTGCCCTTTAATAGGATTCCATCCTCTAGCAACAAATCCAACTTAAACACATCATCAACATAGCTTCTAGTGTAGGTGCATCTACTATAGATTTTGTTGCCTGGTTAGGGTTAATATCAATCCAAGTCAGCCCTAATTCTCTTGCCTCAAAACTCTCGTAACAGTTGTGGTCTAGCTCCATTAACATGTTGCTTCGATGCGTTGGTTCCAAGGGCGATCAGCTCTTGGCTCTAGGCCTTTCGGCCCCTCCAATTAGCTTCCTTCAAACCTTGGAACCTTCTACAATCACTTCAAGGATTTGTGAAATAGATAGAGATGTGTTACTATGAATTTTATTGCTTTTTGGATGTGTCAACTCACTGTCCAACACTTGGACCCAATCCTACACCTTCCCTCCTTGAAGACAGCCCCTACTACTCCCCAAATCACCTTGGAATCTGAGCTATACCTCACTGTGGAACTCGGCCCTATCTAAGGCTTTCTTTCTCTGCATAAAGCACAGATTCTTCCCTCCAACAGAGCTCCTTTGTTGCATTCTTTCTTGAGAAGATTGTGCCCTAGTTTAGGGAGCCTAGCAGGTTACTCGACCTCCATAAACAGGGCTCTTACCCACCTGCAATCACAGCAGAGGAACTCGGCCTACTACAGAGAGACTACTTATGATTTTTATGCCCAAAACTGTCCCAAACAAACTCGACCTAGTCTCCTATTGACCCTTCTTTCCTCGCTGCCTTTCTCTGCCCAAAATGTAACCCAAACAGTCATGAAAACAAGGTTGAATCTTTGTCCTTATTCTCTCCTTCATCCAAGTATCTAGGGTTACGGCTCCCTGAGGATTTCGGCCTCCAATTTTAGACTTCACTTGAGAGAAAGGATGTTATGATTGGATGAGGAATGAGGCTCCTCCTCATTCCTTTTTATAATTTTCCTTAGGGCAACGTCTAGCCAATCTAGGGCCTTCCTTAAGTTAAGCTAACCCTTCTTTTGTGCTACTTTTCCCACACAAATACATAAAAAATTAATATCATCATTTTTATAAGGCATCTAATGGTACTTAAAATGGCTCCTTGCTCCTTTAAGGAAGCCCTTCATTCTCCATATGCCAAGTGTCAAATTCTCCTTATGGTTTTGGCCCCACACCTTTGGGTACAAAAGCCCATGGGGCCAAAACCCCAACCTTGGGTTCTAAGCCCACAAACCACATTTGTGAAGCCCATTCCTCCAAAACCCTCTAGCCTAGGATTTGGAGTACCTCCCAAGCTACAAATATCAACTCTCCCTCTTAGTGAGGGAGGTACTTCCAACACTAGAAAAATTCTATCAACAATACCAGCGACACTAATTCATCTAGCGTCCATAACTGCAGCATCTCTGTAGAATGAATCACACAATCTTGGTAGTGTCTCTGCCTCATCTCATCTGAACCTAAAGACCTCAACACTTCCATAGGGTTGCTCCCTCTGAAGCTAGACTCCCTCTGATTCTATACGATCTCTACTAGCTCAACCTTCTACTGATCTCGTGTCCTACAAGGTCAGTCCAAGTTGCAATCGAACACGTGCCATCATCACCGCAATTCACTCCTGCAACCACTCATCTTCCTGGATCAAACACAACACGTGCACATCCCTCCAATCTCGAATATGCAACATCATGATCCAATGAATAAACTAGCCAGCCAACATCCAGTCCATTACATGAAGCAATCTCGTCCATGCCAAAGCAATCCTCAAGTTGTCGCAACGGTCCATGGCAAATCATAGGAAGTCCATTACCAGCAACCTTCCCTACAACAAACTGTTGTTCACTAGGCTCACCACCAATCCGCCAAAACTCCAAGCCAATCTCGCTACCAAATCAAGACCACATTTCTATGTCTTCAACTGAAACCTCTGCTCCATGATCCAGACAATCTCAACTCCCTTTGAGTTGCTTCGTTGGGCACACTTTAATTCACTGGCCCTTCAAAGTAGCTCTGATACTATGTTGTTTTTCCACGATTCTGGAATATAGGTTAGAATCTTACAATCACTGACACTACTAATCCAAGTATCACAAGAAACTACTTTGCACAGCGGAATATAAAATGCAGTAAATCAACATGTGCACAAATATAAACAACTTTTTACAATTTTTAACTGCCCAACATTGTTATATTAACAAACTATAATACAACTATCTAAGGCTCCCGTACTAAGTATAATGGCCCTCATACATCCACTGATACTGTGAAAATTTCACTACTAAAATTTGTATTGCAGCAACTGGAATTAATTCTTCTAAATGTAAAATTAATTATGTAGTTTATTACTATGGTAACAACAAATTAATCACACTGCGAAAATGAAAAGCTAGCACACGCACAAAAAATTATAACACCGTTATTTTGGACAATTGTCCCCAAAAAAACCCAATGTGGGAAAACCGATGCAACAATGAGGATTTTTATTATTAAGTAGCAGCAGAATTTCTGAATAGAATAAAATGTCGCCAAACTGGTGATTCTACCCAAGAGAAATACTAGCAAAAATATACTGAGGGATTTTACCCTCTGTTCGAACAATCCTGGCACTTGACTGCCTCTAAAAAGCAAGTCATCCACCCAGCTCTACACAAGCCCAGCATCACCCTAGCGCAGATCCTCTCACACTCAACTCAGAACTCCTACAAATCAAGTCGTCCTACCTACTGTTGACTGGGAAACTGTCTCTCTGGCACTCTGGAAAATATTCCCATCCTCTGGACTAGAAACAAGCTTCTCTTCCGCTGAATCAAACCGCTCGATTGAGGCTCTGTGCTACCCTTGTGCAGCCTCTTGGAAAATAATTTCGACTTCCTCTTCCTGACTCTCCGGAACTGGAATCTCCTCAGGAATACTGCTCTATTGCCCCTCGGCCACCTGCTACTCGATCTACTAGCTTGATCGCTCCTGTTGGATCACCTGCACTAGAAAATCGAACGACCCAGATCACTAAGTATCTTCACTAGTGTATTCTCCATCTACCCATCGACTTCTTCTTATAATCTCACTGTGGGACTCCAACAGCCAAGATTAAAACTTAATCAACGGTTGAGATCATTTCCTAGTCAATTAGTGTGAGTTTTTAAATGATTTACACCTTTCTCAATTAATTCCTATTAATTAACCACTTTTCCTAACTTAGACTTCAGAAATTTTTAATTATGGTCAATTAGTTTAATTGAGCCATCTCTACGTGGAATTTCCAAAAAAGATTTCTGGGTTTTGGAGAAATCCTGTGTTTTAGCCTCTCCACAAGGCTTCGAGACTAGAACACCATCTGATGCTACAAAAACTAACAAATACAAGTACATACAACTAGGGTTTGATGTCGGTCTTTCAACAACCAATCTACCCTAAACAAGACAACTCTTGACCTACTTGTTGATGTAGCGCTCCACAACCCTTTTAGTCCATGTGTCCTAAACACATTTGCCCGGTCCTTCGGCTCCGATCTACAGCAACTCCTACCTGCCTCTATCAATGAACCAACTCCATTAGGTCACTGAACACGGCTCCAATCTGCTCTCTAACTGATTGTTAGTCCTTCAACGCATAAACATATTGAGATCCCTGTCAAATTGTTCATAACTTCATTTATGAACAACTCTCAACTGCCCACTGTTGCTCCTCAGCTCCTTTGGGACTTCTTTCCCACTAGTTGCTCCTTAGTCCTTCAAGGACACAACTCTTAGGGACTTCTTCCCACTAGTTCCTTCCTATGTTGCCCGATGAAGACACACTTAGGGCATGGAGGGTTGTGACTTATCATTGTCAGAAGTCCTTCTCCAATAATGAACTTGCGCTGATGTAATCTACTCACCTTGACTTCCTTCCTTTATCCTTCAAGTATCAGTCCTGAGCTTACAAGTCTTCACCCTTCTTGCAGCTGCCAAAGTCCTTGTCAACTAATCTAGGGCTACTAAGACCATCCACTTGTTACCCTCCTTACAGCCTTAGGATGACATTCCAAATTTGTCCTTTACTAACACTCCATCCTCTAGCAACAAATCCAACTTAAACACATCATCAACGTACCTTCTAGTGTTGGTGCATCTGTTATAGATTGTGTTGCCTGGTTAGGGTTAATATCAGTCCAAGTCAACCCTAATTCTCTTGCCTCAAAACATTCCTAATAGCTGCGGTCTAGCTCCATTAACATGTTGCTCCCATGCGTTGGCTCCAAGGGTGATCATCTCTTGGCTCTAGGCCTTTCGGCCCCTCCAATTAGCCTCCTTCAGACCTTGGCACCTTCTGCAATCAATCCAGGGATTTGCGGCCTATACAGAGGTGTTACAATGAATTTTATTGCTTCTTGGATGTGTCAACTCATTGTCCAACACTTGGACCCAATCCTACACCTTCCCTCCTTTAAGACGACCCATGTTGCTCCCCAAATCACCTTGGAATCTGAGCTAGACCTCACTATGGAACTCGGCCCTATCTAAGGCTTTGTTTCTCTACATAAATCACATATTCTTCCCTCCAACAAACCTCCTTTGTTGTGTTCTTGCTTGAGAAGATTGTGCCCTAGTTTAGGGAGCCTAGTAGGCTACTCGACCTCCCTAAACAGGGCTCTTACCCACCTACAATCACAACAGAGGAACTCGGCCTACTACAGAGAGACTACTTCTGATTTTTATGCCCAAAACTACCCCAAAGAAACCCAGCCTAGTCTCCCACAAACCCTTCCTTCCTCGTTGTCTTTCTCTGCCCAAAACATAACCCAAGTAGACATGAAAACAGGGTTGAATCTTCATCCTTACTCTCTATTTCGTCTAGGTATCTAGGGTTGTGGCTCCTTGATGATTTCGGCCTCCAATATCAGATTTCACTTGAGAGAAAGGATGTTATGATTAGATGAGGGATAAGGCTCCTCCTCATTCCTTTTTATACTTTTCTTGGGGGCAACATTTAGCCAATCTAGGGCCTTCCTTAAGTTAAGTTGACCCTTCTTTTGTGCTACTTTTCCCACACAAATACATGATAAAATTATATCTTCATTTTTACAAGGCATCTCATGGTGTTTAAAATGGCTCCTACATTCTTCATGTTCCAAGTGTCAAATTCTCCTCATGGTTTTGGCCCCACACCTTTGGGTACAAAACCCCACCCTTGGGTTCTAAGCCCACAAACCACATTTGTGAAGCCCATTCCTCCAAAACCCTCTAGCCTAGGGTTTGGAGTACCTCCCAAGCTACAGATCTCAACAATCCCTCTTAGCGAGGGAGGTGCTTCCAACACTAGGAAGTTTCCATCAACAATACTGACGACACTAGTCCATCTAGTATCCATCACTGTAGCATCTTTGTAGAATGAATCACACAGTCTCGATAGTGTCTTTGCCTCATCTCATCTAAACCTGAAGACATCAACACTTCCATAGGGTTGCTCCCTCTGAAGCTAGACTCCCTCTGATTCTACACGATCTCCACTGGCTCAACCTTTTATTGATCTTGTGTCCTACAAGGTCAGTCCAAGTTGCAGTTGAACACATACCATCATCACCGCAACCTAGCCCTGCAAGTACTCATCTTCCTGGATCAAATACAACATGTGCCCATCCCTCCAATCTCGGATATGCAACATCACGATCCAATGAAGAAACTAGCCTGCCAACATCCAGTCCATTGCATGAAGCAATCTCGATCATACCAATATCGTCCATGCCAAAGCAATCCTCGAGTTGTCCCAACAATCCATGGAAAATAATAGGAAGTCCATGATCAGCAACCTGCCCTACAACAAACTGTTTTTCACCATGCTCACCACTAATCCGCCAAAACTCCCAGCCAATCTCGTTGCCAAGCCAGTCAAGACCACATCTCCATATCTTCAGTTGAAACCTCTGCTCCATGATTGAGACAATCTCAACTCCCTCTGAGTTGCTTCGTTGTGCACACTCTGATTCACTGACCCTTCAAAGTATCTTTGATACCATGTTGTTTTTCCACAATACTGGAGTCTAGGTTAGTATCTTACAATCATTGACGCTACCAATCCAAGTATCACAAGAAACTACTTTGCACAACGGAATATAAAATGTAGTAAATCAACACGTGCACAAATATAAACAAATTTTTACAATTTTTAACTGCCCAACTTTGTTATATTCACAAATTGTAATACAACTGTCTAGGGCTCTCGTACAGGGGATAATGGCCCTCATACATCCACTAATACTACATACAACTAGGGTTTGGTGTCAGTCCTTCGACAACCAATCTACCTTGAACAAGACAACTCTTGACCTACTTGTTGATGTAGTGCTCCACAACCCTTTTAGTCCATGTGTCCTAAACACATTTGCCCAGTCATTTGGCTCTGATTTGCTGCAACTCCTACCTGCCTCTATCAATGAACCAACTCCATTAGGTCACTAAACACGGCTCCAATTTGCTCACTAGTTGATCGTTAGTCCTTCAACGCATCAACACATCGAGACTCCTGTCGAGTTGTTCACAACTCCGTTTGTGAACAACTCTCAACTGCTCATTGCTACTACTCAACGCCTTTGGGACTTCTTGTCCACTAGCTGCTCCTTAATCCTTCAAGGACACAATTCTTAGGGACTTCTTCCCACTAGTGCCTTCCTGTGCTACCCGATGAAGACACACTTAGGGCATGGAGAGCTACCACCTATCACTGACAGAAGTCTTTCTCCAACAATGAACTTGGACAAATGTAATCTGCCCACCTTGACCTCCTTCCTTTGTCCTTCAAGGATCAGTCGTGAGTTTACTAGTCTTCACCCTTCTTGCAACTTCCAAAGTCCTTCATGTCAACTAATCTAGGGCTACTAAGACCATCCACTTGCTGCCCTCCTTACAACCTTAGGATGACCTTCCAAATTTGTCCTTTATTAGGACTCCATCCTCTAGCAACAAATCCAATTTAAACACATCATCAACATACCTTTTGGTGCATCTGTTGTAGATTTTGTTGTCTGGTGATGGGCCTCCAAATTAGGCATAAATTAAGGCCCATCCAACCATCCTTCAACACATTAAACCTCTCTTTTTGCATTAGATGACATATTTTTAACTTTAATATGTTCATTAGAAAGGTTTATGGATAATTGCATATTTGTGCCTAATATTATTTATTTTTTAAGAATATTGTGAGAATATTGCGCAGATTATGAAGATTTGGAGGAGGAGATAATCTAGGGACTTGCTCCCTACTACAGGAGGATCAAGATTGGATAATAAATCAATAGGATATTGTAAAATTATTGCACAAATTCTTGAGCCCCAATGATTGAGAAAATCTAGGAATGTGTTCTGTCATTTAATGCAAATTCCTAGTGTTGGGAACCAGATCCACTATTTGAGGGATTTTGGAGGGGAAAGCTTCCTCCTTTCAAGGAGAATGCTTCCTCATCATTTTGTATAAATACCAATTCGAATTTGCCTCTAGAGGCATGTATTTCTTAGTCTTCTTGTAGAGAAAACATGTATTTTTGCAACTCCACTTTCATTTCTAGCAGGGATATACTTGGATTGATTCAAATAATGAAGTTTGGTGCCATTTTTAGCTTCTAAAATTTGGTCTCCTTCATAGGACTCTAAGTATCCTTAGGCTTGTCCATCCCAGAAGCCTCAGATCCCTTTTGTATAATTTACTTTTCTTCTTTTCACTTCTTATTCACATGCATCTCTTGTTCTTGTTTTCCCTATTTCTGCATGTAGTATTGATGATTTTTTGTTGTAAGATTGGGTTAAATGGTTGAAGTGAGTTATTTTGCAGGTTATTTACAGAGTCACAAGCATGATTTCATCATTGAAACAGCTTTGGAAAGTCATAGTGATCATTGAGCTACTTTGATTAGTTTACTTATTCACAAATTTAAAATTTCTGAAAGTCCCTTATAGCAACTTGTAGTAATTTTCTGCTATTTTTTAGAACATGTTAATGAACTTCATTTGAGTTTATTTCACTTGCATTAGATCATAAAAACATTCAAGTTAATAACAAAATTCACCCCATTGCATTTGCACTTGATTAGGTTAGGCATTTGATAGGTTAACTAGCTCACTAGTTCTCAAATTTCCATATTTTAGACTTGTAATTTTTTGCTATTTTTTAGCACGTATGAACAAGGGTATTTTGGAGTGATTCCACTTGGAATGGAGACCTAAGACATCCTACTCAATAACAAAATTTATCCCATCCCATTTTCATTTGATTTACTTAGTCATTCGGTGAGTTCTCTCCTGTTGTAGCAATTATGTCTTCTCCTGTAGCAAATTTGTCCCTTCCTGTAGCAAACCTGTAACACCACTTTCCTTCATCAGTTTTGATCCCCATTGCAACTATGACTTAGTCTAGATGAATAATGACCCCCAGCTATGATTTTATGATTAGGGGAAGCTCCTAAGTCACTCCAACTCTTCATTTTATTCACTACAAAAACAGAGTAAACTTAGTTTCTTTATCACAAGTATGATGCAAGTAGGTTATTGATTTACAAGCAAGTGTGAACTAAGTAGATGGTACATGCAATTCTGATTGGTAGTTTGATGAATTATGCAAGATAAAATAGCTTTCTTTCTGCAAGTAGATTAACCTTTGTCCTTTCATGAATTGATTAGTTAGCATTTACAAGTTGAGCAAGTAGCATTTCCATTTCTTGCAAATAGAGTAACAATTCCATTTTTGCTTTGATTTCATGACATTCACTCCATTACATCAGATCAACAAAAGGACACATTGTATGTTGCACATATAGTGTCGATACCTCTTAAGTTTGTACGAACCTCGGGTTGATAATTAAAGTTGGTAGCCTTGGGAGTTGCAGCATTCTTGTTGCAATACTAAGGCTCATCACCTGGTTAGGTTTAATATCAGTCCAAGTCAGCGCTAATTCTCTTGCCTTAAAACCCTCCTAACAAGTACAGTCTAGCTCCATTAACATGTTGCTCCCATGCGTTGGCTCCGAGGGTGATCAACGCTTGGCTCTAGGCCTTTCGACCCCTCCAATTAGCCTCCTTTAGACCTTGGCACCTTCTGCAATCACTTTAGGGATTTGTAGCCTAGATAGAGATGTGTTACTGTGAATTTTATTGCTTCTTGGATGTGTTAATTCACTATCCAACGCTTGGACCCAATCCTGCACCTTCCCTCCTTGAAGACGGCCCCTGTTGCTCCCCAAATCACCTTGGAATCTGAGTTGGATCTCACTGTGGAACTCCTCCCTGTCTAGGGATTTCTTTCTTTGCATAAACCACATATTCTTCCCTCCAAGAGACCTCCTTTGTTGTGTTCTTGCTTGAGAAGGTTGTAACCTAGTTTAGTGAGCCTAGTAGGCTACTCGGCCTCCCTAAACAGGGCTCTTACCCACCTATAATCAAAATAGAGGAACTCGGCCTACTATAGAGAGACTACTTCTGATTTTTATGCCCAAAACTATCCCAAACAAACTTGGCCTAGTCTCCCACAGACGCTTCTTTCCTCGTTGCCTTTCTCTACCCAAAAAGTAACCCAAACAGTCATGAAAGCAGGGATAAATCTTCGTCCTTACTCTCTCCTTCATCAAGGTATCTAGGGCTGCGACTCCTTAAGGATTTCGGCCTACAATTTCAGGCTTCACTTGAGAGAAAGGATGTTATGATTGGATGAGAGATGAGGCTCCTCCTCATTCCTTTTTATACTTTTCCTTAGGGCAATGTCTAGCCAATCTAGGGCACTCCTTAAGTTAATTCGCCCCTTCTTTTGTGCTACTTTGCCCATACAAATACATAAAAAATTAATATCTTCATTTTTACAAGGCATCTCATGGTGCTTAAAATGACTCCTTGCTCCTTTAAGGAAGCCCTACATTCTCCATGTGCCAAGTGTCAAATTCTCCTCATGGTTTTGGCCCCACACCTTTGGGTACAAAACCCCAACCTTGGGTTCTAAGCCCACAAACCACATTTGTGAAGCCCATTCCTCCAAAACCCTCTAGCCTAAGGTTTGTAGTACCTCCCAAGCTACAAATCTCAACAGACTAGTCACGATATTTGCATCTGTGCTATATACATGATGAGATCTATTTACTGATTGATAAGTATTCTACTCTACATGTTTCTTGGTGTTGTGGTGATAATGAAATCCAGGTTTCATTAATCTTGGCAAGTCTTATGTTGCAGGAAGGTTGGTATGGAATTTATATTCTTCATTCTGGATAGAAAGAGTTGTTGGTCTCTGTAAGGTGTTAGTAACAATAATAAGCCGAGTCTTGAGAGGAGGCCCAATCATCATATTAAACCTAAATCACTGTAGTGTGACTGTGACTGTATGTGTTATGTTTGATGGTAGAGTTTGTATAGGTGAATGTGCAGTTGCTTCGTACCATTGTAGGCATATCTTCGAAAGAAAGTTTAATACTAGACCTCGTTTCCTTAATATTCATTGTTGTTATTCTTCCTTTTTGGTCACAATTGTGGAGGTTAAACATGTTCTATTAAACTGGATTTTGAGGAGTTGGATGCAATTATGTGCAGCTAAACAACCCTCGTTATTAAAGAATATTGACTCGGGCAACTTTTTTTGCTCGTTCATGGTCTTAAAAACCCCTCAAAGCAAATCAATTCAATTTATAACCCAACAACTACTCTATTATGCTAACACCTTTTGCATTTGGAAGACTTCCATAGGGTTTTTTTGCTCAAATCCTTTTTTGCAATGGCACAATATCATTGGATCTGGAATAAACATATACACCTAGTCTCTCAAGCCCACTTAATCATAGTGGAATGCTATTATAATATGTTCCATACAACCTATGCTCCTCAAGCCCACAACTAGGTTATTTCATAGTTTTATAGATGTAAATTTCATGGTGAATTGAATGCATTGAAGGTGGGTTAATTTGGTGTGTTTTCATTTGTGTCACTTGATGCTACACTTGTTATGACTGGTGGACACCACAAAACTATATCGTGTAATTCATTTCGCACCATGTATCATCCCTATACCTATAGCAAACCATACAACCTTACGAATGGTTGAAATTTCACTGATTTCGTGGATGGTAGAGATTTGATTGGGGAGATCGACGACCATAAAACAATAGTGCAACCCCCCCCATGATGTCAACGAGAGGAGGGGGGTAGCACTATTGCATTTAGACCGTAGGATGAAAGGAATAGCCACAGACAGTTGGATGTTGGTTTGGAACCATGTAACAAAACAGTGATAGCAAAAGCGCCCCCCACCCCACCCCACCCCACCCCTTAACTTTAACGAAGGGGGGATCGCACTTTTATTAACAACCATCGATCAAGCCCTCTTAACGAGGTCTATCAGATGGGTGATGGATGGTAAGTGTGGATCCCTATTGAGCATATACACGTCGTGGCAAGGTGTATTGCTTGACATATATATATATATATATATCACACGTTAAATATATGAGTGCCATGGCTAATGTGTGCGACTAGGCATAAGTGTGTGTGTATATATATATATATAGAAGCACAAATAAGGGATTGGCCCATGGCGAAGACCGTGGACTTACCCGGTTCACACTGCAGTATAATTAAACACCAATATATATATATATATATATATATATATATGTTGCATGAGTTTCTGGAACGTGGGAACTTGGGTACGGGTGTCTGGAATAGCTAGAGGTTTCCCCAAACTTTACAGGAAACGCCTAATCAGGAGCGGTAATATTATATAATAAAAAAAATAAAAATTATTTTTTTAATTATATAATTTATATAAGAATCAAAATTAATATTGAATCAAAATATTAAAATCAATTTAAATATATAAATAATAAATATATAATCTCTCTTATATATGAATATATTCTCTAGGTATCTCTCTCCCTGAGTCTCTCCCTCTTATATATATAAAATGTCAAGTTCATTATCAGTTCTCTAACACATGACCAGTCTTTGAAACAATCTGGTAAAAAAATACAAAGGAACAGTTTTACATTTGTTTCTCTAGTTATTCTTAAGAGAAAAAGGAAAAGCAACTCTAATGTTTAAGCATTGACTGCCACAAACAATATGCACACATAATCTTCTGTGATATATATACATAAACAACAAAAGGAATACTCATCAGCATGACATCCCAGATATCGCCCTTACGTCGAGGTATCACACTTTTCCTTAACCCATCAAGAGATTGCTCCAGTGTCTCAATTAAGGATATCAGTGTTAAGGATGTCTTTGGCCTTTCTTCCTACGAAGGTTTCAACATAAGCTCTTGTTTTGTGGGCAGTTCAACATATTTCTCTATAGGCTTTGTTTTCCCCAACCTTAGGGAACGCTGAAAACTCCAAAAAAAAACAGTCTTCAAAGGTCCTGGAACTTTCCACAGCTCCCATTGCAACTCCCACTGAAAAGGTAATGTTCCCATATAGTTCCAAAGCTCCCAGGAGCACGGGAACCATTGGAACGGGTTTCCCACCTATCGGGAGCGGTTCCGGTGTAACAAAGATATATATATATATATATATATATATATATAACAAGTTTCACGCATACACCACATGTGGCATGCCACGTAGGCATGCACCCGCTAACTTCTCAAGAGTCCCTGCCAAGTGGCAGTATAGTAATATGCCACGTGGATGCCACATGGCAGGAAAGGTGTGGCGTTTTTGGAGCTAATGAGACTTTAAAGAAGTATAACTTGAGATTCCAGAGTCCGATTTGGACAAAATTTGTATCATTGAAATTGTCTTGCTGAGACAAACACAACGAAAATATCCAAAGTGAGTTTTGGGAACTAGATAGAAAATCAAAAAAAAAAATTATCCCATTTCAATAATTGTACCAGGGAAATTGGGTAAATATAGTGAGCACATTCCCGAGGGTCTGTTTACATTGACCACTTTTCCCTAACCCAAATATAGACATCCAAATCGTTTGACATGTGAAACTTAACACGGACTCATTTTTGAAGGCTAGGGAAAAAGAAGCGAATTAATTCATGGCAGATAAAACCCCAAATAGGCACTAAATACAGTGCAGAAATTACCAGAATTGCATAGATAGGGTTGGAAATTCCACCCAATTGGGGCTGCAAAGTTGGGCAGACTGCTCAACTGAGAAGTCTTGAGACTTGAACTCACAGACAGAAACACTAAGGTATTACCACAAAACCAAGGGTCTCCCGCAACAATAGCAGTGTAATGTGATTCATCCATAAATGAAAACAATAAACATTCTAGTCACACTATGGGTTCTCAAACTCTCTCATCCAGATTCCACGTGGCTCCTAGAGTTCCTTAACCCAGGCCTTAATAATGGACTTAGGTGGAATTCAACTGACCAACTCCCCAATTGTGTGTCGTTTAAGCTAATCACAAACACTCGAATATTCATCATTTGAAATATCCATGGGAGTTTCAGCAAAAGAAATTTCATTACCTCATAGAAGACCTATGGAACAAATTTTCATGGAGCCTTCATGAGAGCCATGGCTGTAGTCAATGGATTAATTGTTTCCGTGAATAACCAGAGCTGTCCTCAAATCAGAAAATCCGATTTCAAGGTGCCTGCAGGGCTCGTGACAAGCATGATTGGCTGTGTAGGACCACCATAGGACAGCTACGCTGTCAGGAGAAAGAGTTAAAGAAAAAGCGATGGTGAATCAAGGCAATCAGATCCAAACCATCACACCATCTAACCCTAGCCGAGCTCTGATCTCCAGCAATGAAATTCATTGTTTGGTTATTTTGGTGAAGATGCAACGGATGCTCCATTAACTAGATTCCTCCCATTAAAATCTCCGTAATTTTTTTGTCTACATCCTAGGTCCTTGCTAATTAGCGTTACTCAATTGATATCCTCAAAATCATGTTGCCATCGAGCTGCCATTTGCCAGCAAAAGTTTTGACATGGGTCAAAAATGACTTGACCAAAGAACATCGTTCCATATGACATCTATAGTGTGCAGATGCCAGTAAAACTACAATCCCAAAATTTCTTACGACGTGCTATTACCAAAATAAATACTGCATATAGCCACCAACTTTAGGCCCAATAGACGTTTTCCTAATACCATTATGTTTACTCTACAAAGGTGGACCACTTAGCCCTAGTTGTTGCACTGAACAAACAGACAGTAACCTAATTCAAAGCCTGATCCACATAATTAATGGACCATACATTGGACTGTACACACAAAGGATATCTTTTGAAAATGCTCGTTTATGGATAGAGGTACCTGTGGAAGTCAGCTGGCTATTATATAAACTGAGAAGCTGCTTTCATCACAGCACTTCGACAAATAAAAGTGTTCACCTTGTTCCAGCTGCCATTCAGTAACAAAGCAATATGCATAATCAACTTAACAATAAAACAAATAACTGTAAGAATACGGTGCAATTTGAATGCCATCATCCACTGGATTTCAAATCGAACTTCATTATTTTATCTAAAAGCTAATTTATGTTCTGCATTTTTCTTTGACTATAGATCCTTAATGAGCAGGCCATGAGCATGAGAATCAGGCATATAACTATTCTTTGGTCATTTCATGACAAAGCTGAGAAGCCTCCTCAGTCTTGCCTATCCCACGCAATCCCTCCATCACCATTTTGTAAATAGAAGCATCAGGAATAAGACCTCTCTGAGGCATTACACTCAGAAGCCTTCTGGCTTCCTCTATTTTCATGTTCATACAGAGGCACCTAACAATCAAATTAAATGTCATAATACTAGGTGTGAGAGTTTTGTACTCCATTTCATAATACAACTTCAAGACCTCTTGTATGTTGCCTTCTTTACAATATCCATCAATTAAGTTACTGTAAGTGCTTTCATTCGGAGTAAAATTCTTCTCCAACAACATTGTGAACATGTGATTGGCTCTTGGAGCCTGCCCTCTCTTGCAAAGTTGGGAAATGAGGTCATTGCAAGCAGAAACACTAGGCAGAAAGCCTCTTTCCAACATTTCATCTTGCAAACTGCAGGCCTCCTCTAGGCTTTCTATTTTGCAATATCCCTGAATAAGAAAGTTATATGTCACATCATAAGGTTTCATGCCTTGTTGTATCATTTCTGTCATGAGGTCTCTTGCTTTCTTAATCATTCCCTTGCTGCAGTAGCCACCAATGAGGGCGGTGTAAGTAAAGTCACTAGCATCAAGCCCTTTCATGACCATCTCTTGATGAATCTCCATGGCCTGCTGTAAGTCACCAATTTTACATTTTCCATAAAGCATCAAAGCATAAGCAACAGCTAGTGGAATCAGACTTCTCTTCATCATCCTCTTTAATAACATGTTTCCTTCCTCCACCCTTCCTTCTTCCAGAGCACGCAAAACAAGCGTAGCATTGACAACACCTGCACTGGTACTTCTTTTCCTTTGAATTTTATCAAGTAAATCAATGGTTTTCTGCAGTGCACCCTCCTTGCAGAGGGCACTGACCAAAATATTTAGAGTAATGTTGTTAGGGTAAGTTCTGCTGATCAACATTTCTTCATATATTTTCCAAACCATCTTAGTTTGATCAGATTTTTTAACAACTTGAAGAAGGGTGTTCCAGGCCCGGAGACTCGGAACAAACCCATGGTCTTTCATGAGATGACAAGTATTGATAGCTTCCCCGAACATTCTTGCCTTTGCATAGGTGTGTATTAAAAAATCAAACACTGCGGGAGTGGAACCCATCGAATTATAGGTGTTTAGCAATGCTTCAAAAATAAAGAGGCTCGTCTTACCGGGGGAAGGGGAAGAAGGGGCATACTTCTTTATGAGATCTTCAAGCAGAGGTTGTGCATGAAGAAACATGTTGGCCCGAACAAGAATATGGATGGTGATCGAGTAGGATTGAATGGTGTGTTGCATCGCTTGTCGGTGTCCTGCCCACTGAAAAAACTTGAGAGCACATTTGGCGTCGTAGGGAGACTTGGAGGAGTTGTTGTCCTTGTTCAATCTGAGTAGAACTTGATCAATGTGAACATGACTCAGACTCAATCTGGTTGTCCTTCGTCTTGAATCTTCTATATGAAGGCTCAGGCTATCCCAATTACTACCGTGTTTTACTATCTCATACATTCTAGACATGAATTTGGTGTTATAATCTTCCTCTCCTTCAACTGTTGGTGGCGATAATCCAGCAGAGCAGAGCTGCCTCATTCCAAGGACAGAAAATTGATTATTTGTGATCATACTTCTCCACCTGGGCATCATCATCAACCAGATATAATGAAAAAACCCATATCAAGGAAAATGGAAACCTACCTATCAATTAAATAATGAATGTGCGAAATGTGAAGCTTTCTCCTTTTATCGTTGAAGTATGCAATGTTTTTATTGGAGCATGTAATTTTGATTATGTTGTTTTTAAGTTAGGTGTCTTTATTGTTGGATTCAGCCTTAATGGTTAGCCGGTTAGCTAGCATTCTCTCAAGAGTTTAACTGTTTAGAAAATTGGTGGCCATGTTTATGAAAAGAAAGAAAAAAAGAAATTATTTTAATGTTTATGAGGCTAAAGATAGTCTATGGGACAGATTGCTTCTTCATCTGCTTGATGTATTTGGCTCTTTTTCTATGAAGCTTCACAATAAATGCTCCTAGCTTCTCGACAAACCCCTCGCTAAATAGATTATCCCAAGAGCTAGCTGCCAGCATATCTGCATAACTTTCCATGTTGTCTTTGAAGGCCTCACATTCTAAAATGAAATGTTTTTCTGTTTCCACTTTTCCGGAAGAACAAAAAATGCATACCCTTTCCTCCCACACTTCTTTTGGCCTTTTCCAGCGCCCTGTTTCACAACGGAGTTGATGAGAATTAGTCTTTAACTTAGCAATAAGAATTTTGGCTCTCCAAGAAATATTGGTCTCTATGTATGCTTTTGGTTGATGATTATGAGTGGGATTAAACACTTCAATATAGTAATTTTTCTTTCTTCCTAGCTCCTTATCCCAAGTACATTTGTGGAATTTTTCCATAACAATAGCTTTTATCTCTTTGTTGTTTATGGAACACGCGTTCAAGCAAATACCCCATTTACTAAACCATTTGTTATTTTGCTGCATCCAAGTTTTTTTGCTCTTGCACAATCTATCATTAAAGATAACCTTAGGCCATCTACCCTCTTCCATTTGCTCAATTTTTTTTAAATACCTTATGACTCGCACCATAGCAATTGCTTCAATAGGAGCAGTCCATGTTTCACTTAACAAGATATCATAAGGAACTGCGCTTTTAATCTTAAATTTGTTTGTAATCAAACGCTTCTGAATTTTCTCAATTTGTCTCCACTACATGTCGGAGGTACTGCTAGCCCACAGTTCACAACCATAGAGAATCACCGGAATCACTAGAAGCCCAAAAAGAGCTTGAGTGGTCTTCCAGTCCCATAACTCTGCCTCTCTACACCTATTTTGAAAAGCATAAAATGCTTTCCAACCCCCCAAAGTTCTTTTATTTCTACAACCATTCCAGCTTAGATTTTTGTTCAAGTCAATCTCGAGGTATTTGTAATCCGCAACTTCTTCCAAAATGTTGCCTTCAAAGTAGAACTTATGCTGGTTATGTTTTCTTTTCTTAGAGAAGACCACTACTTTCGTTTTGCTAATATTGACTTGCATCCCCACACTTCTACAAAAATGCTCAAGGAATAGTAAGTGCTCTTGCAAACCAAGAGCTGATTTAGCAATTAGAATAAGGTCATCTGCATACAAAAGAAGCCTTAAAACAAACTTGCTCAAATAGATACCATCACTCCCTTGCGAATTTAACCACTCCTCAAGCTTGTCGATATATAAACCAAAAAGGGTAGGAGACAGTGAGCAACCATGCTTGACCCCGATATCTCTTCTAAAACTTTTAGAAATGCCTGTTGAAGTTCTAATTTTGACTTTCACATCTTCATACAGCCTATGCACAGCTGCTTTCAAATGTTTAGGAACCCCAAGTTCCTCCATTCTCTGCCAAAGTTTATCCCTAGGAACCGAGTCAAACGCTTTTATGAAATCAACAAAGCAACAAAAGAATTCTTCCTTTTTCTCCCAAACTTTTTCAATAGTGTGCCTTAAAGTTATGCAATGATCAACTATGGAATGTTTAGGTCTAAAACCTGCTTGCCCTTTAGCATGCTTATCTCTTTCTTCTACCCACTTGCTAATTTTGTTTTCTAGCATGCTTCCAAATAGCTTTGCAAACAAAGGGTTTATCATGATGATCCTATAACTGGAGGGATTATTGACATCATCGCTCTTGAAAAGAGGTATTGCTAGACTAGTTGACCAATCTGTGGGGAGCCCTTGTTGTATGATGTTGTTGAAGATTTTTGTAATGTGAGGTGCAAGAATCTTTGAGCCCCACTTTAGATATTATGCTTGGAGTTCAGCTAAGTCTTTTGCTTTTCCAACGCCCAATTTCTTGATACCCATCTCTATCTCTTATACTATGAAGAGTTCAGTATCAGTGTTGACCAAGGGGGGAGGGTCAACCTTGGGAACCTGCTCATAGAGTTGTCTTGCATAGTCAAACCATTTAGAAGCTGTAATATTATTTCCAATTTGTATCTTTTTTGGTTGGAGTTCCTTCCAAAATAATTTGGGATTATTTTTCCCAAGGAAGATTAGTTCTTCCCTCCTTGAAACCATGAAATTGGCCTTTTTCTTGCTTAATAACTGCTTGTACGATTTGAGCTTTATGTTATCCTTGTTTGACTCTTTCCACATTCTCCTTGCCTTTTTGCATTCCTCGTCAAACCAAGCATTAACCGGAAAGCAATTTGTTTCAAACTTCTTAATTTTTGTTCTTTTGCACTTTGCCAGTGCACATTGAATTAAATGTGTTAATTCATGACTATGAAGGCTGTGAATTGTAATTTTCTCCTTCTCAAAGAGCCTCTCTAGCATCATTTTGAAGGTATTATAATTTTCTGGCGTCAAAAGAATTCTGCCCTGTGGGAGATTTTGTTGGACATGCTGAAGTTTTTACTCTAATTGTTTTTTTCCAATCCAAGAAAAACATAAATAAATTGGCTTGTGATCTAATTTCAAATCCCACAGCTGATCTCCAACCAAAACTTCTTCCATTTTCTCACACAAACCATGCGAGCAAATTACATAATCTACCACACTTGCTCCGTTGTAAGTATTGCAAGTGAAATTACTGGACTTTGCCCATTTAGTCAAGCCATTACAAATGACTAAATCAAAAGCCCCACATAGAGTAAGCAATTGTTCACCAAAGATATTGCAACCCTTATCCTCTGAAATTCTTTCCCACTGATGATTACTTTCTTTTGTAAGCCAAATAGGGTCACAATCATCTTTACAACAAAGAATGCTAGCTTGCTCACTTGCATTCCTAGCATTGAAATCACCCACTATAAGGACTTCACCTAGCTGCGAATATGTTGCAATATCCGCTTTTAAAGCTACAAATGGATCTTTGTGGTCAAGCCCTCTACCTTTGTCGATTTTTTAAACCTGTGGCACAAAATAGCATGCTGCAATTCTGATGTGGTTTCCATTTTTTGATATTTTAAACCAAATGAATTGCTTATTTGAGTCTTATTTTTCTAACTGAATAAGATGACCTTCTTTCTCCCTTACTAAAACCATGATACCTCTGTGCCCTTTGCCATTCCCTGCTGCCTTGTTCCACACTGCCATCTTCCAATATCCTTCAAACAAAGGTGTCTTGCACCCTTCATGCTCATGTGTTTCTATGAGGTAAATTATGTCTCTATTTTCCGCAATAGGCCCTAACCCAGGTCCTCGTCTCCATGGGTAACCTCTGCAGTTCCAACAAACTAATCTTAAGGAAACCTGGGTATGACTTGATTCTATTTATTTTGACATGCAAGACTCACATTTGAGTCTGTCCGTGTTTTCCCCTACCGACCTTGCTTTCTGATTTCCTATTGAAGAGTTTGTTGCCTCTTCTCTATTACCATCTTGCTGCTCTGTTCTGGAAGGAGGTCCAAATTGCGCTATCACAGCTTTGCCTTTATAAATCCATGCTCTCTTTCCTTCATCTCTTGCTGCTCTAACCTTTAAAATTTCCTCTCTTCTTTCCTCTTGTTGTTTTACAGTTAAATCTTCTTCTAGGAAAAAATGGGAACCCCTCAAGAGATGTTTCTTGCTTAGAATAATATAGTTATCACGCAAGCTAGGCATAATGACTTTTATGGGCCTGGCTCTCTCCCTGTTAAACTTACCCACCCTCCATGCTTGACATATTTGTCCTTGCCATAGCAACTTGTCTTTCAAGAAGTCTCTTGCAAGGTCAAGAGTACATTCATTTTTCCCATAGTCTTTCACCCCTTTAATAATTATGTTTGCTGCCCTATTTTGTCTTTCCTTGCCTTCACTATCTTGCATGTTGTCAACCTGAATATTTGTTTCTCCTTCCTTATTAGAAGAATTGCTAATAACTTGAGCCCAAGTTTTGGAAACTTTGGTGGAATCTCCTTTTGTTTCTTCTCTTGCGTTCTCTTCATGGTTGTTTATTTGGGCAATCATTTTCCCTTTATCCTGAGATGATTTCACATTCACCACCTCTGTACTTTCCACTACAAATTTCTTTATGTTTTGCACATCCGCCTTCATGCGTTGCCATTCTGTCTTCCCTATCAGGAGAGCTTCCTATAGTAATGTCACTTGTTCTTTTAAAATTTTATTGCTTTCTGCTAACACATTGATCTCAGCCATTATTATATGAATTTTATGATCTCTTTCCTGCCCTTTAGCTTCTAAAACCTCCAACCTTTGTTTTGCATTTAACAATTCTTTCACATAAAGATCAGATGACCAGGTGAGAGGTGTGGATGTGGAACTATATAAGACAGAATCATCAATGACTTTTCCTTTGGACATATTGTTGCCACGTGCTTGTGGAGGAGACTTGTTTGAGTGCTTTTTGCAAAGGGCTCGATTACTTTTCTTTTGAGACCGTTTCTTCCTTGCTTGCTCCCATTTTAGACGGGCTATTCTTCGTTTTAAAATGCCCCGATATTGTTTAGCATTGACCCAAACCCACTTCCCAGCTTTTCACATTTTAATGTTCTTCAAATTTACTGTAATATTTTTTCCTCATAAAGATTTAAAACCGTTTAAAGAGAATATAAAATATTATAAAAAGATTTAAGTAATAAAATAGAGGCTTAAAATAATGTATATGTTAGGTAAAAGTCAATCATAATATAACTTATTTTCTTTCTTAAATAAAAAAAGAAAAGTATAAAATATTAGATGAAAAATTAATGTTGCATTTATTAGCATGGTATTTTAGGGTTTTAAAGAGAATATAAAATATTATAAAAAGATTTAATTAATAAAATAGAGGCTCAAAATCAATGTATATATTAAGTAAAAGTCATTCATAATATAACTTATTTTCTTTCTTAAATTAAAAAAGAAAAATATAAAATAAGAGATGAAAAATTAATGTTGCATTTATTAACATGGTGTTTTAAATCTAAATTGAAGGAAAAAATTCAGGTTGCAGATGAGTTGTATCAGAGTGTGGCTGTAGTTTTAGTTCCAGATCGATACCCAGTTACTATGGGTCTATTACCTGCAAAGGCACACACAAGTTGGGGTAGATACAATAGCAGTACTAGCAGAAGTAGACCCAGCATCAGTAGCACCACTACTAGCAGCATTAGCAGCACCAATAATAGCAATAGACCCATACTCACAGCCACCAGCAAACCAGATATCCGTATATAGAGATCGAGATCTAGATTCTAATCCAGTACCAACATATCATGTTCTAGATCCTCTAGCTTCAATAATAGATCTATATGAAGATAAAGATCCATACCCATATCCTCCAAATTTCTAAGCCATCACCTCATTTAAGATCTCTTCCAATCCCAGCTGCCCTTTGTGTGGTCCCATAAGGAGCAAATTATGGTGCTGAATACTACCTATATCCTTCCACCTTGTTTCCTACTTATACACCCTTTGGGAGAAGATTTGAAACTAGCACATTTCCTTATCCTGATCCTTATCTTGGGCCCAAGCCTATAGTCCTAATAGATCTCCATATATCTACATAGATAGATGAAACTGTAGTCACCCTTAAGTATCCTCTATTGAGTCTGTTATTATTTAGAATAGTTAAGACAGAGATATATATATATATATATATATATATATATATATATATATATATATATATATATATATATATATGCTACTCCTGTTGGCTTTGAATCTTGCACTAGGCTTACCTATGTGCTTGTCTTGTGCTTGGTAGTTGAATTTTGTGGATTTGGTTCTGTTGTTGCCTCTACCATTAGATTTAGAGTTGCCTTCCCCTCTGCTGGGTAGCTTTGCCACTAATGTTGCCACTAAGTCAATAGCAGCCTCTCTTTCCACTCTATATGCCTTTGCTCCTGCTACGAATGAAAATGAAACTGTTACTTGGCCAACTCAATCAACCAGTGTTGGAATTGCTTACTTTCGATCCGTTATAAGTGGTGGTGGGTAAGCTGCTGGCGGTAATTTTTCATGCATACGTCGATGGTCTTCATGTGTGCTATATCCAATCTGAGACACCATAGGTGAGGTCAAAGGTGGATGCATCGGGGGCTTACCTACTCTCTGTTTCAAATAATGAGAAAGGTAATGATTCATTGTATAAAGATTCAAATAGTGTTACCGCTAACATATATATACCAACTCATGGATCTGAAGCATTGTTTGAAAAAGAGGTGTCGCACAAGAAATTATTTATTTTTATGTGAATCCATGCATATTCGTATCGAATTGCAAACTACCATATTAAACCATGAACCGTATAGAATACCCGAATTTTCAAATATTTTGGGTCCGTACAACTGAATTTGGTAAGTCCAATAGTCAAGTAAAGTTAATTATGTTGAAAATAGCAACAAGAAATGCTAAAAATAGAAGTGCTAAAAATAGCACGGCTATAAATAGCATTTCGGGATACATTCCAATTTTAGTTAGTCCCTGAACTAAAATTTAGAATTAAAATTCGAGTTTGATCTTAGCAGTTGTTTGTAAAATAATTAATTAATTCATCTTGAGTTAATTAGTTGTAGAAAGTCAAACATGAAGTCTATGTGAAGACATGCAACAATTTTCCCTTTGATTGAGGAAGTTATCCCTTAATTAAAGTGATCAGGATGAGTTGTACTTTGAGTTGTAATTAGTTAGCTTAGTTAACTGAGTTAAGTCCAGTTAGATTAGTTCCAACAGTTTGTTGAACTAATTGTGAGTTCAGTTAGTTAATGCATGCATGCATGTAACTGCTACACTTCAGATAACTGAATATTCTCTCATAAATAACTCATGCATTTCAGTTCAGTCGGAGACCCAGTTGAGATCAGATGATGGGACAGTGTACTATCAGTTGCGGGAATATTCCATGGAAGATATCTCTTGAATGCAGAAGGAAATCATTCCTTGGAGATTGCGCAGTTACTTTTGAGTTTGATGAGTGTGTGATGAGTCCAATTCACAGAGGTGGCAACATTGGACCCCAAGAGAAACTGCAAAAGGAAATAGGAGGCTTGGAGGGCTGAGGGAAGGCATATGTTGTGTCTGTTCAATCTTTGAGCTATATTGTTGGATTGTACTGAGAGCAGGATAGCTTGTGAGCTAATGCTTTGTGTAATCCAAACATATTTCCACTTGTATGATAATATAGAGACCGGGGTTTTTAGTTGAGGCTTTCCCTAGATTATTCTTCTGTGTTCATGTGTGATTGATTTCTCATTCTCTGTTATATGTGTTCTATTTTATCTTGCTTAAAATCGATTAAGCTTCCGCAAGTTTGTTTGTAGAAGTAGATCAAGTATTTTGCTTTAGTATATTACATTATCAGGTGATCTACAGTGCGAAATTCTACATGGCATCAGAGCAAAGGTGATCAAAGCGAAGAACAGTATACAAAGAAGGGAGAAGTTAGAAGTTTGAAGTTCCTGATTATAGAAATTGAATTCTTATCACATCTCAAATTTCACCAATGGCGTTCAAAGGTTTAAGACTCGAGTATGCCCTTGATGGCAGCTCGAATTATATAGCCTGGAAGGATCACATGGAAGCAGTATTAGAGGACAACGGTCTAAAGGACTTCATTGATCAAGAAGTCCCCAATCCGGCAGTAGCTAATGCTATATAATTGGCGGAATGGAAGAAAAGTGTGGCTAGAGCGAGGAGAATCCTCCTCGAGGGAGTTTGAGACCACATAGTCTCGAGTCTCCATGGGAAGGAGACACTGTTTTCGATGTGGAAAACATTAAAAGATCTATATCAGAACAATGGCGATCAGAGGAAGCTGGCGCTGAAAGACAAGCTTCGAAAAATCAAGTGTGAAAAGGGCAACACAATCTCTACATATCTGAACAAGCTCACCACCTGCAGGGATGAGCTTGGAAGTGTAGGGATCACGACAGCCGATGATGACATGGTGAGTCTTGCTCTCCTCAGTCTTCCTAAGAGCTGGCATAGCTACCAAGACTCGGTTAATGGAAGAGAGAAACTGCCAGATTGGGGACGACTTTGGTTGGATCTGATGCAGGAGGAGATAATAAGAAGCACCAAAGATGGATCTTCATCAAAGCAAGATGATGAAGAAAAGCTAGCCTTATCAAGTAAGGCAAGGAAAGGGAAAGGGAAGGCGTCCCATCCCAAATCCAGTTCTTCCCATGGTGGGAAGAAGTTTGACAAATCAAAAGTGCGATGCTTTCATTGTCATGAGGTGGGCCATTATGCTACGAATTGTCCACAGAAGAAATCCAAGAAGGGATCCTCAAAGGGATCAAACGGTGAGGCACTGACCTCACAGTTCGAGATGGATTTCTCTCTCATCGCATGCATGGTTTCATCCATGGTGGGATATGTTTGGTACCTGGAGAGTGGAGCCTCTTTCCACATGTCCGGCGACAAGAATATTTTTAGTACCTTGGAGGAGAAGGATCTCCAAATGCGGATCGAGATGGGCGATGATGGAAAGTACCGTGTTTCAGGTGAAGGTACAGTTGTGTTTCAGGGGAAGCATGGAGCTCCTCTCACCCTGACTGATGTAAAGTATGTACCGGGTCTAAATAAGAATCATGTCTCTATCGCTATGCTAGAAGACAAAGGCTATGATGTAGTCTTTAGTAAAGGAAAGGTATTCCTGAGGCATATCAATACTGGACAATCCAAGAGGATTGGGATTCAAGTAAAGAATCTTTATAAGCTGGAGGTAGATGATTGTGCTGCATTGAGTTCTAAAGCAGAGATGGTGCAGAGCCAAGATGTTGGCGAGCTATGGCATAGAAGATTGGGCCACTTGCACCATGGGGCCTTGAAGATCATGCAGCAAATTTCTACCGGACTTCCCAAGGGAAAATTGGAGCAGACAGATACATGCAAAGGTTGTACCTTGGGTAAGTATGTGAAATCTTCCTTTCAGGATCGAGACAGTAGAGTTGGAGCAATCCTAGAGCGAGTTCACAAAGATGTTTGTGGACCATTCTCTACAGCCTCCGTCGCTAAACAAAGGTACTATGTTATTTTTATTGATGATTTTTCTCGTAGATGTTGGATCTACTTTATGCAAAAGAAGGATCAGACCTTCTTGAGGTTTTGTGAGTTTAAAGCCTTGGCAGAGAAAGAATCTGGAAAGAAAATAAAAGCCTTGCATAGCGACAATGGTGGAGAGTATGTCTCCCAATAGTTTAAGGACTTTTGCGTAGTAGAAGGAATTAAACGGGAGTTGAAGGCACCCCATAACCCATAGCAGAATGGGGTGGTTGAAAGGAAGAACAGATCGATTGTGGGAGTAGCTCAAGCGATGTTGCATGACCAAAGTCTACCACTTCATTTGTGGGATGAGGCATGCAATAGAACAATATACTTGCGGAACAGAAGCCCGCACCATATACTGGGAATGAAGACACCTATGGAGGCCTTTTCCGGGAAGTGACCAGATGTGAGTCACTTCAGGATCTTTGGATCATCAGTTTATTGCCATGTGACCAAAGATGCTCGGGAGAAGCTAGATCCAATAGCTGAGTTGGGGATACTTGTGGGGTACAGTGATACACCCCACAACTATTGGGTGTTCCTGCCTACCAGTCAGAGGACAGTGGTACGCAGAGATCTGAAGTTCGACGAGCAGAAAGCCATGCGAGTATCACTTGAGAGGGAGCTCAAGTTGCATGCAAAGGAGGAACTTTCAGTTCCTAAGGAGGAGGAGCCTCATATTGATGCAGAGCAGCCGCATGCAGAGGATCCGGGAGTGGAGACATCCACTCATGCTGAGTCTTCCAGAGATGGGTGGAAATGCTCAAGGGAAGCTGACAGGTTGATGATGGATGAGCGAGAGAATGTGGGACAACCATCTTCTCAGCGCAGATAGAGGAGATCACCCAAGTGGTACACTGGTTACATGGCCCTGTGATCTGATATTCACCTTATGAGTGACATCAGTTAAAGATTTATTAAACTTAAGGTATTACAGACTCATGTGCTGGTGTGTGTTCTGTGTTATTGAAGCAACGGATCGATCAGATTGCCAATGCATAGAGAATAAAATGGAAAGACAGCATAGAAATACAATAAGCAACACAAAGACACAAACAATCTTAATAAGTAGTTCACCCTATTCTCTAGGGCTACGTCTCCGGTCCAGCTTTCAGTGGTGACCTTGTTTTATTGTGTCTTTAAGCAAAGAAATTACAATACAGGGACTCAATGTGAGTTCTCCTGAAGCAGGTTTTGCTTGCAGGGTGGTTTCTTGGATTCCCCAAGCCACTTGGAGTACACAAACTCTTCTTCTTCCTACCAGCTCTGTGACCTTTTGGTCTACAGTGGAAAGAGCCAAATGTGATGCTCAGTCCGGACAGATTCCTCTATGGGAAGGCTTGAATCTTCAAGCTCTCTGCTGCTCGATGCTGCCTTTGGTCAGCTGGGCCCTCTGTCTCCTTCTGTTTTGCTTTACTGTTCTCTGTGTTCAGTCCTCCTCTCAGGGTTCACTGTTACACTTCACCTCTTGGCTTTTGTCTTTCTCTCTCTAACTTGACTTCCCAACTCAATTGTCTTCTTCCTCTGTTCATGGCTTTATCCATTCGAATCCTATGCCTGTTCGGTTCCTCTTCCGCCTGCCGATTCACCTTCTGCAGCTGCGGTTGGAGTTCCCTATGTTTGGCGTCATCATGAACGCTCAGGGAGTGTCCACTTGTCCTCCTCTAAATGACACCAGCATGCTTCGTCGGTTCGTTTCTTCAGTTACTCCATGGATGCGTTCTTCCTCCACCGTGGCAGTCAAACAGATTCCAAATCCCTGTAAAACGCAGCTTAATTCCCTGTCAATTCCGCTTCCTCCATCGGGCGCGATCTTAGCCGTCCGATCTGAGCCCTCCAGATCCGACGCCATACGCACGTTTCACACAGTTGACTTGCTCGACCGATAGCGCGCAATCAATGGCGGTTTTCTCTCACCTCCGCTTGCCACGCATTGATCGGTGTATGGAATCACTCCGCTTTTGTCCAAAACCTCTTACCGTTCAAGGGCGTCCTGATCAAAACCGTCGGTTTCCAAAGCGCGGGTCCCGCCATTTGTGTTTAGCGCTTTTTCCCTTTTCTGCCTGTGGTCCTCTGGTTCCCCCATGCGATCGAGTGCTCGGGCTTTTCCTTCATGGCCCTGTACGCCTAGTGATGCGCGATTAGTGCTAAGCGCTAATCGCGTATCAAAAATCACTTCCTTTTCCCATTCTAGGGCTCCCATGGGCTACTTTGGCCTCTTGCACGGTCTCCATGGACCTCGATCAACGCGCTTTGATCGAGGTCCTCATCGTTCCACGTCGGCTGCCATTGCCACTGGTTTAGGGTGTTTTTGATCACTATTTTGGATTTCTTTAGAGATTTGTTTGACCTGATACAATCATGGTTCTTTGATAGTCTTTCATGGATCTGATTCAGATCATGGCCTTCCCACTGAAAAAGCTTTTGGACCACCAAAAGTTGGTTTTCAAGCATCGACTAAGTGAGGATACTGTTTCTTCACTTGTCCAATCTCAATCCACTTCACACTGCTCGGCTTTGATCCTTTGAGCCCAATCCTGAGGTACTCAAGTTCTCCCCTGCGCATTGTCCTCACCTTCCTGTCCAACACTGTGTCTTCCTGCAACTCATTGAGGTATTCAGGTAGCAGGTCATCAATAGAAGGCAACTGACTTTGCTCTTCAGGGTCCTCAATCATTGAAGGTTCAAACAATCTCAAGCAATCTGCATTTACAACTGAGTAGATGTGCATGTAAGCTGGTAAATCAAGGCGAAAAGCATTTTCACCAATCTTCTCAAGTATCCTAAAAGGTCCATACCTGATGGGCTTTAGCTTTTTACCTTCACCTTGCATCCTGTCTTTGCTGATATAGAACTAGACTTGGTCTCCAACTTGAAAACTATGCTCCATCTGATGCTTATCATGCCTAGCCTTATACTTGGCCTGGCTCTTTTCCAACTATTCCTATACTGCCTGGTGAATCTCCTGGATCTGTTCAATGAACCTAGTTTCCTTGTCCACATCACTGTGTCCATCAACCATGGTATCTTTACCAAAGACAAAATCCAAAGGAGACCTTGGTGTGAAACCAAAACAGGTCTCAAAAGGAGATCTCTGTGTAGAAGAGTGTTTGGCTCTGTTGTAAGCATGCTGCACATAACACAAGTGTTCATCCCAAAGCTTAGGATGTTTACTACAATATCCTCTCAGTAGCTGGATCACGGTCATGTTTACTACTTCTATCTGGCCATCTGTTTGTGGATGAAAAGCTGTGCTTTTCTTCAGTTTGGTGTCCATCAGTTCCCATAGATTCGACCAAAACTTTCCCACAAATCGGGTGTCTCGATCATATACAATGGAAGTGGGTAATCCAAAATGAAACCATACATGTTCAAAGAACAATTTTGTAGTCTGTTTAGTTGTGATCTGTTTACTACAAGGTATCAAAATACACATTTTGTTGAACCTATCCATAACAACATATATATAATCATGACCTTTCTTAGATTTAGGCAGTCCTCCAACAAAATCCATGGAAACACTTTCCCAAGGGTGAGAAGGAACTAGCAATGGAGTGTACAAGCCTAGTTTCTATTGCTGGGCTTGCTTTTAGCACACATGGCACACCCTCTTACATATCTAGAAACTGTCTCATTCATTTTCGGCCAATAGCAGAATCTTTGCAGCTGTGCAACTATTTTTCTTACCGCAAAGTGACTTGATATCAGAGAAGTATGTGCTTCCCTAATTATCTTTATCCTCTTAGTTTGTGGAATGCAGAGTTTCCCACAATGGTATAAGAGTCGGTCCTTTATATGATAGTCCAATTCTTCTACTCTTTTGCCTTGACTCAAAGTTGCATATACATCTTTAAAATCCATATCCTGAGCATATTGTTCTATGTAGCTTTCATGTAGCATAGAAGATGCATTTATAATGGGTCTAGATAACATGTTTGCAACCTTGTTATGTACGCCCTTTTTATATCTGATGACTAAGTGAAACTGCTGTATAAAACCCATCCATCTGTAATGTCTTGATTGTTGCAACTTAGTTTGGGAGTGTAGATATTGAAGTGGCTGATGATCAGTATGTATAACTGTCTCTTTGCCCATTAAGTAATGTTTCCACTTTTTCACACTCTGAACTAATGCGTACAATTCTTTATCATATGTAGGATAGTTAACTACTACATGATTAAAAGTCTCAGAATGATAACATATGGGTTTGCCATGTTGTGTCAACACTGCTCCCATGGCATAGTCACTGGCATTAGTTTGGATCTCAAATGGTCTTTGCAGATCTGGCAGTGCTAGTACAGGTGTTGTACTAATTTTCTCTTTCAAGGTGTCGAAGGTTTTCTGATGTTTGCCTCCCCACTGAAACACCTTATTCAATCCTGTTAAAGCCTGTAAGGGAGCTGCAATCGAGGAGAAGTTAGAAATGAACTTCCTCCAATATTGTGTTGCTCCTAGGAAGCTTCTCACTTCTGTAGCAGACCTGGGTTTAGGCCAGTTCACAATGACTACCACTTTAGAGGGATCTATTTTCAATTCACCTCCCCCTACTATATGACCCAATTAGTTTAGAGATGTTTTGCCAAATTCACTTTTTGAGTCTTTTCAAAACATCTAATGTCTGCTTAACATGCTTCAAATGTTCTTCCCATGTTTTACTAAAAATCAGAATGTCATCCAGATACACAATAACAAAATCATCAAGAAAAGGTCTGAGTACATCATTCATTAATCTCATGAAAGTAGCAGGAGCATTAGTTAAGACAAAAGGCATAACCAGCCATTCGTACAATCCCTGTTTTGTTTTGAAAGCAGTCTTCCATGCATCTTGTTCTGCAACTCTGACTTGATGGTATCCATTGTGCAAATCCAGCTTGGTGAAATAAATAGCCTCTTTCAATTGATCTATAAGATCATCTATGTGAGGAAGGGGATACAGATTCTTGATTGTTATCTTATTCAGTGCTCGGTAGTCTATGCACATTCTCCACGAGCCATCTTTCTTTCTCACCAAAACAATTGGTGACCCACATGGTGATGTGCTAGGCCTGATGAAGCCCTTCTCGAGCAACTCCTGCACCTGCTTCTTGATTTCAACATTCTCTAAAGCAGACAACCTTTTATACCTGTGGCTGCTATAGTTGTTTCATCTCCCGAGTTTGACCCCAGATCTCTCTGAAAAGCTGCAGCTGTCTTCTTCTTCTTGCCCTCGGACTTCTTCGGTCTCAGCTCTGGATGTAGAATCCAACAATGCTCATCATCATGACCCTCATTTTTACAGTGAGTGCATGAAGCTTTGGCTTTCTGTGCAGTGTTAGCCTTCCTTGATTTCCACTTCTGTTTTCTTTTCTCCTTGCTCTTGCTTACAGTGGGTTGGGATGGTTCCCCAACTTCTGGATTGCCATTCTTCCCTCTAGCCTCTAGATGAGTAGCTTGTACATATACCTCATCTATACTAGTGGGATTAAACATGAGGATGGTATGCCTCATGTCACTGTGTAGACCACCAATGTACTTCAAAAGAGTCTTTGGTGAGTCTAATGAGATACCCAACATCAATGCTCTCTTTCTGAACTCTTGAGTATATCCTTGCACACTTTGCCCTTTCAATTGTCGAAGAGTTTGCCAACTCATCATGGCTTATTGCATGTAGGCCAATGGATAGAACTTCTTTTTGATTGCAGCAACAAGTTCACTCTAGACAGAGATGGTCTTGCCATGTCTTTTCATATCAGCTTGGGTTCTGCCTTCCCACAAAACCAAGGTAGTTCCTCCTAGGCATAGGCTTTCTAGCTGAATCTTACTCTTATCTGAGTTTATGTTCTGTACCCTGCAATACACATCAATTTGTCTAATCCAGTTGTCCAACTTTTCAGCATTTAGCTCTCCATCATATATAGGAAAATCAAAGTTAACATCTAACTTTATCAAATATGCTTTCTTATTATGCACATGGCTATTAGGAGGTGTGAGAAAGTGTTCCTCTTTCCCCTTTCCTTTGGAGTTTTCATGGAAGTGAGACTCATCTTCTTCTTTCTCTTGCTTAGAGCTTGATGCATCTTCCACCTTTTGCTTTCTAAAGTCTTTGTACATTTCTTCAACCATAGACTTTATAGCTAGGAAACTCTCTATGAATTGAGGATCTGGCCCTACAGAACCTTCTTTTGACATGGTCTTTCGAGGATAGACTCTCCCATTTTCAGGATTAGTTTCTGCCAACTCTCCTTCTCCTAATTTGAGCTTTGATCTTGTGAGCATTCACAGCTAAACCAACACAAGCTTTTCTAACCTTACAACCTAGAGCTCTGATACCACTTGATTTGATATTCACCCTATGAGTGACATCAGTTAAAGATTTATTAAACTTAAGGTATTACAGACTCATGTGCTAGTGTGTGTTCTATGTTATTGAAACAGTGGATCGATCAGATTGCCAATACACAAACAATAAAATGGAAAGACAACAGAGAAATACAGTAAGCAACACAAAGACACAAACAATTTTAATAAGGAGTTCACCCTATTCTCCAGGGCTACGCCCCGGTCTAGCTTTCAGTGGTGGCCTTGTTTTATTGTGTCTTTAAGCAAAGAAATTACAATACAGGGACTCAATGTGAGTTCTCCTGAAGCAGGTTTTGCTTGGCAAGGTGGTTTGTTGGATTCCCCAAGCCACTTGGAGTACACAGACTCTTCTTCTTCCTACCAGCTCTGTGACCTTTTGGTCTACAGTGGAAAGAGCCAAATGTGATGCTCAGTCCAGACAGATTCCTCTATAGGAAGGCTTGAATATTCAAGCTCTCTGGTGCTTGATGCTGCATTTGGTCAACTCGGCCCTCTGTCTCCTTCTGCTTTTCTTTACTGTTCTCTGTGTTCATTCCTCCTCTCAGGGTTCACTATTACACTTCGCCTCTCGGCTTCTGTCTTTCTCTGTCTAACTTGACTTCCCAACTCAACTGTCTTCTTCCTTTGTTCATGGCTTTAGCCATTCGAATCCTATGAATGTTCGGTTCCTCTTCCGCTTGTCGATTCATCTTCTGCAGCTGCGCTTGGAGTTCCCTGTGTTTGGCATCATCATGAACGCTTAGGGAGTGGCCACTTGTCCTCCTCTAAACGGCGTCAGCATGCTTCGTCAGTTCGTTTCTTCAGTTACTCCATGGATGCGTTCTTCCTCCACCGCAGCAGTCAAACGGATTCCAAATCCCTGTAAAACGCAGCTTAATTCCCTGTCGATTCCGCTTCCTCCATCGGGCGCGATCTCACCCGTCCGATCTGAGCCCTCCAGATCCGACGCCATACGCACATTTCGCACGGTTGACTTGCTTGACTGATAGCACACAATCAACGGTGGTTTTCTCTCACCTCCGCCTACCACGCATCAATTGGTGTATGGAATCGCTCCGCTTTCATCCAAAACCTCTTATCGTTCAAGGGCTCCCCGATCAAAACCGCCGATTTCTAAAGCGCGGGTCCCGCCATTTGTGTTTAGTGCTTTTTCCCTTTTCCGCCTGCGGTCCTCCGATTCACCCACGCGACCTAGTGCTCGGGCTTTTCCTTCATGGCCCTGTTCGCCTAGCGATGCGAGATTAGCACTAAGCGCTAATCGCACATCAAAAATCACTTCCTTTTCCCATTTCGGGGCTCCCAGGGGCTACTTTGGCCTCCTGCGCGGTCTCCATGGGCCTCGGTCAGCGTGCTTTGACCGAGGTCCTTGTCGTTCCGCGTCGACTGCCATTGCCACTGGTTCAGGGTGTTTTTTATCGTTGTTTTGGATTTCTTTAGAGATTTGTTCGACCTGATACAATCATGGTTCTTTGACAGTCTTTCATGGATCTGATTCGGATCACCCTGGTTGGGGAGTGTGTAGAGTCCGAACCTTATTCTTTCAAGGAAGCAGTGCAACAACCAATCTGGGTTGATGCAATGGTAGAGGAGTACGACTCTATCATTCGGAACAGTGTGTGGGATGTTGTCCCAAGACCTCAGGACAAGTCAGTGGTGAGTTCCCGATGGCTTTACAAGGTCAAGCAGGCAGCTGATAGCAGTGTTGAGAAACATAAGGCAAGGTTTGTTGCCCGTGGTTTCTCGCAGGTCGAGGGGATCGACTATGATGAGACTTTTTCTCTTGTATCAAGGTACTCATCTATCACATCGATGTTGGAACTATCAGCTCAGATGAGTTGGAAGATCCATCAGATGGATGTGAAGACAATGTTCCTCAATGGGAAGATTGAGGAATAGGTGTACATTGAGCAACCAGAAAGTTTTGAGACCTTCGATCGTGAGTCACATGTGTGCCAACTCAAGAAGGCTTTGTATGGGCTGAAGCAAGCACCTCGTGCTTGGTACACCAGGATCGACAGCTATTTCACGGGTTGGGCTTCACCAAGAGTGAAGCAGATGCGAACCTTTACCACATCATGGTAGAAGGTAAGCCATTGATCATTGTTCTTTATGTGGATGATCTGATTTTGACAGGTGATGATCAGTTGATCAAGTCTTGCAAGGAGGACCTTGTAAGAGAGTTCGAGATGAAAGACATGGGTCTTATGCACTAATTTCTAGGCATGGAAGTGTGGCAGAAAGATGGGGAAGTATTTGTGTCTCAAGGTAAGTATGCCAATGAGATACTCAGGCGCTTCCACATGGAGAAGTGCAAGCCCATGCAGACTCCTCTAGCTGGGAACTGGAGGAAGGAGGATGCTACTTCAGGTGAGGTAGTAGCTGCTACTGTTTATCGGCAACTTGTGGGTTCACTAATGTATCTAGTGAACACACGACTAGACTTATGCTTTGCGGTGAACCAACTGAGTCAAGCTATGGTTTAGCCTACCAAGTTGTTTTGGAAGGCAATGAAGCATGTGCTGAGATACCTCAGAGGCACATCTTAGTATGGATTGTGGTACAGACGGACAGAGGGAGTGAAGCTTCAGGGCTTCACAGATGCAGATTGGGCAGGGAGTCCATCAGACCGGAAGAGCACTTCTGGAGGAATATTCAACCTTGGTTCAGCTGCAGTTTCCTGGTACAACAGGAAACAGAGGTCAGTTTCACTTAGCTCAGCAGAGGCTGAATACATGGCTGCCAGTCAGGTAGCATGCGAGGCCATTTGGATGCGGAAGATTCTAGTGGGATTGTTTGGTCAGAGAATGGATCCAACTGTGATCTACTACGATAATCAGAGTTGTATCAAACTCTTTGAGAATTATTTCATGACAGGTCCAAGCACATTGATATCCAGTACCATCATCTTCAAGACTGTGTGGTGAAGAGGATCATGTTGTTGCTGTATGTTTCGACCGAGGAACAAGATGCAGATATTTTGACTAAGGAATTGTCAAAATGCAAGTTCGAATTCCACAAAGACAGGATTAGGGTGACTGATAATCCCTTTCTTGTTGAGAGGGAGTGTTGAAAATAGCAACAAGAAATGCTAAAAATAGAAGTTCTAAAAATAACACTGCTATAAATAGCATTTCGGGATACATTCCAATTTTAGTTAGTCCCTGAACTAAAATTGAGAATTAAAATTCGAATTTGATCTTAGCAGCTGTTTGTAAAATAATTAATTAATTCATCTTGAGTTAATTAGTTGTAGAAAATCAAACATGAAGTCTATGTGAAGACATGCACAATTTTCCCTTTGATTGAGGAAGTTATCCCTTAATTAAAGTGATGAGGATGAGTTGTACTTTGAGTTGTAATTAGTTAGCTCAGTTAACTGAGTTAAGTCCAGTTAGATTAGTTCCAACAGTTTGTTGAACTAATTGTGAGTTCAGTTAGTTAATGCATGCATGCATGTAACTGCTGCACTTCAGATAACTGAATATTATCTCATAAATAACTCATGCATGTCAATTCAGTCAGAGACCCAGTTGAGATCAGATGATGGGACAGTGTACTATCAGTTGTAGGAATATTCCATGGAGGATATCTCTTGCATGCAGAAGGAATTCATTCCTTGGATATTGCGCAATTACTTTTGAGTTTGATGAGTGTGTGATGAGGCCAATTCACACAAGTGGCAACATTGGACCCCAAGAGAAACTGTGCAAGGAAATAGGAGGCTTAGAGGGCTGAGGGAAGGCATATGTTGTGTCTATTCAGTTTGTGAGTTGTATAGCTTGTGAGCTAATGCTTTGTGTAATCTGAACATATTTCCACTTGTATGATAATAAAGCGATTGGGGTTTTTAGCTGAGGCTTTCCCCAAAGTATTCTTCTGCGTTCATTTGTGATTGATTTCTCATTCTCTGTTATATGTGTTCTATTTGATCTTGCTCAAAATCCATAAAGCTTACGCAAGTTTGTTTATAGAAGCAGATCAAGTATTTTGCTTTAGTATATTGCATTATCAGGTGATCTACAATGGGAAATTCTACAAATTACGTTGAAGGCATTCTCTCTATGAAATTCGGTGTGCAAACATTGTTCATTGCGTTGTGTTGCTTGACTGCAGATGGTCAGAACAACACCCTAATGCATATCAGCATACAAGAAATTGGTTCTGGCCTTGTTCCCTCACATCGATTCCTTCCTTCAACCGTTCCACACTCTTGTTGTTTGATTCCTACCATCTAATTCAACAACAAATATTTGCCTGTTAGAAAGGAGTGGGATCAAGAACTACTGGAATATCCACCTGAAGAAGCGCTTGTTGTAGATGGGAATTGACCCCGTGACGCACAAGCCCAAGTCCGAATCAATTATTGCACCCAGTGCTCAATCGTCTAATGGGTCGTCGAATCTGAGCCATATGGTGCAGTGTGAGAGTGCGCACCTGGAAGCTGAATCGAGGCTGCCACGCGAGTCTAAGCTTAGGTCTAGGGGCCTTTGGTCTGCCCACTTGATAAATGTTAATGCGAGCTAAGATTTATTCAGTCGATTGCAGAGAACCAGTCCACGGTTCGAATCTGATAGGGAAGAATCAAAGATTCCCGGGTTGAGCTCTGCTGGGGGCTTTGATTGTATGAAAATAACACAGAAATGGGACAAGTTTCAGGATTTGAGGTTGGGAACTAAGTTAGACCAGTGCAATTTGTCTGCTTTGGGGGGTTCATTGGGTTGTTTTAATGCACTGGAGAATGAGAACTGAGCTAGTAAGACAAGTTATCTTGGCCTTCTGCAACAAGCTATGTGCCCTTCTGCTTAGGGCAGTAAAATTCTATTTAATGAGGCCAAGAAGTTGGTGGAGAGCTAGAAGAATAGGCAGGCCACCCTTCACTGGAATATTTATCACATAGACCAGTCTGAGAATTGTGATGAAAAGAAACCCACTATAGTTTCTGAGAAAGCTCACAGCGATGTCCAGAGCTGCAACCATGAAGAAAATGTCGAGCCAACCGATAGCCATCACGAGCTTTTGTTGTCCTTTGTTATGTTAAATGACGGGAATTTCTCCAATGCGAGGTCATATGTTTCCGAGCTCACCAAAACCGAACAGGGTGCTGATGCCAGTTATGATAAAGTGGGGAATTCTAACAATATTCTTATCGAGTTTCAACACATTCATTCTGATGAAATTAGTAGCAGTGGTGGGTTCAAGTCTGGTTCGAGCTACGATGGTTTTAACGTTGATATGCTTTTAGATCTGGTAGTGACTCCCCCCTAATGGCTATGTTAACTCTGGCTGTGGCGAGAATCGATCCCTGAGCAAGTTGTTTGTTGACGATAATAAATAATACTGGAGCCATATGTTCAGTGTGTGTAATTCTCTTCCTAATGGCAACCATAGTGGAGTTCAGAGTATCTTCTAGGGTCATTTTATTGTCTAAAATTAGGCTGAGATCAAATGAAGGTGTGCTCAGTTTTGTACACAAGGATTTATATATTTTGTAATGTAGTTGTGTGGTGAACTATGAATGGTATATCCATATCTTCATTCTCAGAATTGTGCGTTGCACGCTATGTGTTGTGTGTGTTTTTGGCACACTGTTTGTAATTGCAAACTGTGTTCAACATAGGAGCAAAGATGAAGTGTTTCTAACGGAAAGGGTGGAATTTAATCCCTTATAAGTTAAAGCTTGAATCCATATATTTGTTGGGAATAATTAAATTATATTCGCATATTATGGGATGTATTTAGAGCTAAATGTTTGTTAGTTCTCAACTCTTTAAATTGTTGGATTTCATAAAACCATATAAATGGTTTTGTAATTATATGGAATAGTTTGAAATTTACTAATTAATTTGGTTTTGTAATTATATGAAATAGCTTGAAATTCACTGATTAGCGAATGATTTTCCAAAGAAAGCTTGTTATTTTCCTTGTTAAAAAAAAAAATGTCTTCGTGGTCATGCAGAGGCTTCTTTACTTTCTCTCTTGGCACAAAGACACATTATTATGGCTAGCCATTACTTCATAGTGGAGAAAAATATGGAGTTGGGCATAGTTTTGTTTCCGTTGATGCCAAGTTTGTGGATAATTACCACTTTTACTCACTTAGTCACTTTGTCAAAGGACTTGAGTTGATGTTTCTATTGATTATGTACAATTTCTATGGCCAATCGTGTCGTAATACTCTTGCATACTCTCGCTTATCTCTTTATCACTTTTTCCATGTGGTTTATGGTCGAGACATGGCTATTTGCAAGTTTCCTATTTAATCCTTCTGGATTTGAGTGGCAAAAAATTGTAGATGACTGGACAGATTGGAACAAGGGGATCAACAGTCGTGGAGGTACTGGTGTGCCACAGGAAAAGAGTTGGGAATCCTGGTGGGATGACAAACATGAGCATTTCAAGTATTCAGGTTTGCGGGGATGGATTTGGGAAATCTTGTTATCACTTAGATTTTTCCTTTACCAATATGGAATTGTTTATCACTTAAACATTGCACATTGTAACAAAAGTGTTCTGGTATATGGACTATCTTGGTTTGTCATTGCAATTGTTTTAGGGGTATTGAAGACTGTAGCGAGGGAGGCAAAGGTTCAGTGCAGATTATTAACTCATTTTTCGGCTTCTGAAGGGGCTCTATTTATTGGTTTCGTTTATGTTTTCATTATTTTCATAGTTGCTGCTTACTTGTAGCCGACTTGTTTGCATGTTTCCTTGCATTCATGCCAACTGGAAAGACCTTGTTGTGGATTGCACAACCCTGCAGGCCTCTTTTACTTGATTATTACTTTCCACATTCCCCACTCCTCCTTTTGGCATTCCTTTGCACCTCTTCGTGCAATTATTGGTTTTATAATCTTGTCCAATGTTTTTTAGTCTTCATATCAACTTATTCCATCCTGTCTTAAAATAAAAAGAAACAAAAATTTAAATTATCAAAATTCAATGAAATGAATATATATTTTTATGAGACTTCACCATATTTTCTTATAAATTTTATGTGAATTTGCAATATTTTGAAATTGGGCAGATATAGAGCAACAATTATAATAACATGGAGGATAATCACACCCACTATAATTTCCTGTACTTTCTATTACAGATTGAAGTAATGTTGTGGACATGTTTTCTGCATTTTACAAAATATATTTTGTAGAGAACCAGGTATGAATCAATATTTATATTATGATGAAGGATAAATACCCTATCAAACAAAGTGTTTCTCCAATATCTTAGGTTTATTAAATTAGATCAAATCTTTGAAGAATGAAGGATGTACTAGAATTTTTTCCTTAAATTTATTAAAAAGGATCTGATCTTTGCAAAATGAAGATTAATCACTGGAAGGTGTTGGATAATTCTCCTTATCATCTTTAAGATACTTCACATATCTCAACAACTCTCAAACCTTTTTGTTTTTTTCATGCATTATCCTATTTTCTAATTGGAGAGCATGGAACTCCTATATATTTATGTCTGTCTTAAGAATGGTCATCAAATTAGGGAAGATAAATACACTTTCAACAAGGTCATATTCGGGGGTAAAGCATTCTAAAATATTTATAATAGTCGATGCAATGTGTTGATGCAATGCTCCCACCTTGTGTTCGAAGCAATCGATCTCTCCATGCAAGGATGTGAAACGATTCATGTGACCATGTGGCATACAAACTCCGCTATTCATTTTGGAAACTGAAAATTATGATTTTTATTTTTCTAAATTTTTAATTTAGTGTCAATGTCATTGTGACTAAGACTAAGAATATTCTAAACTTATCAAATCAATATCGTCTAAACAATTTTGCATTTATAAAGAATTGAAATTCCTCAACTTCAATCCCAATATAAACGACCCCTATAAACGTAAAAATTAAAAGTAATTCAACTTCCCTAGCTCTCTACCCTTTTGATTTCTCCATTGATGAAGTATATAATCTTCTTGGTGATTGATTGATCGAGTGAGATTTACAAAACAAAATAAAGCATTCCATTATTCAAACATTTATCTTGTTTATGTGAAACGTACATCCATTCTTAGAGATAATACTTTGAGGTATACATCAACTTGTTTGATATGTGTATACTCGTCTCAACAGGTTTGACATGCTATATTACAATTCAAAGTCATCCATAGGACATGCCATTTCGCAAGCTTGACTTGAAAGAAAAAATTGTCTATTAGGCTCAGCCTTGTCCAAGCCATTACTTCGATATGAATCCATGAACATAAGAACTATTATTGTTTATTACAATAGAAATGTGGTAAGGGACACTCCAAACCTTTTCTTTCTCAAGGCCATATTGTATCTATCGAATTTCATCATCATTGATCACACTTTTGGTTATTATTAATGTTCAACATAATCAAAGCATGGATGATTACCTCATTGGATATTATAACCTTAAAGAATTAAGACACAATCTTAGATGAAAAAGAAAAGTGAACATGATCAATCAAGTTCTTTTACTCAAGTTTTGATGGGGTTCAACATATGGACTAATTACTCATTTTTCGATAGGGTTCAATTGATTCCTTAATGTTATTAACTTGGATGTATGAATACTTCTTAAAAATATAAATTAATCATATAATTTTGTGTTAAATTTTTTATAAAGAATAGTTGGATGTTTGAATAAGTTACACAATTTTAGATGAGTATTATCATTACTTTTAACCAAATGAGAATTTCTAGAGAATCCATAATTCACTATTACACTAGATACAATATGGACCTCAATATCCAGATATTCAGCTTACTATTGCCACTATTACACTAGATACAATATGGACCTCAATATCAAGATATTCAGCTTACTATTGCCACTATTTACCTCAATATCAAGATATTCAACTTTTCCATATTCCTTTGAGCTTATAAGAATTACTAGTCAATATTTTCATCTTGTTCAAATTTTTGTCACATATGTTAACATGTTTCGAGAGAATAGAACCGAAATGGAGGGGAAATTAAATCTGCTAGCTACCACTCTAGCTATTACTATGAAGAAAATGCTTTAAAATATCATAACTTTCTTTTATTTTTCATTGATACATAAATTTTATAAGCCCTTGGAGCCATGGTAATTATAAAAAAACTACATTTATAAATATTTAAAATAGCTAAATATATTTTTAAGAGGGGGAAATCATTTTAAAAAAGAAAAGAACTGCTCTAAAAACACTTTAAAAAACACCATTTTTTCTTCAAGATTAAAGAAAAGAAATTTAAAAGAAAGAAAACTTATTAAAAAAACTACTCTTAAAAATCTAAAAACTACAAACAAAAAAACAAATTTCAAAGTTAAAAAAAAATAAAACTAAAAAATTGAAATAAAATAATTAAAAAAAAAATTATTAATACCAGCCAAGATCCATCTTAACTCGGAATCTATCAAGTGTTGAGTGCAAAACATGAGGAAAGGTTTGCACCTGGAGAGATTTTTTATCCCTCTCGACACTTGATAGATCTGGAGTTAAGATGGATCTATGCTAGTTTAATATATATTCAAAATGCATGGCAGTCACTATTCTCGTGTCTTCTCAAAACTTAGAGCAGTAGAAAGCTTTTACATGGGATCTACCAAGCATTTAAGGGATAGATTTTTTTCACTCTAAAAGTGTTTTGCACCTCAAGAGATTTGATCTCTTTATGCTTTGTAGATCTAGAGTTAAGATGGATCTATGTTGCTTTCATATATAAACTTTATAAAATTTTGACTATCTTTAAAATAAAATAATTGTATCCTATAAAATTTGGTTAAAAATTGGAAATTAAAAAAAAAATGAAGGATGAAAAATTAATTCATTTACAAGATTTCACCCTGAAAAATATGAAAAATTAACTGTTTACAAAATTTAACCCAAAAAAAATATCATTTAAATCATTTACAAAATGTAATCCCCCAAAATATAGAAAAGTAACCATTTACAAATCTTAAATATCATAAAAATATAATAGAGAATTTATATTATTAATATAAATAATAAAATATAAAACAAGTGTAATATGGAGCCTGCTTGGTATCTGCCTCTTATGCAAAAAGTACTCGATAGCTAAATTAAAGTAAAAAGAATAGAGAACTAAAATTGCATATATATCATCTTACAACAATAAGGCAATTACATTTACGTCAAATAATATAATAGATTTTGATGCATTTGTAAATTATTTTGCAACAAACATTTTTGTTTGAGGGTATAGACAAATGCTTTCAACGCACTACATTCAATTATTCTCCTTTGCATTAACTTGTTCCTTCTGCCTTCCATTTTCCTTCCTGAGTTTGTCTATTTCTGCAATAGCTATATCCAGTTCTTTTTTCTTTTGATCAACTTTAGATACATACCTTTTACTAGATTCCTTTAATTGACTTGCCAAATCTTTCTCTTTCTACTCCACTTCTTGTTCTTGGAGTTTCAATAGAGCAACTTCTTCTTTGAGTGTACAATTTTCTGACTCTTTGAATTTTCTAGCTTCTTCTAACTGGATTCTAAGATTGCTGATAATTTCCTTAGATTCTTCATTCTTCTTATTAAGTCTTCTGACATGTCCTTTTGCTATCTTCAGTTCTTCTTCCAGAAATTTAGCCCTTTCCTTTTCACTCTTGAGTTCCTTTATAACTCTGACAACTTCATTTTGAAATTTGATTTCACTCATTTCTTCAACTTCTTCACTATCATCATGGTTTGATTCCTTGATATCAGGATCCACATGATTATCAACATCTATATCTTGACCTGCATGCTTCTTTGAGTAGATATTATGGAGCCTTTCCCAAAGAATTTTGGTCGTTGAGCATTGACCAACTTTTGCTTTTACAGGATCTGGTAGAACATTAAAAATGACATTCATGGATTTCATATTGTACCTTTTAGCTTCGTTAGTAGATGTGTTTCTAGAAACAATAGATTGACATACATCATGAGCTTTCAGATGGACTATCATTCTAGATTCCCATGTCCAATAATTATCTTTATCAAATTCGAGAGCCGATGTACAATATTGATTTTCTTCAAATTTAGAGACTGTTACAGTACCTAAAACTTCCTTTGAACGCTTGGCGACTTTCTTCTTTGATTTTCCCATTTTTGTACTTTGAGATCTGCTTTCCAATTGTTAAGATGCTACTGAAGGAACCTACTCTGATACCAATTGATAGAAATACTGAGGGGGGTGAATAAATATTTCTTAGAAATTAGCACTTTATCAATCTTTTTCAGAGCATTAGTTAATATTCACCATTATTATTATTATTATTTAGTATCAAATAGAAAAATGAGTATAAAACACCATACAACAATGCAGGAAGATAGAAACAGTGGACACAATATTTTTAGGTGGAAAACCCCCTTCGAGTCAAAAACCAGTAAACACTTATTATTAATTGTCTTCTTCTCTATAAAATAAATAACTACATCATGTTCTCCACTCCAACTGAAGGAGGCTCCAACCCCCTGATTTATAGGATCGAACCTATAGGATGCTACAACACCCTAGATCTCATGCCCCAACCTGATGGATGCTCCAACACCCTATATACCAGTTGCAACCGATGGATGCTCCAACACCCTGTGGTTTATCATTATATTTTAGCCCTTGTAATAAATAATGTAATTGTAAGACATGTTATTCATGTCATTTTCATTGTTCATTCCTTGAAAGAATTATTATAAGACATGCTCTTCATGTCAATACCAAAACAGAAAAATTTTGAAATTTCAATTTTGAATTCTTGGCTCCAAACTTGTCAATTCAACGCTCCCTCGAGTCAAGTCGGCCTCAGTGAAGAGACACACCCATTCGGACGGGAAGAATGTTGTATATAGAGCATTCAACCTCCTCCATGAGACACCATTCAATCTCTCACACAAGAAGACATATTCAGGGCATCTAACCGAAGAAGAAGGAAAAAGAAGGACAAGAAGGACAAATTCATCTCAAGAGCATTTCTCTCTCTCTCTCTCTCTCTACTTTGCAACATGGACAATTTCTAGGTAGCAGGTCAAATTTATGGGTAGATTGTTCTCGCAGCAGGTTCAATTTTTTGGGCATATTCTGGGAGGCCAAAAGTTGTCCTAGATATATCAGAGAGGGCCAAAGTTGAAGGGCAGAAGTTTGGCTTGACAAGAGGGTTGTTTGACCAAGTTTGACCATAGCATTGTTGTTTAGTTTGACCTCATATTTGAATAGTAGTATTAGGTGTATCTCTTGTTGAACTGAATAATTTCTCTAAGGAAAAGGTTGTTGGGTTTTCCCCCCAAGTGGGTTATCCTAGGGTAAATATTGTGTTCTCTCATGCGTTGTGATCTCTATTGTCCTTGTGATTTTATGGTTAAATTTATGAAGTGTAATTACTTAATGATAAACTATAATTGCTGAAAGAAGATCTACATCATTAGAAGTACTATCATCAGTATTTCATAAATTAGGGCTTGTATTTATTGCACTTGAAAAATCAACATGGTATCAAAGCTTTGGTGAAGAATAGGAAATCGACATCACTCTTGAATAGCTTTGGTAAAGGGAGGAGAATTGAAGAAAACCTACATCTACAATCTAATTTTTTATTTATGACTATGGGTTCCTATATGAAGTTTGAGAACAAATTGGAAGGAGCTACAAATTTTAAGGCTTACAAAACAAGGATTGATCTCATCCTTGCAAAGAATGATCTCTTGGGTATTGTGAAAGGAAAGGTCACTGAACCCTCAGATAATTAAGGACAAATCAAATATGAGAAAAATGACATCACAGCTAGATGCATCATTGTGGACTCAATCAAAGATCACTTGATTCCTTATGTTGTAAATCTTGAATCTTCAAAGCATATGTATGATTCCCTAGTTAGATTATACACTATCAACAACATTGTTCAAGCAATGAGTTTGAAAAATTAGCTTCATGACGTTAGAATGATAAGAAATGATATGTAGTAAAAGGCTTTGAGAATACTACTCTCGCAAGATATGACTTTACTTCATGAAGGCAAAGGATAGAGTCTTCAACAAGTTTCAGGAATTTAAGGGTGAAGTGGAAAACTTGAAGGGAAAGGAAATGAAGATTCTAAGATCAAATAATCGAGGAGAATATACTTCCAAAGAGCTCATTGTCATTTGTAAAGAAGTTGGGATTAAGAGGGCTTTTATAGTCCCTTACAATCCACACCAAAACGGAGTTGTTGAAAGAAAGAACACAACCATTAAAGAATTTGTTAAGGAAATGATGCATGATCAATATTTGCCTATGTTTCTATGGAGTGAAGCATTTATGGTAGTTGTTTATATTTAAAATAGAATTCCTCATCGAATTTTAGAAGACAAGACTCATGATGAAGCGTTCATCGGAAAGAAACCACTGGTTGGAAACTTGAGAATATTTGGTTGTCCAATCTATATCCATGTACCTAAAGATAAGAGAAAGAAGCTAGAGCCTTCAGGAAAGAAAATAATACTTTTTGGATATAGTGATTCATCAAAGGCATAGAAAATCTATTTTCCAGGACATAGTTTGAAGTAAGCAATGATGTGACCTTTAATGAGAATATTGCCTATTGGAAATCTAAGGAAGTTCCCATGGACTTTGACGATGATGAAGAAAATGAAGATCCCAAGGAATAAGATTTAGGTCCATCCAATTCTTTAGAACATCTCATAGATTGTCAAGAAGAGCCAGAAGGGCTTAACAATCCAATGGACCTAGTTGTTGTTCCTTAAATCAGGAAAAGGCAAGCCTGGCTTAGATCCACTTTGCAGGAAGCAGAAGGGTGTGCAACACCACATGGTACCTTTATGGAAAGGAAGAAACTGAAGAGGTATTCTAGATATGCAACATTGATGACTAATATCATTGATTATGAACCTTCTACCTTTGAAGAAGCAGTTAGCCAACAAGTTTAGAAGGATGAGATGTTGGAAGAATATCAATCAATTATGAAGAATGATGTATGGGAGATTGCTCCTAGACTTGAAGGGAAGTCTGTGGTAACCTCCAAATGGATATACAAGATCAAGTATGTAGTGGATGGAAGTATTTAAAAATACATGGTGGTATTTGTGGCTAGAGGGTTCTCCCAGAAAGGAGCAGACTATGATGAGACTTTTGCTATGGTTGCCATATCATATACACTACTTTTAGAACTATTATTTCTATTACTTCTTCTTTGGGTTGCAATTTACATCAAATGGGCGTAAATATTGCTTTCCTAAATGGTGTGATTGAGGAAGAAGTGTACATAGAACAACCTCAAGGCTTTATGGTTCATGGAAGAAAGTCTTGCATCTATGGATTGAAGAAATCCTTGTATGGACTTAAGAAAGCACCTAGAGCCTGATACCCTTGAATTGACAGCTACTTGAGTAGACTTGGTTTCTCCAAAAGTGATGTTGATCCAAACATGTATATTAAGGTTGAGAAGAATGAACCTATGATTCTATTATTATACGTTAATGATTTCTTTCTAACATGTGTGGATCATCTCATCATTCATGTAAGATGAAGTTGGCATTTGAATTTGACATGAAGGATATTGTTTTGATGCGCTAATATTTAGGTCTAAAAGTGTGGCAAAAGCTTGGCGAAGTATTCCTTGGTCAAGGAAAATATATTATCAAAATCTTGCAGAAGTGTGGAATGATGGACTGTAAATTGATGGCAAATCCCATGGTGAAAAATCTGAGAAAGTTGAGAGAATCTGAGTCAGATTTGGTAGATCCATCTATGTACCAGAAGTTAATTGTCTCATTGATGTATTTGGTTAATACCGGGCCATATATTTTCTTTGTAGTGAATACTCCGAGCAAGTTATAGGTGGAACCAAGACATGATCATTAGATTGTAGGAAAGCATGTATTAAGATATTTGTGTGGAACAGTTGATTATGGTTTGAGATATGTCTCAAATGGTGATATACAGTTGCAGGGATATATAGATGCAGATTGATACATTTCATTTCATTAGAGAAAACATGGTTGGGGCTCTCACACGATGGGACGTCATTCTTCGGGTTAAAATCTAATGCTCATCTATCCAAATATGGCCCTTGAGTTCCCACAAAATACAACCCATTTCGGAAGCTCAAATCCCTATCTTCTTTGAGCTCGAAAAGTGATGTGAAGAAGCCTTTCTCACATAAAGCAGATTCGATTTGCCGCTTAACCAAAGGCTTCTAATTCCTATCCACCAATATATCAGAGTATTAGCGGATGGCTAGATTCCCATAAATTTCCCTACCAAGCCCCTTTCAGTAAGATTAAGAGTTGTAGATTTAGATCTATTAGGATTTACCTGAACCTTCAGAATACTTTCCAATCTCTTCACAAATTTCTCATTCCTGGTTTTAACTCCTTGCAATCCACTTCGAACCAGTGTGTTGAAGGCAACTGCAATAGGAGAAGATGTGGTGCATGGGTGAGGAGAAGCAAAAGAGGAGGGCAGGGGGATAGATCCCCCTACAGTGGATGTCATTGCGCTAAATCCTAGTTCTCATTTGGCTGTGTCTTCAAAGCCGAGGCACTATTCAATGCGACAAGCAATGTAGTCGACAACACAATAGCTAGAACTCTCCTCGTTATTAGCAAAGTAGGGATATGGCTTTTCAGATAGCTTTGGTTTTACAAAAATTAATCAATACTTAGAAATGAAGGCATAATAGAAGTGACACTTCATCTGTTCTTCTTGTATTCCAACAAATGAGCTATGTTGTGTTATTGCATAATTTGTTGTTTTCTTAGAGATATGAATACCATTTAAAACATTAATTTTTGATATGTTTCTTGTTGATTTTAGACTCTTTCTTAATTGCTCATTATACTCAAATTTTAATTTTCTTCATTTCATTTATAACATTTAGCTTTGTATGATTCTAAATTTATGAACGCCTAGAATGACTATATTAACTAGTACTACAAATTGGAAAGGTCCATCCATTCAAAAAAAGGAGTTACATTTTGATGATTGTATCCCAGTGAACCCATGTGCATTGACAGGTAAAAACCCACATCAACATGTTTTTATATTAAAAACTAACTTAAAAAAAAAATATTTAATAAGTTTTATGTTTAAAAAAATAAAAAATAAAAGAATACAAATCTTAAGTTAGTTAGGAAACCATTACTTTATCCATTTTGTTTGAAGATTCAAATTTTATCTCGCTATTATTAGATGTGCCAAAGAGTGAATGGGCTAGCCATTGCATTTTTTTAAAAGGGAGGGGCTAGTTCCCATCAAAAGCGTTATAGGGCCCTCTTTTATTACATTTATACATGTCGGACAAGCTGATAACTGTCACATCTGAATCCATCATATCAATCGGAATATTTGCCAAATCCATCACATCAGCTGGAATAATCGCCATGGAACAACATAGGCTGCAGCGCTGTAGCACGAAGGAGGTTCGAACGCGGGCGGGGTGCGAGTTAGCTGACTGCCCCGTTCACTAAAAAAATCCTATAATACTCAACGCTATCATCGTGTCCATTAGTACAATCTCAACATCTTGATATGGCTAGCGAAAATGCTTCATATAAATATAAATATGAAAACCTAATATGAATATGATATGATATAGTACATATTTAATGTCTATATGATATAAAATTTAATGTCTATGTACAAGTTTTTACAAGTTTTTACATATTATTGGATCCTTATGTCTACAAATCTTAAAAACTTATGAAATCATATAATGTGGCATTCATGTCCATTACATTTGAAGTTTGTGGTGAAAGTTTGGTTTTTTTTTCTTATGATTCTTAATTTCAGGCGTCATAGTTGTTATATTTTGCTTAATTTTTTGTATTTATTCGTGAATCAGAGAAACGTCATAGTTGTTATATTTTGCTTAATTTTTGTAATTATTCGTGAATCAAAGAAATATAGCTAAAAAAATGATATTAAACTTCATTGTAGATACATTGTTTACATGTTTATATTTAATAAGTTGCATATGCACACGTGGCTGATTTACACACCAAAAATACTTAAAGGAATTTACAAATAGCTTGGAAATCATTATATTTGAATATTGGTTTAATTAAGATTAGTTGAGGCTTATATTAATAAGATTATAAACATTTTTATATCAAAACCCATCGAGAAAGTGTAACCTTCTATTACCATGTTTTCGCATGGTTGTGACTCTACCTATTTTCACATAATGTTGTTGTATGGAAAATAGGTTACATTATCTCGATTAAAATTTGGGTGAATTTTGTTGGGTTGCTTTTTACTGTGAAATAATAATAATAAGAGAGATAAAGTAAAATTAATCATGTTTATGGAAAATAGGTTACTATTATCTCGATTAAAATTTGGGTGAATTTTGTTGGGTTGTTTTTTACCATGAAATAATAATTACACCGTAAGGTGTTTCCCTCTGAAATGAACTCCCCTAAATGTCTTTATGTCTTAATCTTAACCGTTAGATCTATTGTTAGACGATTCAACAATTATCTGCCGTCCAAAGAAACACTTTCATTCTCGGACTGACATCTGTTATATGCTTTTCTGTTTGACATCTGGCAGTCGATTCATTATCCCTCGCCGCGCATGCATCTGGCAAGCATGCACTGCACTTTGACTGCCTCACCGCATTCTCGCCTCATTTGCCTTCTGCGTGCCCAGAGGAGCTCTACTCAGCAGCTCGTACCTTCACCTTTTCTTTTGTCACTTACTTTGCTCACGCTAGGATGCCAGGTAATCTCTACGGCAGTTTCCTTGCATCAATTCTATCAAAATAAAATCTCCTCTGTTTCTGTACAGGAAGGATGAAAATTACAAGCGCACAGTGATGGCGTGCTTTATACAGGCTGCATATCTGCTGGAACTGGACAGGCAGGAAAAACGAGACAGAGATGCAGCGTTGGCACCCAAATGGTGGAAGCCCTTCAAATACAAGGTAGTGGAAGAATTGGTGGATGAGAGGGATGAATCCATCTTTGGAGCAAGGCTTGAATGGGACAGGTATGCTGCATTCTCTGATCTTCTGGTAGTGAGACCTAGTAAAGCTCCCAAAGGCAATAATAGCTCTCAGAGGGACCCTGCTGAGGGCTGCTACAATCAAAAGGGACATACAAGATGATCTGAGAATTTTAACAATGGAGGACCTCAGTGGCTCCTGTAGGTTTCACAGGACACTGGAGGCAGTCAGGACAACAATGAAGAAATATGGGAGCAGTGAAGTGTGCATGGCTGGGCATTCATTGGGGGCTGGCCTGGCTTTGCAGGTGGTGAAGGCCTTAACATTTGAGGCATATTTGTCGAATCTCATCTGTTCAATCCCCCTTCTATTTCATTGCCCATGGGTCTTAGAAGTATTGTTGACAAGTTTGGACTGCTGTGGAATGCAGTGAAGGGCGTGACGAGAGCTATTTTTCCTTCTAAGAAAAAAGGAAATAAGGAATTAGAAGGCCTTGATAAACAATCAGAGGATGGGGCAGAGGTGGATTCAGTTAATATTTGTCAGCAAATCCGGAAATGGGTTCCCCATCTTTATGTAAACAATAGCGATTACATCTGTTGTTACTACTCTGATTCTTGTAAAAAACGCAAGAACTGTGATGGGGATGAAGAAAAATCAATGGAGGTCATGCCAGAGGTCTCTGGTATGGATCGTGTGGCTGCCAAACTGTATGTGATTTCCAAGGGCCCCATGAAATTTTCGGAAGCTCATGGGATTCAACAATGGTGGTCTTATGAGTCAGAGCTCTAGATGGCATTCAATGGGAGTAAATTGATACAACAACAGGTTGGTTCCTTCATACAGCGTTCTCATCTGAAGACTGCCCTGGGATCTTAGCCCTAGTCATGGGTTCAATTCTCAGGGCAGCACAATAGGCCCTACCTGAAAACCCCCAAATACATATTCTTTATTAGTATTTGTTTGGCGTTTGTCCACCGCCGCTACCAGTTCTGTTGTGCATTGAAACACTTCTAGGATGCCAGGTAATCTCTACGACCCTCCGCGTCCATATCGTATAATTCCTGGCATTATCACGACCACACCAGGTTTTTTCTCGTTTGATTTGGTGCTACATTGGTTCTCCTCCTTTAGTCTGAAGTATTCTTGATGGGAGAAATCAATTATCTTGAACAGTTTATGGGGCTTAGAATTCAATTGGCCTGAACAGTTTATGGGGCTAATTATTTTAGGATTTTTGTTGAAACCGTCAATTTATTTATCACATTACAGATATCCTAACTTTCTGCTCACTTATTTTTTTCCTATCTTGCGGTGGCTAGGTTCTCGTCTGCCAGATTTTGGTGTTAGGGTTTCACGGCTGGCTCTGGAATCATGCTGCCGAAATCAGACATGGATTTTCTGGTCAGCTCAGCCATATAACTTTTATGAATGTGGCCATTCGGCCTGCCCCTTCTCTGGGTATTACGATTTTCTTAGTCAATCAGGATTCGAATGTTTACAATACTGCCTGAATTTTAATAAATATGTCTTCTTGTCTACATTCTGACAATATACTGTTTGGAGTATACGATTTTATGCGCAAATTTTAGTTTCTCTATAACTTTGAATTCTGGGTATGACGACAACTCTGGGTTTTCAAACCCTTCGGTTTTTATTTATTTAAATGGTGAATATCCTCCATGTTTTGTCATAGTCGTGTTCTCTTTCCTACCATTTTCACATTGCATGTAACAGTGATTAGGAACAGTTTGGCTTCGTCGATTCCCCTTCATGGTTCAGTTTTTTTTGTGAACAATACTTATTCACATTCCTTTTCTCCTTGTCTTCCAGGTCAAATCCCTTTCCAGCCAAAGACTGCACCTCCTGTTTCATCCTGCACCATCAAGAAGGTATTTCTTTATGGCCTAGACTGTCCCAGGTCTTACAGCTCCAGGCTGCCTAAACAGCTTGCCTTGCCTACTTAATTTTTCTAGAGAATCTCTCCTCCTGGAACCTAGAAGTTTATTCCACAAGCCTCTCTTGACGGGCCATGTTGCGTTGATACTCCAAAATTGGGAAAGATAGATTGCTCCTTTGGTGCTTCCTCTTTGTCCCCTATTTGATCCTTCTCTTGGGTCCCTTCCTACCTCTGGTGTCTTCTGTGCTTTACTATTATTTGGGCATTTACATATGCATTTCTTCTCCCCACCAATTTGCACTTCTCAGCAAATTCCTTGGCTCTCATGACAATTCCTCCTCATGGCTTTACAATTCCTGCGCAACAAGATTTCTCCCTCTTTGAGCTGGCCAGGAGTATTCTTATTAAATTTATAGCCTTGCATGGCTTTTTCCACCCTTTGAAATTATTAAGCTGATCTACTTTCAACCTTGGAATTCTATGTGGTATCTCTCTAATAAATTCTCAAATTAAAACAGGTCCTTCTAAAAAAGTTTACATGATTGGACTGTAACCCATAGTAATGTCGGGGAATACTGGGCCTCTAAAATGCCTCTGAAATTAGGGGATTGAAACAAGACAAATGAACTTTAGATAAAAGACTTCCTAAAGATCATTTCAATTTGATTGGACCAATTTTTGAAGCTAGACGTCCACTCCCCTTCAGCTAAGTTCAGTGAATTTGTGTTTAGGTCTGATCCTTCTATTCCTCCTCTATTGCAATATTAGCCAATAGGTCTGCTACCATATTTCCTTATCTCTTTACATACTGGAAGCTGACCTCCTTAAACTTTCTAACTGCTTCCCTTGGCCAAGTGAGTTGTACTTCTGAATGCAATGCAAGATTTTTGTTTTGGTTTAAATTTTTAAAACAAATTGTAACATTTCGCTAGAACATGATCACATGCAAACCTAGATGCATCCTCTAAATTCATGAAGTACCAGGGCCTTTGTGAAGGTACTTTGGACCACTACCAGATGAGTTTCCTTGACTGTGTGATGGAATTTTATCTTTTACAAGCTATTCCTGTCTGGAAAACACTTGCAATTCAAAATAATTAGGAATTCTATACAAAAGATCATCAGAAAAAATGGAATCACATTCTCCACACTGCATTATTCATTGTCTGAATAGGCTTAGGAATACAAAATACCATTGCATTTGATCCAAGTGGATATTGGTGGCCACCCGCTAATTCCACTTGGATCCCCTCTAGTGCTTCTTTCAGTTTTTTTAGTTTCCTTAATTATAACACAATTCACTATTTTTAGGAGTTTTTCGGGTCCTAAACTTCCGAAGCCGTTTTGAGGCCCTAAACGACGTTTTTTGGGAAAACTACCGCCAACGATTTTTCTATCTAAAAATCATCTTTTCGGTCGTAGTCCTCGGAGAGATCTTTCCAATGGGCTATCATGCGTGTCAAACAGAGATAATACGACCAATTCGCGACCTCGGGAAGTTGATGTACCAACTTACCCAAAAACGGGGCCCACAATTTGGCGTTTCATCTTCTAGGGTTAGGTTTTGGAATGTGAAGGGTTTTCCATTGTTTCTCAACAATAAATAGGCCTTCGAGCCTCATTGTAACACAGTTCAGAGGCATGTAGCCACACATCTCTTCTAAGAGATAAGCTACCATTGCCTTAGCTGGTTTATTTCCATTTCTGGTTGTAAGCATATTTCAGTATTTTCCATTAATGAAATGAAGTAGTATTTCTGCTGCATCTTTGTGTATATGGTTATCTCTATAATTTGTTGCGTTCCTATTTAAGTCTGGATCAGTGGAATTCATTCCGGGATGCCATTAAGGAGCAATACTACCCTGTTGGAAGCTATGAGGTCGAATACATAAAGTGGACCACGTTGCGGCAGGGAAGGGATCAAGATGTGCCAGAGTTCACCAATCTTTTCCATACCCTTTGCACGAAGTTGGGTATCAAGGATTCGGAGCAGCATTTGATACTCAAATACCACGGCTGCCTACACAAGTACATCCAGGAAGAAATGGAATTCCTGAACATCTCATCGCTCGGCATAGCATATCGATATGCCGTCAAGATCGAGCAGAAGTTTAAACAAAAGAAGCGAGACTTTGGATCTGCGAATCCAAAGCAAGGGAAAGGTGCCCCTAAACCACAGAACAAAGGACAAAGCCAAGGCGGGGCAGCCCAAGACAACCCGCCAAAGCTACAAGCAAAGAACAGTGCCGCAAAGCTGAAAAAGGACACGAGAAAATGGTGTGAGTTCCATAAGAGCTCCACTCACAACACAAGTGAGTGTCGGGCCAAGCAGTCACTGGTGGCTGAGCTAAAGGTTTCAGAATCAGATGCATGTTTCGACTCTGAGTCAGAACCCGACAAGGGGAATGCCAAAGGGAAGCAGATCATTGATGCAGATCCCAACGCCACTGTTGCCACTGCCAAGATCCTGGAAATGAACTTGAACATCCAGAGGAGGAGGAGCGTCTCTTCCACTCCTAGATGTGGGTAAGGGGCTCCCCGCTACAGTTCATTGTCGATAGCGGGAGCCAAAAGAACCTCATTTCGGCAGAGGGCGTGAAGCGGTTGGGCTTACCGACCATAACACATCCACAACCGTCCACCATCGGGTGGCTGCACCAAGGACGGGATCTTCGCGTGAGCCAACAGTGTCGCCTTCCATACAACATCAAGCCCTTCACAGATGAGGTATTGTGTGACATTGCTCCGCTTGAAGTTTGTGATGTATTATTAGGACAACCATACTTGTGGAAGCGACATGTTGTGTATGAATCAAGGCCCCGTGCTGTTATTATTACATTGGGAAATCAGTTGTATAGAATACTAGAGGTAGCACCGCCTGCGGCCATCTCTTTGATTACTGCAAAAAAATGCAGTAAGCTCATTTCCAAAATTGGAAAATTTGTTTTCCTGATGATACGCCCTCAAGGAAAGAAGAAGACGGTGGCCACAAGCTCCAGACAGGGCCCCTTTGCACGACAACTACAGATGGACAAGGTCGTGGAGGAGTACAAGGACATCTTCACCTCCCCCGTAGGGGTTCCTCTACACTGTCAGGTCAAGCACTCCATCGATCTGACCCCACGTGCGCCGCTACCCAATGGACCAATTTATCGGCGCTCCGTTCTGGAGAACGATGAAATCAAGAGGTAGATTTAGGAGCTGTTGCAGAAAGGCCACATCCGTCTGAGTTCATCGCCTTGCGGGAGCCCAATTGTGTTGGTACAGAAGAAGGATGGGACTTGGAGACTCTATATTGACTATCGGGCGCTGAACAAGATCACTGTCCGTAATAGGTACCCGATCCCGCGGATTGATGACCTTCTGGACCAACTAAAGGGGGCAAAATATTTCAGCAAGATTGATCTGAAGTCAGGATATCACCACGTACCAATCGAATCCTCTGATGTGTGGAAGACTGCCTTCAATGCCAAGGAGGACCTTTTCGAATGGTTGGTTATGCCTTTCGGGTTGACGAATGCTCTTGCAACCTTCATGAGGCTAATGGATGACATCTTGCGGCCATTCACCAACTCATTTGTAGTGGTATACTTGGATGACATTCTGATCTTCAGCCAGAGTTGGGAAGAGCACCTCCACCACATCCGGCAGGTTCTCCAAACACTGCGGCAACACAAGCTATGTGCCAATTTGGAGAAATGAACTTTTGGCATGATCCAGGTTCAGTATCTGGGATAAATTATTGATGAACAGGGGGTGCATGTGGATCCAGCCAAGATCAAAGTCATTCGGGATTGGCCATCTCAAACCACTCTGACAGAGCTCCGCAGCTTTCTAGGTCTTGCCAACTTCTACCGCAGGTTCGTGTTGGGGTTTTCTCATATCACTTGGCCTTTGAGTCAAGTCACCAAGGGAGGAGCGAAGGAAAAATTCTTTTCGTCTGAATCTCAACAGAAGGCATTCATAGAGTTGAAAGATCGCCTCTGCACGGCACCAGTGCTCACGTTACTAGATTTAAAACAACCATTTGAGGTCGAGACAGATGCCTCTGACTATGCTATTGGGCCAGTCCTTACTCAACACAGGCATCCAGTGGCATATCACAGTGAAACACTTTCAGACACAGTCTGGAAGTATCCCACTTATGATAAATAGATGTATTCCATTGTGCAGGCCTGTCGACAATGGAAGCATTACATTTTGGGGAAGGAAACGGTCATCCACAAAGACCACCGACCCCTGCAGTTCATACAGACCCAAGGGAAATTGCAGAATGATCGCCATCAGAAGTGGTCCACATACCTGCAACAGTTCCATTTGAATATCAAGTATAAGAAGGGCAACACTAATAATGTTGCAGATTGCCTCAGTCGACCACCGATCATGGCATTAACCACCGTGCTCAACTCTTGTGGGCACGAGACTTCTGATTGGCCACTGCTCTACAAAAGCGACCCGGAATTCGGCCACACTGATCCAGACTTAAACAGGAACACAACAAATTACAGAGATAACCATATACACAAAGATGCAGCGGAAATAATACTTCATTTCATTAATGGAAAATACTGAAATATGCTTACAACCAGAAATGGAAATAAACCAACTAGGGCGATGGTAGCTTATCTCTAAGAAGAGATGTGTGGCTACATGCCTCTGAACTGTGTTACAATGAGGCTCGAAGGCCTATTTATTGTTTAGAAACAATGGAAAACCCTTCACATTCCAAAACCTAACCCTAGAAGATGAAACGCCAAATTGTGGGCCCCGTTTTTGGGTAAGTTGGTACATCAACTTCCCGGGGTCGCGAATTGGTCGTATTATTTCCGTTTGACGTGCATGATAGCCTGTTGGAAAGATCTCTCTGAGGAATACGACTGAAAAGGCGATTTTTAGAAAGAAAAATCGCTGGTGGTAGATTTCCCAAAAAGCGTCGTTTAGGGCCTCAAAACGGCTTCAGAAGTTTAGGACCCGAAAAACTGCTAAAAATAGTAAACTGTGCTATAATTAAGGAAAATGAAAAAACTGAAAGAAGCATTAGAGGGGATACAAGTGGAATTAGCGGGTGGCCACCAATATCCACTTGGATCAGCATTGCTCTTGCACTACTTAAGGTCCTCTTTCCATTTCTCATCCGATTGCCTTCAAGAATGTTGTACAGACAGTGTGACTCATCCACTGGTGGAGACTTCATTAAAGTAGGCACTCAAAATCCGTGTTTTTGATAACTAGATATGGATAGATAAAGAAGAAAGTTGGCCATCTAGCATGAGAACTATACTGCAATTGCAATTGTCCTGCTGGCAACAATGAATGAAAATTTATAAGCCCCTATTGATGGCTTGATTAAAAAGCAAATAAATCTGGAACATAGATGCAGATGGAACAGAGTCAACATGTTAATCGCAATAAAGATAGAAGCCCCCTTATATATCATAGCTGCGTGCAACGGGAGTGAAAAATCCGAATGTCCAATGCGCTGAAACACAGACTTAGAGGCTTTGGCCATTTGCAGTAAGGCCCATTCTGTGGCATGGTACAAGGCTTGCAGGAAAGTCTGTTGTTTTTATTTCTATTAAGGGAATCAATAACTGAGTGGATTCATACCCGCTAGGCATGGGTTTGAGTCCATTGGGCTGCCACTATAAACCCTAGGTCCCATGGAGAGGCCCAACCACACAGAACAGTTAAGTCTGTGAATTCAAATTGAGGCGGGAGCATTAACCCCCTGAGCTTTGTCCTCTCAGTCTAACCCTTGGGGCCCAGAAGTCTGTTATTGTTGAGTCACAAGCAGCTTTGAGATAATAATGACTTGTATGCTTCAAGATCTCCTTTTCTTTGGCAGAAGCTCGTCTTCTTTTTTATGCCAATGTTTGCATGCTTAGATGGTTGATTAAAGTTGGCTCTAATTTGAATATACATGAATTGAAAATCCTAATTAATGACTAGAGTCATGGACGAAGATTTTCTGAAGACAAAGCATTATTGAGGAAAGCATTATGTGGGAAAGCATTATTGAAGCTTCTCTTGATTATAGCCATACTCAAGTCATTGTTTGTCTGATTTGGTGAATATATAGTATTTGGGTAAATCTCTGGTAAATGGGCTTCCACTTCATTTGTGGACTTCTAGGTTCTATATTAGACCATGTGAAAGGAGGTAGAACACCATGTAATTCTTACTTCCCAATGTCAATAATGGACATACAAGTCCCATCATCAAACATTTATCTCAGATTCAGAAAGAGCATGATGATATGTTGCTAATAAAACAATGTAACTGTATTTTTCTGCTTTGGCAGTCTTTTTGTCATTCTTGGAGGCAATTAAAAGACAATGAATCATTCTTCTGTGTTCTAAATTTCTAAACTATGTTCCTGTTTGTTATAAAAAGTTACCTTGCCAATTGCAGTGATGGAAACAGTCACATTGCTAACTGCCAATTGTAGTGATGGAAACAGGTACATTGCTAACTCTTGGTTTGCTCAACCTGCTCCAAAAGATCATCCATGGTGCTCCATGCCAAACCATGCTATGACTCCCCATATCTCTGGGACTACAATAGATGGCTAGGTGTCATATTTCATCCAATTTCACCCCTTTGTTTCTAGCAATTTCTTTGATTGACAAACGTACCTCATAAATAATTCAAAAAGTCAATTATATTGCATCATGGTCCATTGCACAAAGTTTTAATGCTGTCATTAATTCATCATTTTTGTCATCTTTGGAAGCAGAAAATAGGAATCATAAAAAGTACAGAGATATTCTTGAGAGTTTTTTGACTAATTGTTCATAAAATCTCTACTTCAGATAATGTATGTAGCTGGAATGCAGGATATTCTAGACAGATACTTCAAGGGAGAAGATTTTCCTTCATACAATTATATTGTGAAGGAAAGAAAGCTGGCCAGTCAATACCTATAAACAATTCATGTTGGATGCTAAAGCAGATGATTCATCTTATTGAAGGCTACTTTATCTGGAATAACAAGCAAGAGCCAGAGAAGAGCTCGCTTCTCTCAAATAAAACAATGCATCAAATATTGGACTCTCAAATACATTCCTAAGACCAATGATGGTTCAAAGCATTATGTAGGAATGAATGATAAAAGATTAGCATGAAGCTCATTCCATCTTATTGATTTTATAGGTTAGTAGTTTTGAAATAAACAAAATCTAAAATAGAGTGAAGTCAGTGCTTTAGTCCTTTGTGGCTATTGATGCATGAAGTTGGCTCACAAATATTTCCCTTCACAGAATTATATTGTGAAGGAAGGAAAGTTGTCCAGTCAATACCTATAAACAATTCATGTTGGATGCTAAAGCAGATGATTCATCCTGTTGAAGGCTGCTTCATCTGGAATAACAAGCAAGAGCCAGAGCAGAGCTTGCTTCGATATAGTCTCTTCAATACGACATTATTTTTAATATAAATGGTTTGCCTGGCTTTTATCCTAATAAGTACCACATCACTGTTATCCTAATAAGTATTTTTTTGACTCATATAATCTTATTTTTAATATAAATGGTTTGCTTGTCTTTTAATGGCAGAGTGTTTGAGAGCCCATCCATTTGCGGAAATCTCAATGGGAGAACCTTTAAATTATATGGGGGGGCATCCATGACAGAAACCATTACTTGTCCTTTAATTATAGGGAGTATATGAGCTCATCCATTACATAAAGTTTATGGGGGAGCTGGATGTTTCATTTAGATCTGAATATAATTTCTTTTACATATGATGTGAAAAATTAATTTACTTCTATTTTTGTTTTCTGTATTTCAACTTTTTCACACACTATCCTTTTGTCTTCCAATTTTGATTTACAGCCTGTTACATCCAAGTACAAGTTAGTTTTAAAAAACTGAGGTGCATGGAGTACTATAGCATTTTATTTAACAAATGTTTTAAAAAAATACTATAGCAACTTTTTATCCTGTTCATGGAAAAATATCTGGACAAAACCAAGAAACATCATCAAAATAAGTGGGTTACTCAAAAATGTTACAGCAACAGCTTGAATCCACATCTTCTACGACCCTGTACCCTTTCCCTTGTTTGAACAAGTTAACGGATTATTATTCCCTTACAAATGGACTTTTGGTGATCCATTGTGTAAACAATGATCTGCTTGTTATAATCTAAACAAGTAATTTTTTTACAAAATATTTTGTCAATCACCAGATCTCTTTGATTTTTAATGTGGTATATGATGCATTTTCAACAGCTAAAAAAATGGTGTAGCCAATTCGAGAAAGTAGATAACCCTTCATTACTGTCTTACTGTGCACAAGTTCTGCTGTTTTAACTGAACGATTACATCGTTATACCTGTTGGTGTAAAAGCCAAGGTTGTATCATATCACTTGATAAGATGTTCGAGGTAGCTAGTTGGAGGAAATGGATGGCTCTTGAAGGCTTTTTTACTGTGGACCAATGCTGTTGTTTTAAATTGAAACGTTACACTGTTTACTTATTGGTGCAAGGCTGCATCAGATTTATTTGTTTGTTTTTAGTGAGCATCATATTGGAACTCAGAAAAAATTATATATGCGTTAAACAAATTAGGTACATCTAACCAAATGTATAAGAAAATGGAAATGAAGTCCATGGTAGACTCTCCTCCAAAAGTTCTCTGTTTTGGCGCTGTTACATCCAAAGTGCTTATTGATGGTCAAGAAAGGCATATTTAAGCAAAGAATAGGGCAGTGTTATAGAATCTTCCAAAAACTCTATGCTTTGAACCAACTCTATCAAATACAGATATGCTACTTGAACACTTAGAAACAAACATCAAAAGTTGTCTTCTATAATATATGCATAGTGCCTAGTCCTCTCAAAGTTGTATCATATTTCAAGGAACCTACTTGGGAAACCCTGTCTTTGATCAAACTCATTAGATCTACCTGATTAACATGTAGAATACAAAGCTTTTTCAGGTCTGGAAATGTATGTACTATTCTTTTTAGCTCATTATCTAACTCATAAACCTTTTCAGAATCCGTTCAAATGCAATCAATAATGTTTATGACAGATTTGGACATCTCAATATGATGAAGTTTTTTTTTTTTTTCCAAAGAAAAAAACGAACTTTTTTATAAGGAGTAAAAAAGTTACATGCAGATGAGTTAACATTCTGTAATGTCTGCCTAATAAATAGGCCAGCCCCTCTAGTGAGGATCAACAACGCACCTACATCGTGCAGCTCTCAATATGATGAAGTTGTATTATGTTCTTTTGACAATAAAAAACAGATGAAATAGTATTTGAGAATTCATTGAGATCGGTATGCAAACAATTTTGCATGCTACTTGTTTCTTTTGCTGAAGGATATCCACATCTTACAAAACTTCTTTTCACATTCAAGTAAAATGACAGATCACTGGATACAAACATAGAGTTGAACAATTTACAATTCCTGCGCAACAAGATTTCTCCCTCTTTGAGCTGGCCAGGAGTATTCTTATTAAATTTATAGCCTTGCATGGCTTTTTCCACCCTTTGAAATTATGAAGCTGATCTACTTTCGACCTTGGAATTCTATGTGGTATCTCTCTCATAAATTCTCAAATTAAAACAGGTCCTTCTAAATTCCTCCTCATGGCTTTACAATTCCTGCGCAACAATATTTCTCCCTCTTTGAGATGGCCAGGAGTATTCTTATTAAATTTATAGCCTTGCATGGCTTTTTCCACCCTTTGAAATTATTAAGCTGATCTATTTTCAACCTTGGAATTCTATGTGGTATCTCTCTAATAAATTCTCAAATTAAAACAGGTCCTTCTAAAAAAGCTTACATGATTGGACTGTAACCCATAATAATGTTGGGGAATACTGGGCCTCTGAAATGCCTCTGAAATTAGGGGATTGAAACAAGACAAATGAACTTTAGATAAAATACTTCCTAAAGATCATTGCAATTTGATTGGACCAATTTTTGAAGCTTGACGTCCACTCCCCTTCAGCTAAGTTCAGTGAATTTGTGTTTAGGTCCGATCCTTCTATTCATCCTCTATTGCAATATTAACCAATAGGTCTGCTACCATATTTCCTTATCTCTTTACATACTGGAAGTTGACCTCCTTAAACTTTCTAACTGCTTCCCTTGGGCAAGTGAGTTGTACTTCTGAATGAAATGCAAGATTTTTGTTTTGGTTTAAATTTTTAAAACAAATTGTAACATTTTGCTAGAACATGATCACATCCAAACCTAGATGCATCATCTAAATTCATGAAGTACCAGGGCCTTTGTGAAGGTACTTTGGACCACTACCAGATGAGTTTCCTTGACTGTGTGATGGAATTTTATCTTTTACAAGCTATTCCTGTCTGGAAAACACTTGCAATTCACAATAATTAGGAATTCTATACGAAAGATCATCGGGAAGGTTGGAATCACATTCTCCACACTGCATTATTCATTGTCTGGATAGGCTTAGGAATAAAAAATACCATTGCATTTCTCTTGCACTACTTAAGGTCCTCTTTCCATTTCTCATCCGATTTCCTTCAAGAATGTTGTACAGACAGTGTGACTCATCCACTAGTGGAGACTTCATTAAAGTAGGCACTCGAAATCCATGTTTTTGATAACTAGATATGGATAGATAAAGAAGAAAGTTGGCCATCTAGCATGAGAGTTATACTGCAATAGCAACTGTCCTTCTGGCAACAATGCATGAAAATTTATAAGCCCCTATTGATGGCCTGATTAAAAAGCAAATAAATCTGGAACATAGATGCAGATGGAACAGAGTCAGCATGTTAATTGCAATAAAGATAGAAGCCCCCTTATATATCATAACTGCGTGCAAGGGGAGATAAAAATCCCAATGTCCAATGCGCTGAAACACAGACTTAGAGGCTTTGGCCATTTGCAGTAAGGTCCATTCTGTGGCATGGTACGAGGCTGATAGGAAAGTCTATTTTTGTTTTCTGTATTTCACCTTTTTCACACACTATCCTTTTGTCTTCCAATTCTGATTTATAGCCTATTACATCCAATTACAAGTTAGTATTAAAACACTGAGGTGCATGGCAGGTGCATGGAGTACTATAACATTTTATTTAACAAATGTTTAAAAAATATACTTTAGCAACTTTTTATCCTGTTCATGGAAAAATATCTGGACAAAACCAAAAAACATCATCAAAATAAGTGGGTTACTCAAAAACGTTACAGCAGCAGCTTGAATCCACATTTTCTATGACCTTGTACCCTTTCCCTTGTTTGATCAAGTTAACAGATTATTATTCCCTTACAAATGGAATTTTTGTGATCCATTGTGTAAACAATGATCTGCTTGTTATAATCTAAACAAGTATTTTTTTTACAAAATATTTTGGCAATCACCAGATCTCTTTGATTTTTAATGTGGTATATGATGCATTTTCAACAGCTAAAAAAATGGTGTAGCCAATTCGAGAAAGTAGATAACCCTTCATTATTGTCTTACTGTGCACAAGTTCTACTGTTTTAACTAAATAATTACATCGTTACACCTGTTGGTGTAAAAGCCAAGGTTGTATCATATCACTTGATAAGATGTTCGAGGTAGCCAGTTGGAGGAAATGGATGGCCCTTGAAGGCTTTTTTACTGTGGACCAATGCGGCTGTTTTAAATTGAAACGTTACACCATTTACTTATTGGTGCAAGGCTACATCAGATACTTATTGGTGCAAGGCTGCATCAGATTTATCTTTTTTTTTAGTGAGCATCATATTGGAACTCAGAAAAAATTATATATGCGTTAAACAAATTAGGTACATCTAACCAAATGTATAAGAAAATGGTAATGAAGTCCATGGTAGACTCTCCTCCAAAGTGCTGTTACATCCAAAGTGCTTATTGATGGTCAAGAAAGGCATATTTAAGCAAAGAATAGGGCAGTTTTATAGAATCTTCCAAAAACTCTATGCTTTGAACCAACTCTATCAAATACATATATGCTACCTGAACACTTAGAAACAAACATCAAAAGTTGTCTTCTATAATATATGCATAGTGCCTAGTCCTCTCAAAGTTGTATCATATTTCAAGGAACCTATTTGGGAAATCCTGTCCTTGATCAAACTCATTAGATCTACCTGATTAACATGTGGAATACAAAGCTTTTTCAGGTCTAGAAATGTATGTACTATTCTTTTTAGCTCATTATCTAACTCATAAACCATTTCAGAATCCGTTCGAATGCAATCAATAATGTCTATGACAGATTTGGACATCTCAATATGATGAAGTTGTATCATGTTCTTTTGACAATAAAAATCGGATGAAATAGTATTTGAGAATTCATTGAGATCGGTATGCAAATAATTTTGCATGCTACTTGTTTCTTTTGTTGAAGGATCTCCACATCTTACAAAACTTCTTTTCACATTCAAGTAAAATGACAGATCACTGGATACAAACATAGAGTTGAACAATAAAGAGACCTTCTTAGTTCTTGACTGAAGTGCATTTTGCAGATTATCCTGTGTTTTCATGTCAATGTTGTGAGGTACCCCACCCAGAACAGTCTCAGACTTGAACCTTGGAATATCTAATATACCAACACTTTCGGAGAGCGCTAGAACATTATTTTCAGGTTGATTATCCTGGTGCTTATCAAAATACTCCATTATATTCAAAAAAGTTGAAGTCACTTTCAAAGAAGGATCTGTAAAATTAATCAATTTGTAGTTGTCTTCATCTTGTATATTTTTCTAAAGAGAAAAACAACTATGATTTTTGCATTCCCCTCCCTGTGAGTGATGGAAATCCAAATAAATCCATTCACTTGCAGATGTAGAATGCTCCTTTTGTTGGTGGAGAACCATTTTTGTAACAGATAAGGCTATAAGTTATTTTTTAGCATCATAAAACACGGGAGTTTGTAATGACTTGTAGGTGTTGTCAGTTAAGGTTAGCTTAGGTACAACTACTAGTTCATCAAAAGATCCATGTGATATTAATTTGGACTCATCTGATTTTTCCATAGTAACATCTATTGTTTCCATCAATTCTGAGAAGATTTCAAATGTTCCTAAACGTACAAAGCTCGTGTACATGATTGGTAGACCAAAACTGGAAAATAGAAAACACAATAAACATATGACCATATGACCATATTACCATATTCTCGAGTTGAATTTCAATAACAGAAATGTATAATTTGGCACCCAACACAGCGTATGCTATTAAGAAGAGTACTTGCATAATTGAACCGGGATTGGTCTGGAGAAAAGGCAACTAGTGCCGACATCCATTCCGCCATGGAAACTTTGAGGCAATGCTGCATGAAAATATGGAATGAATTTTGAAATAAGCTGGAAAGTGTTATGAACTCCGAGTTCCACCAACTCAAGTAAGTATTCAAGAAGGAACTCTAACCAGAGGCACGTGTAGCAGATTAAACATACAAATAACTCGGCCCAAAACCTAGGCCTTGATCTTTCTCATTATCATAACTTCAACCTTGAGTAACCATACCTAAAACACATTTTTAGCTAGCAAAAGAAGGTGAATATCAACGGAACTTGAACTGCTCCCCCGAAACGTCACTGCATAAGTTACCTATGTGCTACTACACCATTTGTCATTAACCCAATGGAACGCTGGAGGTACCAATTCACACCTTGATATCAAATCGGTAAAGATGCCCATCATCAAAAGGGCAGGTAGCTCATTGGTAGAGCAGGGCCTGCATTAAATTCCTAGCCAGCCTAATTTTCGCTAGAATGAGTTTATAGACAATGCAATAGAAGCATAGAAGACAAAGAACACTCTGCATTGAGGCCACACTCACAAAACTACTCACATCAACCACAAAAATAGCTAACAACCACTTTAGACCACAACAACTGCAGTGAGGCTAGTTCATCCCCTTACAAATTACTAGAATTCGATGCTCCATCTACCTTCAAAACTAACAAAAATTATATTCCCACTCCCACTTATAGTCGCTTTAATGAAGTGAAGGAAAAATGTCGCTCTTTTTTATCAGAGGCTTCAGCTCTGCCTTCCGATCCAAACCTAAGATATATCATTCAGAATGAGCTTTCTTTTGTAAACGAGGATTGGAAGCAAGACAAGGGTTCTGCTCCTGTTATGCCATTTATTAATTCCAATAACACCCTCCCCCAAAAGTTCTTGTGTGTAGAGTCATTGGGTTTACTATGGTAATGCCTGTAACATTTTGCAGTCTTTCCTTTGTTGGCCTGTGGTTTAGTGGTTAAGTAGTTGAGACACAGTGTCACCATGTTAATGACCCAAAGTCAAATTTAGATCAGAGCCTTAAATTATAAGTTGATTGAATTTTATGAGATTTTTATGCAATATTAATTCAATAATTAATAAAAAATAGTGTGAGGCACCCTAAATCAACTTCTATTTATACAGCGTTAGAATTTCATTTTGTACTACATATTTGCATCTCATTTAGATTTTCCCATTCCCATGTAGTGATTGTTCCTCAATTTATGCCTTACAGCGTTTCTTTTGCAACATTTGGTGCAAATACTAGTAATAAGAGGGATAAAGCAAAACTAACAATGGTTACATAAGTCTATTTAGTGATTCAAAAAAAGGAAAATTAGGTAGTTTTCTACTATTACAAAGAGTAATTCAAAGCCAACTATATGAAAAGCATTCTATATGTTTTTACTTCTTTTCTGTTTGATAAAAACTTCTAGAATTATAATGACATCTTATTGTTTGTTTCATCTTAAATAATATCAAAGAGAGAAGAGTTATGTTTGTTGGCTTCTCAAATTGATGGACTATTTCTTTCCCTTTAAATTCTTCCTATGTTGAGTTGTAACATGCCCAATTGTTGGAAGCTATAAACAAGCCGTCCTTCCAGAGATTTAATACTGAATTCCTTACCATGTTTCAATACACTTCTAAAATGGTTATCTTATGCTTCAAATGAACCAAGATATTCATAATGTTGGTGCATTAGGATATGCAATAATGCTCGATTTCATTTACATTTAATGATATTAAAAATAGGGTACTCCTATTGAATTGTATACATGCCTCATGGCTTTGCAAGATTCTCCTAAATTCCATGTTATCTCTCTATGTTGGGCACCTCATCAAACAAATATGACTTAATAAATGACCAGACATGAGGTATTCTTTCGACCCAATTGAGTATAGTCAAATTCCTCTATATTAATAGTTTCTAATTCTAGTCAAGAAACATAATTAGTACCAAGAATAGAGTCTCCTTCACAAATAGATTTCCACTATGATAATCAAAGATGAGATAACTCCAACTTAAAGAAACCTTGATGAACTTCCTTGGACTAATAAGTCACAAAAATTATCACCAAAAATTAAACTTTTAGATGTAGTTGATCTCTTGCTCAACAACCCCCATTTTCTAGACATCATAATTTGTTAGCCCAAAGTAGTCCCTAGGTGTTAGACTAGCTGCATTAAAACTCTCAAGAGCCACATGTCAAGGAGTTTGCAAATGCAAGAATGAAATTAGAGAAACCATCGAATGGAAACTGAAATTCAAGGAGAGCCTATTATAATAGCTAACATAACTAACATTAGGTACTAGTCCTTCCTCCATAACTAATTCCCTATAAGAAATTCCACTAAAGATACAAAAACAAACAACATAAACAAATAGCCCAATAACTAAATTCACACATACCAAAGGATCAATGCCCACAAAATTCAAAATGTCAAGGTGCCAAATTCGAAGACCCATTGCTTCCATAATGCACAATGGCTACAAATTAGCACCCTAAGCTCTTCATTACTTGGAACATGGATAAATGTTCACATGTTGGGAGCACTGGGAATTAGATTTCTAATATCAACCTTGATCTATTTTATCTCAAAAATTAATGCAAAACATAGAAAATATTTCTCACATGCAATTTAAAAAATGTAGTAAAATAAATACATTAATATTCTAACCCAATAAATAAATTTGTAACGGAATAAAAATGACAAATCAATGACATACAACAACATAAAACTTACCCACAACTAATTTCCTTCACTTCTATTAAATATGGAAACTACTTGGTAAGACACATAAAGAAATACACAGAGAAATTATTAGTTGTTTGGGAAACTTGTGCCACAATTCCCAAGGGAAAAAATCCACTCAAAACTCGATCCTCTATTGGGAAAAATTGCTTGTTTCCCAAACTCGGACCCTACGCTATTGTATGAATTATCTCATCCATATGTGTGAGTTGTGGCCTCCCTCTGTCGTGAGCCATGACCTCCTCTCAGTCACATGTGTTAGCTAGGGCCTCCCAACCACACATGTGAGCCGCAACCTCCTTTCAACTGCACATGTGGGTCGTGACCTCCTCTTATCCACATGTGTGAGCCACTACAAACAAACCACTCTAGTTCTTGTTATGTTAGTCTCCCTCCCTCTCCAAATGAACCCTCTGAATTCCTCTCTCTATCCTTAGTCAAGTCGAGCCAACCTCTTGGAAAAATCTCTTGCTCAAGTGCTCAACTGAAATAATGATATCTTTCACCTCATCATTAGGCTTACTTAATGATTTTATTAGGCCAAATCCCTCAGCCTAATCTCTTAAGTTTTCAATGGCTAGAATTAAATCCTAAGATCACTTGAGATAAACAGTTGATATTATACTGTCTAAGTCACCTAAATAAAGTAACTTACTTATCATTAGACTTAGGTCTAATAGTTCTGAATAATTAATTATTAAACTTTTCCTAAGTTAAACTCAAGAAAGAAATAAAAAATCACTTACATCTTGCATATTGCATGTTAAGACACAAAACTAGAATAAGAACTTCCATAGCTACATAAATCAACACTCTCTCCTAGCTAGGAACGGATTCACCACCACCCCAACTTGTCCTCGTAAAACATGAACTTCCACTTCACTAGAAGCTTAGTGAGAATATATGAAACTTGCTCCCCTATAGGTATGTACTACAATCTCATAACACCTCTCTGGATTGTGTCTCTAATGAAGTGATACATGATTTCTATTTGCTTGGACTTATCATGAAACACTAGATTCTTTGAAAGTTTGATGCACCTTTGATCATTAGAGAAATTTCGAGGTAAAGAATGGGCCTCAAAACAAAAATGTACAACCAAAATCAAATTTATAAGAACCAATAGTATTCAAGATGATGATGTCAACCATGGGGAATGATTCACCATTTTTGGAGTAAAAAAATAAAAAAATTACTTTTTCAACTTATCTCCCTATGGTTTTACTCAAATTTCGAGTGGGAGTACTCGTTGGATGTGGAATTTAATTCCTCATCCAAGGAGTACCCATGTTGCATGTGTTTGATGGACCTTGCTACACAAAAAATGAAAAATACATGAAAAACATGATTGCGATCACGTTTTTTCATGTATTTCTCATTTTTCATATAGAAGGGTCCATTGAAAGTATGCAACATGGGTACTCCTTGAAAGTGGAATTAAATTTCGCATCTAGTGAGTGCTTCCACTCAAATTTTGAGTAAAATCGTAGGGAGATAAGTTGAAAATACCACTTGAAAAATTAGTTTTTTCTCTTTTCCCTAAAAAAAAATGATGATGTAATCTAATCTTATTTTGTTATTTCCACTATTATTTTATACTATTCCTTAGGAGGTCCATTTTATACCTCAAAATTTCTCTAATGTATCATAGTGTATCACAATAGGTCCCATCTCGAGATTAAATAAACTTATGAGCATCTTGCAAAGCCAGATGGCCTCACAACTTGCTAGAATCATTGCCATGTTCTCTGCCTCTACTAAGCTAAGTGTCATTGAATGTTTCTTTCTATTGAACCATGAGATCATTGTTGACCCCAAGCTAAAACAAAACCCAAAAGTATATTTATTGTCCACTACACTCCCTTCCTAATTAGAATTTATATACACCTACAATTGTACTCCACTAACTTTGATATACCTTATTCAAAAATCCATTGTACCATGAAGGTACCTCAATACATGCTTCGTTGCCACCCAATGAACCTTCCTCGGCTCCACCATAGATTTCTTAAGTGTGTTCACTACAAATAATATATATGGTCTGGTATTGACCAGATACATCAAGAGCCCAATAAGTATCTTGTACAAAGCGGGATCCACCAACTCACTCTTAAAAGACCTCATACTTCGCCTTCAAGAAGTAGATCCATGCATTCTTGGATTAGTCATATAAGAAGGTCACAAAGTAACTAAACCATGTGATTGACTCCACTGGCATAGTACCACATATATTTGAATGCACCAATTTTAATACTTTCTTAGACCTAGTCTCACTATGAGGAAGACTAGCTTAGAATTCTTATCAAGTGCACATCCTTTACACACACCCTCCTATCCCACCCTAATCTCTAAAAAACCAGTGACAATCTCTTGAACAATGGTAAAACCTTGTAGTATAGATGTCCCATCCTCCTATGCCAAATCTCAATCTAGTTGTCATTGTCATGTGCCATGACCTTCACAAGTTATCCTCTCAACATATATTGAACGATCTCCCTATTCCCTATCACATGCCTCACATTGGGATTTTCTCCACTAGGCCACACAGAAACTTCGTCTCCCAAGAATTCGACCTCAAGTCCCCTATCCACCATGGTTAATGCAAAGAGAAGTTCTTCTCCAACTAAAGTACATATAACACCTCCTTAAATTTCATAGCAATCACTAAGTCCAACTGGAACTTTATGCTGTCAATACCCTCCATTTCATATCCTGGTTATCTCCATCCCTACATGGATATCTTGGTGCTCCTTGGAGAAGCTGGTAAGTCTCAAGATCGCTTCATATGATGAGAAAATCCATTATCCACAAACCATACACCATGAGTGATGGTGCTAGAAAAACAAGATACTATGAAAAATCATTTTCAAACTTCTAAAAAAACTCATCCATCAACATTGCTGATATTGGAGAATTTTTCCCTATTCCTTTCTTTTTGTTGGGACTTCGTTTGGCATAATGACGAAACTTGTGACATGTAAATAATTTAACTTTTCCCATGTCCTTTTTTCCCTTGCAAAGGTTCTTCTCCACCCTAGTTCTATGGGGATCTTCCCTTGCCTTTCTTCACTTGCCCAAAAAGAGCAAGGTTCTCCTCATCTCCACTCTTGGATTGCCCACCAGTCATTAAAATTTTGAGATCTCCTTCTAAGTAATGTCATCCCATGACATGTTCTAGTCTAAAAGCTTCTGCCTAGAAATGATCTCCTCCATAAAAGTGGTCCATTGCTTTGAACAACCCTTCAAAGATACTTTTACAAGCTTTGAATCATCCATAACTTCCCCCATAAATGATATTTCATCATGAAATTGTTGAATCCCGATGAGATAAGAAGTCACAATATCAAATTTGTTCATGCAAATGGTGTTTACCTTCTCTCTTAACACCATCTTTCTATTCTGGTTACTACTATGCTATAGGCTGATCAAGTCCGTCCACATCTTATGTGTTGAATCCTTTTTTGTTATGTGAGGGATCACATGATCCTTCACTCCGTCCAAAATAATGCCTCTAGTTCTCACTTCCTTCAACCTATGCTCCACTACTTATGTGGCGTCCATAGGAACCTAGATATTTGTGGTTGCAAACTCTCACAAGCCATTTGTCTTGAGAATAATAGAAATCTTGTCCTTCCATGGATTGAAATTTCCATCCCTATCCAACCTGTCTTCATACATCAACCCTGATGTTTCCATACTGTTGCTTTAGCTGCAAAAACCTCAAAAAAATAAACTATTATCAAAATCATTGATCTCCCTTCTTCAGAGTTTCAAAGTTTGATATCATGTTAGATTTTAATACCATCCCTGATCTATTTTATCTTAGAAATTAATGCAAAATCTAGAAAATATTTCCCGCATTCAATTTTTGAAAATGCTATAAAATAAATACACTACTATTCTAACCGAGTAAATTAATTTGCAGCAAAATAGAATTGAGAAATCAATGAAATGCAATAATAGAAAAATTTACCCATAACACTTTTCCTTCACTTTTATTAAATCTGGATAATACTAGGTAAGAACCACAAATAAATTATTAGTTGTTCGGGAAACTTATGACATAGTTCCCAAGGAAAAAATACACTAAAAAAACTTCGCTTATTGATGAAAAAATTGACCTGCGAGGAAATTCATCTTATTGCTCATAATTGGCCCCTATGCTATTGTACGACCTATCTCAGTTGCACGTGTGAGTTGCAGCCTCCCTTTGCTACCACAACCTCCTCTTAACCTCATGTATGATTCACTGCCAACAAACCAGCCTAGTCCTTGGTGTCTTGGTCCCCCTCTCTCTCTAACTTGGTCATCTGACTTCCTATCTTTCTCCTCAATCAATTCGAGCCAACCTCTTGGGAAAATCTCTCGCTCAAGCACTCAATCGAAACAATGATGTCTTTCACCTCATTATTGGGCTTATTTAATGATTTCATTAGGCCAAATACCTAACCCTAATCTCATAAGTGATCAATGGATAGGATTAAATCCTAAGATCATTTGAGATCAACGATTGAGATTATATTGTCTAAGTCACTTAAATAAAGTAACTTACTTATCATTAGACTTAGGCCTAATAGTTCTCAATAATTAATTATTGAACTTTTCCTAAGTTAAACTTAGGAAAGAAATAAAAAATCACTTACACCTTGCATGCAAGCACCCAAAGAGGAAAATCAAAGTGTTCTCCATTCTAAGACACAAAGCTAGAAGAAGACCTTTTGCAACTATAGAAATCAACATTAGCATATGTTCTTTGAGCTCCCACTTCAAAACAAATGAAATATCTAATTATTTTCTCATGTGATATTAATTGATGGTGGATGGAAGTGTCGACTCAAGGGGATTTTTTATGGGATGAAACAGTTGTGAACACCTCCATTTTTCAAAAGAAATGGATTTCCTCCCTTTTTTTTCTTGCCATAATAGCTGCTAACTGATTGTTAATTAGGGTTTCTTTCTCTATCATTGATTTAATAACCAACATAGAGTTTCCCTATAACCTTTAGATATTTGATCCTTTCTTCTTTGTTATGAGGATGCTTCATAACAAGGCATAAGACTCTACCTGATTGTTAGTGGCTTGAGCTAGGTCCCACACATATGAAACTATATTATTTTCACCTGGATCATAGACAATCCCACCCCCACACACCTAACACCCTTGGGATACTCTTTGAAGCCCAATAAAAAAAAGATGTAGGTTTTCTAGTCCATGATCTCATAAGAATCTATTTGAATTAGTTATTGACATTGGACCAAATTTTTAGAGAATTAGAGAGTTTGATGATCATTATATGCCTAGAATTGTCTCAACCAGGGTATTCATGTTTCTCCAAAGCATATTGATCCATCTTGAGTCTATGAGCGATGTATTTCATTAGGATTCCCCCATCTTGGTTGTTGTCAATGTTGGTTTGTCCTTTTTTTCGTTGAACACTAAATTAATTTGGGTAAGCCAAAACTTCTGACAAATCTATTTGGGAGAGCATTCCAAATAATTTTCAAGGCTCTTTTGTTTTGGAGCAATCGTCTATATGCTTTACTCCACAAGGAGAACATTTGTTTCCATGCATGAGGTTTTCTAACGTGTTGATTAATTCCAACATACACAAACATCCAAACTTCTTTGGTGTAGTAGAAATAAAAAAATAGATGATGGATAGTTTCTTCAATGGATTAGCATAATTCACATCTATAGGGACCTTCAAGTCCTCACTTTTGTAGTTTTTCTGATTAAGAACTACAGAGCTTTCAATGCACCATGATACAATAGAAAATATTGATCTTAGGAATCCCATCACTATTCCAAATAAATTTCCAAATCAAGGTTTATTGAGACAAGGGAAGGGATAAAATTTCCTAGGGAACACATCCACTTAGAGCACTAGTGGGATTTGAAATCAAATGATGAAGGTGCAAAGGAGGATCCATTAAATTCTAACCCAACCAACAATCTAAACTTGTTGAGTACTTTGAGATAACATATAATGTTTTAAGGTTCTCACCATCCATCTGTAACTTTAAAGGACACATTTTTGTGTTGTAAGAAGGGGGTTTTATTCCCCATGATGTTTCACTTCCATATTGAAATTTTATTTCCATTACCTAGAAGTGAAGTGATCTTGGATTGAGTTTAAGAAGCTACTGATTTCATTAGTCTTCAAAAGTATGATCCTTTTGGGTTTCCCTCTATGCTTTCTATATACCTCTTCTTGCTTCCTTAGAGATATTTTTTTTTTCCAAATAATAATCTTCCACTAGTGAAATTTGCATGTTATTGGTATCCATACTAGCTTAGCTCCCAGTGCCATGTTCATGAGTGTGGGATCCTTTCTCCACAACCCCACTTTATTTTGTGGGGCTATAACAATCTTCCAATTTATTATATGGGGTATTTTGTCATTATATTTACCCTCTTACCATAAAAATATACTTATCTCCATAGTTATTTTTTTGCATAACTCCTATCGATGCCATCATAACTTAACATTGAAAGATAGAGAATTATGAGACGGATAATAAAAAATTTAATGGAAATATTGTTATTTGATTTATTTTTTAGTGCTAGAATTTAACCATTGTAATTTTTTTTTCCCATCTTTGCATTTCTACATTATTTAACTACTTCCTTAGATTAGACTCTCCATCTTAGTCACGATGATGAACCACATTGGGTGGTTCGAAACACGTTGACTAAATATTTGTGAATGTGATTTTACCAAAGAAAATTCTTGAAATAATATGAATCACAAAAGCCTAAATTCAAAGGACTAACTTTATTAATATCAATCTACCAGCTAGGTTAGCCACTGTAATACCCATTATATGATTTTTTTATTAATTTGATCAAGAACACTATGTCAAATTTGAGATGAATAATTTGCAGTATAATGACCATACCAAAGTTTTAAAATAGGTCTAGTTTTCCAATAAAGGGAATTGTTAAATTTTAGAGATGGATTGGAAATATTGAAGTTTGACATTCCATTCTAAAACTTGACTTTTATGGTTATTTATCATCTACCTTGAGATAGAAATGAAAAGTTCAAGCTCCATTTTTAATCTAGATGTTTAACATAGTTGAAGATCCTCCCAATAGAAGGGTGTCATTTGCAAATTGGGAGTGATTCAAATTCTTTGATCCCCTACACAAGTTTCATTCTATGGATGTTCCAAGAAATTTATTTTTCCTCTAGTTTCTAACTTAGGGATTTAGCCATGATAATGTACAAAATTAGAGACATGGAGCATCATTGTCTTAGGCCACGACTTCCCCGGAAGAAGAGGGTAAGCTAACCACTAACAAGGAGTGAAATCCAAGGAGTGTTGATACAAGAGGAGATCTACCTTAGGAAAGAAAATATGAACTCAAGTTTATTCATGACCTCAAATAAAGAAGAGTGTATTATTTGATCAAAGGAATTAGCCATGTCTAGTTTGATTATCATACCTTTTTCTTCATTCACTTTTCTTGAATGAATGGCTTCTTCAACTAACACATTTTCCATTTTTTTTTTTTTTTTTGCATAAACCCATATATATTTTTATATATTATCTTAGGAAACACTATTGATGGATATGTTAATCTCTTAGCACCCTTTCGAATTCTCGGTCAGGTAAGCCAAGAACTTTGGGAGCGTTACCCATGTTTATAACCTTTCTAAAATATAGTACAACTTCAAAGTATTTAAACACAACAATGCTTGAATGGATGAGCTAACATTGTATAGACATCAGCCATGAACAAAGATTACAAATAAGAAAATATGAAATAGATTCCAATACATACAAGAAAGATAAAAGAAACTCTAAACATAGTGCTCGAGTGAGAAATATTCAAACATAGATTGCATTCATATTAAAAGAACTTAATATAAAGTCCATTTCCTAGTAAATTTCAATGCTTGAGTTTAAAATAAAATTTTATTAACAACAGAGATGCAATGTACATTACAAAAGATACAAAAATTAAAAAGTTAAAGAAAAGAAATAATAAGAATAAAACACAGGATGGCAGGATTAAAAAATAGGTCCATTATTGAGTATACTTAAAATATTGTTTAGATATAATAGAATGAAACTCTACACATTAAACAATATGTACTATGAACTTCTTGACAAATGAATGTGTTTTAAAGACTGTATCAATCAAATGCAAGTAGCAATAAGCAACAGATAAATCTTGGCCTTGCCGCAACCAACTCAGTAAGACACATTCAAACATTGGTATACTACTGCAAAAGAAGTCAATATATCAATATTGGTGAGTATGCCACAGTTTCAAATCAATAATGACCAAAATATAAAGTACCTTTCACAACAAGTAAGACCTCAAACCTCCATCAGTGCTACTATTTAAAAGAAGCTTTGTTGAAAAGATTTATGAGATTCAAATACCTAAATAATATATCAAATTCCCTAAATTGAAGAAGTCATATTATATCATACTAAACTCTGTGTAGAAATTGAGATCATCTTTTCCTCATTCGAGCAATATTTGTAGCTTGGATAGCTTCCTTGATAGTTATGTAACTGTATCATTATTTTTTAATTTGATTAATTAATCAAAGCCTCACATATGTAAAGGGGAAACATCTAAATATTGGGCTCCTGAAAATAGGGGTTATCACATGACTCGAAGAGGGAGGACCCACATCCAATTATATTATGATATTTCACACAATCATTAATTAGAAATAAAATGCATGATAACTTCCACATGCTCCTCATAAAGGCATGCATTGCTTCAAAATGGTCAATCATTAAAATTGATTGCATCAAATAACCAATATATAGATATAGATATGCTTATGTCATAAAAGTGCATGAATGTTCAGACATGTCAACCATCAAAATTTCCATATACTACCATAAAAAGACATATCACGTACTACCATAAAAAATATACCATTATTAGAATAAAATTTGTGAATCATCCGATCAAAAACTATAAGAAAAGAAGCATAATTGTTTTTTGTCTATGATAGAAATTTATCCATTGAAATGGCGAACTGTTGAGTATTAGTTTTTTTTTTTTTTTTAAGACCCTTTTGAAGAAGGAGTTGTGTATATGGGTCTAGGTTCTAGATGCGTAGTTTTAGGAACAATCTTTTCAAAGTTTGGGTTAACAAGGTTCACATACAGTAGTTTAGGATCAGTGGATTTAGAAGCAGAACGTGCAACATCAACAAATTTATCGGTAGGAGCATTGACAAGGCTGACATATGCCCTTGCAATAAGAGGGATTGCATTCTTAAAATTTGAATCGAAACTAAGTCCTTCATATGGCAAAGAGGGTGAATGAGTATAAGGGAGTGTGAATGAGCATATGCATGATGGGTTGGGTTGTTGGGGATCATTTCCTAACCTTTTTCTTCAACAACATGTGGAAATGGAATAGGGTTCCAACCATCAATGTCATTCCAAGCATTATTGTTGGGTTTCTAAACATGGATTTCAAGGATGTTGGGTGGGGCCTCAAAGGAGGAGAGGCACTACTTTGATAAACAAGTGGGTAATAGGCAACATTGGGAGATCTAAGGTACGTATATCCAACAGTGACCAGTTGATGGAACTCTTCCAAATATTCATTAAAATGAACTTATAAACAAATCTTTTTGTTTCTCCTTGTGTCCCATAAACTAGAAGGTATTTCCCCCTTCCTCGACCTTTGCATTGCCTTTGTGAACTTGAATTCATTTCTGCAAATCAAATAAATAATTAACAACAATAGAAATAACATATTAAGTTGATACATCAACTCACTTCCCTTTTAAACTACGACAGTCGATATGCATTTAAACAAATATCAATACACTCACATGTGAATAGGGTGAAGGGTGGTGAATTGAGGTTTTAATTTAGATAAAGAGGCAAAGGAGGTTTAATAAACAGAGGCACTAAAATCGATAAATATGTTATGAGAATTCACCCTTTATGAATTGAATTGAATCCATTCATTTCATTTTCATTTTCATTTTATATATATCCATTAGAAAAAGGTCTTTTTCTTTGAAAAAACAGCTTGTGAAAATTTGAATATTTGGTTCTGTCATGCCTAAGTTTGACAGAATTTCCTATAATTCCCAAACTATATTCATAACTCCATTCCTTGTGATGGCTACAAATGGTTCTTTTTTGTATATTTTCTTCAGAAGTAGGGTTTATTATAGGGTTTGAACCTCATAAAGATAATAAGGGAAAACATAGGTAAAATTGGGAATTTCAATGGAGGGAAGGGTTTGAGTGGTTCAACGAGTGAAATACATGAACACCCTTTGAATGTAGAGTGATAGTTTTATTTTAATGCACATGAGGAATAAAGGGGGTCCACGCATGCAATAGATATTTGGTCAGAGAGGCGTTTAAAATAAATTTAGGTCAAAACCCCCAATATTTTTCTTCATATGCTCGGGTGTTTTAACCTCGGGCCCATACAATGAGTAAAATTGAAACACAAAATATGCATGACAAAATTACAACCAAAATATGAGTTTTGGAAAACAATTGGTTCACACTACGCGAAACCCTTTTTAATTTGAGGTGAAACAAGGGTCATTTATTGAAAATATCCTTTGTAACTAGGTTATCTTTGTAACTTTGACTAAAACCCCAAGCCATGGTATAGTTTCAAACACTAGAGGCAAGAAGATCAGTAAATCAAATTAAGAGAAAAATCAGCTATAAAAGCAAACTAGTTGAAATAATAATTTTATGAATAGGCTTGATATGAGGAACACAAAGAGTAATTAATCTATGCAAAACACACTCAATTATGTAATTAAGCATAATCGACTTACTAGTAGGTCGATACATGAATTGGAAAAAATGCCCAATAGTTGTCCCACGAACTAGCTCAACCGTTGATCTGGATTTATGCAGGAACGAAATGAAATACAGATATGAACAAAAACACAAAGATACAATGAAAAAAACTTCAATTCATTAATAATAAAGTACTGAAAACTATTTACATGTAGAATGGAAATAAAATAGCTTAGTGTAGTTTTAACCCTGTACAAAAATTACTTGCAAATGAATTCTTCAAACAAAAAAAAAAATAATGGCGAGAACAAAAAACAAATATACATAGATATTTTCCCCTGGACCCCAAAATCGGGACTACCAGTTTGATCTTTTATTATATTCCTTTCAATGTTACAATACATATATATATATACATGCTGAAGCATTCATAAACCCTAATCCATTAACCTTGGATTATAACATAATCATAGTTCCATTGATCAGATCCACAAAATATCACAGGAAGAAAACCATCATGCCCAAAACCATGTGCGAAACCCATGCACAAAACCATTGGTAGGTCCTCCCACCATCTTTGGGTCCACTCGCCATCCTTGGGTCCACATAAAAAGCGCGTCAACGCATGAAGCTAGTCATGGAAAGAGTATAACACGCACCCAACACTATCCCACTTGTTATTTTCTTTTCACAAATGGGGTCACATGAGAGCTTAGTCATTGGTCCATGCCTGCGATTCCCATTATTTCTCCACACCAATAAAACTTCTCAGTGCTCACAAACTTCTTCAATGCATCTGCAACATTCTTCAAAATGTCCATCTTTACCAGCAACATCGTTTTGTCCTCAACCATATCCCTCACAAAGTGATACTGAAAATCAATGTGCTCTGTCTTCGAATGATAAGCAGGGTTCTTAGCCAAGAAAATTTCACTTTGGCTATCACAATCTCCCCTGCACCAACCCCATACTTGAACACAATATCTGCAACCAAACTGCTTCCTTACTTGCATGAGTGGCTAACATGTATTCAACCTTTGTAATTGAAAGTGCCACTACAGACTGCCTCTTACTCATCCAACTAACTACTCCTCCAAATAAGTTAAATGCATACCCACTTGTAGATCTTCTTTGATGTAGATCTCTAGTCAAACTTCATCAACAAAGCCATAAATGTCCAAAAATCTATCCAATCCTGGTCTTCCTTGGTAGCAAAAACCATAATCACTAGTGCCACGCAAATACCCGAAAACCTGCTTCACTGTTGTCCAATGCTCCTTCCCTGGTTTTGACATAAACCTACTCAATACTCCCACTGCATGTGAAATTTCTAGTCTGGTGCAAACCATTGCATACATCAGGCTACCAACAACACTCACATATGGAACAAAGGACATATCCTCTTCCTCTTCTTATGTCTTAGGACATAGTTTAGCAGGTAACTTTACACCTACAGGAATAAGAACCTTCACCGGTTTACTATCTTGCATATTAAACCTCTGTAATATTGTCTCGACATAATTCCTCTGCTTTAACCAGAGCTTCCTCTTTGCTTGATCTCTTTTAATTTCCACGCTGAAAATATAGTTTGCAGCACCAACACCCTTCATGTCAAATTTGGAGGATAATTGGGTCTTCAAATCCTAGACAATTTCTTTGTCATTTCCAATCAGCAACATATCATCTACATACAATACCAAATAGAACACGGTCACCAATTAATTTAAAATACACACAGTGATCTACTTTGCTTCTGGTGAAGCCAAGTCCCCGTATGTATGTATCAAATTTATGATACCACATCCTTGGTGACTATTTTAACCCATACCAAGACTTTTTTAACATGCATACCAGTTCTTTCTTACCCTTCACCACAAAGCCTTCAGGTTGCTTCATGAAGATCTCTTCTTCCATACCCCTATGAAGAAATGTTGTCTTCACATCCATCTGGTCTAGCTCAAAATCAAAAGCAACAACAACAGATTAAAGTAATCTAATAGAAGCTAACTTGGCAATAGGAGAAAAAAAATATCACCAAAATCAATTCCTGACACCTTAGAATAACCTTTTGATACCAACTGAGCTTTGTATTTCTCCGCTTTTCCTTCTACATTCATCTTCTTCTTAAACACCCATTTTATTCCAATGGGTTTCCTTCTAGCTGACAACTCTACTAGATCCCAAGCCTCATTTTTGTCCAAATATTCCATTTCATCAACCATGGCCTCTTTCCATAGTTTTCCATCCTCTGAATCGACTCCCTCCTTGACAGTTCTAGGATCATTATTAGTAATAGATAAATAAAATTTTTAATAGAAAGCAGATGGATTATACCTTTCTAGTTGCCTTCTCTCCCAAATTATTCTTCTCAAAACTGGAGTTTGTGGCTCCTATTTTGATTCTTGTTCTGCTATAGAGTCTGATTCTTCCTCCTTTAGCTCAAACTCTATCTTCTTAGGTTCCTTTGGTAGGAATTCATGTTTAATAACATATTTCACCTCTCTAAACACCACATGTCAATTGTACACAACCTTCCTTGTTTATGGGTTCCAAAGCTTATAACCTTTTAAACCATCCTTATACCCAATAAAGATACACCTTTCAGATTTACTATCCAACTTGGTTCTTTTCTAGTTTGGAACACGTACATATGCATCACATCCAAATACCCTAATATGTGGAAGAGAGGGTTCCTTACTAGTCCATACCTCATGTGGAGTTTTATCTTCCAAAGATGATGAAGGTGATCTATTAAACAAGTAACATGTAGTCTCCACTGCCTCTACCTAGAATTCTCGTCCTAACCCGACACTACTGAGCACGATTCTTGCCTTTTCCATCAACGTCCTGTTCATTCTTTCGACAAGTCCATTTTTTTGAGGTGTGATTGGAGTAATCTTCTGTCGTGCTATACCACACTTCTTACAAAACTCTTCAAATTCCTTCTTGCAAAACTCTCCACCATTATCTCTCCTAAACACCTTGGTCTTCTTCTTTGTCTGATTTTCCACTAGGGCCTTAAATTCTTTAAACCTATCAAAGAATTTAGATTTGTTCCTAAGGAAATATATCCATGTATTCCTCAAGAAGTCATCTATAAATGAGACATAGTACACAAATTGACCCAGTGATGGAACCGACACATATCCAAACACAAGCTCTAATATCCTTTTTTCCCTCTTAGCACCTAAGGGAAAACTCACCCGATTTCACTTCCCATAAACACAATGTGCACAGAAATCCAAATCCAGAGAGAAATTAGACATACCTTCTATCATACCATTACCATTTAGTATTCAAAGACTCTTGTCTCCAATATGTCCAATCCTTTGATGCCATAACATGGTCTATTCTCTAGAGACCGCTAGATTTTCTCCTCCACTTTCAGGAACCACAAAACTTTTGCACCCATCAATAATAGTGCTACATAGAAGCTTGTACAAAGTTCCAATCCAAACTCCTCGCATCAATACCAATGCTCCCCAAACCATCTTGCAGGTACTTTCTCGAACAATGTTTTTACACCTGCATCATCCACCTTGCTTATAGAAATTAGATTTCTATCCAATGCACGGATATGTAGAACACCAAGAAGTGTTCTAATCCCTCCATCTTGAAGCTTCAACTTGAATTTTCCGTGTCTGATGACTCTGTCCTTCTTATCATCCACTGAGAAGACATCACCACCATCATATTTATCGTACTTGCAAAACCACTCCATATGGTATCCCAATCCCAATCCCAATTACAACTATCTTGTAGGGATCAATCCATAGTTTTTAAAATTTAGTATACTTCCCCTTGCCTGCATCTGCAAAATCCCACAATAACACTTTTTGGCCAACTTTGAAAGTCGTACCTTTGGCCCGCTTGTCATGATAGTTTTTCATAGTATTCTACCTCATTTCAATCTGATTCAATGTTGAAGTCCTTTCCTCATCAACAACTAATAAAGCATGATATTTCTTAATTAAATTGGATTCTTTGAATTCTTCAGCTTGAAAAGCTAAGCGAAATGAGTCTAGTTTCATTTCAACAAGGATAACGACTTCTTAGCCATAAATCAATTGAAAAGAAGTTACGCCAGTATTGAATTTAGTAGTGGTCTTGTCTGCCCACAAGGCATAAGGAAGAAAGAAATGTCATTGTCTTGGATTAACACTTATGATCTTTCTAAGGATCTTGCATAAATTCTTGTTTGTATACTCTGATAATCCATTTCCTTGAGGATAGTAAGATGATGAAAAGTTGTGTTTGATATGAGATTTACTACAGAAAAGAGAAAAAATGCTTGAAATGAAGGAGGGCCCATTGCCACACACAATATGGATAGGTGTACCAAACTCGAGAAGCAAGGTTTATTCAAAGAATTGAATGACTTGATCTTCCCTTTTAAGATGAACTGCTTCAAACCACTTGGTAAAGTAATCTATAGCAGTCATAATGAAAACGTGTCCAACTAATGAAGGAGCATTTATTCGTCCAATGAAATCTAAACCCCATTTAGTGAAAGGACAAGTAGAGATGATGGGTTTTAGAGGCATAAAAAAATATTGAATCCTTTAGGCCACACTTTGGTACTCATTACATGATTTAAAACAAACTTGAAAGTGTCCCAAAATATATGAGACCAGAAGTATTTGGTCCTTAATATTTTATAAGTGGTGGCTTTAGCAGCAAACGACCTTTGATATGATCAAATTATTTGATGAATTGTGCAACGATTTATAATTTGATTGGAAGATTTATCATCTACACATCTTAACAATATTCCTTCAATAGATTTCATAAATAAAATATTACCTACAAAAATGTATTTTGAAGCGTCTAATCACAATTTCCTTCTCTAAATCTTGTATAGGTTTTCTAGATTTTTTTTATATATTTTAGATTCTTCACCATGAATAAAGAATAGTTCAACAAAATATTCATTCAATGATTCAAACTCTTTGGCATTATTAAGATCTTAGGCCAAATGTAGAGTCATATCTCTCCCTTTGATTGTATTGGTTGTTGTTATGGATAGGTCATGTTCTTGAATTTTCATCAACCAATGTGCTAATTTTCAAAAATCAAATTTTTAGACAACAAGAGTTTGACAGTTGATAGTGGAGTTCTAACTTCAGCATTATTCCAATGATTAGATGTCTAAACTTTTCAATAGATTTCACTAAGTAATAAGCATGTTTCTCGATTAATGAATACTTCATTGCTTCTTTGGAGAGACTCTGACTCATAAATGCTATGGGTTGTTCCATCCCATCATGTTTTTTCTGCATCAGAATAGAAAAAAATGCTTCTTTTGTAGCATTAGTATAAATAATGAAGTCCTTAGTAAAATCAGGTGTAGCTAAGACAAGATCCAATGAAATAACGTCTTTTATTTGCTGAAAAGTCTTCTTGGAAAATGAATTCCAATTAAATATTTGATCATTTTTCAACATGTGATGGATGGGCTTAACAATCTTTGCAAAATTGGTTATGAACCTTCTCACGAAATTGATCTTCTCCCTGAAGGATTGAAAGTCCTTCTTAGATGTAGGAGGGAAAGAGATTGAATGGTTTTTACACTTTTGGGATCTATACTAATCCCAAAACATGAGACTATGTGTACAAGTAACTTACCAGATTTGACACCAAAAATAGACTTTGTGAGATTTAAAGATATTTTGTATTTTGTACAACATATGAATACTCTTCCTAAGTCATCGAAATGGTCACTTAGTTGTTTTGAATACACAGTCAAATCATCTAAGGAGACTTGGATAATAACTCCAATTAGATCATCAAATGTTATGTTCATAGCTCTTTGAGAGGTGGCCCCAGTATTGATTAAACCAAAAGGCATGCACTTGAAAGCAAAAGTTCCCAATTTTGTGGTAAAGGTGCTTTTATGTATGTCATTTTTCTTTGAATAAATTTGATTGTAGTCAGAAAATCCATCTAATAGAGACATCATACTAGATCCAACTACTTCTTGTAAGATTAATTCCATATTAGAGAGTGGAAAATTGTCCTTTACACTATCTTTGTTTAGGGAACAAAAATCAACAATGGGCGGATTTAACGAGTCTTCTTTCTAACAGGAACTAGATTAGCCACCCACTCAGAATATTTAATCGAATAAATTATATGAACATAAAGAAAATTATCTAGCTCATCTCTAATGGTTGCTTCACGGGCTAGGTTAATTGGCCTTTGTCCTTGTCTTACACATGAGCAATCCTTCTTAATAGATATTGCATGACTAATTATAGAAGAATCAAAACCTTTGAAATTAGTGTAAATACCAAGTAAAAATATATGAAAAATCATGAAATAGGTCAAGAAATTTATTTATTTCCTCAACATAACAAGTCTAAAAAACATATGACATTTTAGACTCTTTTTCAATTCCATATAACTTGAATAGTTTCATCGGTTCTTTTGTTGGGGTTTCCGTTAGATATTTCAATTTTTATCATGTTGCTAGGTGAAAAAGCGTATTTCAAAGGAATGAGACCCTTGGGATATTTGTTTTGTCCCAAATTGATGATTTGAGAGGATTCCTTGGTTTCATCAATAAGAAAATCAAGAAGAGTTTGGTAGTCTTTAAAAAAATTTCAGGACTCTTCGTTGTCAGAAAAGTGAGGTCTGTACAAAGATATTATTGGGAAATCGAGCTTATTTGTCACGTCAAATCGTTCAGGACTTGCAACATACATAACTAGACCATTGTCAACAATATTCATGCTTCAATTAATGTGTGTGATATTGAAACTGTTAAATTTTCCAATAGCATCTGAAGCAAGGCTAGTATAATGCCTCATAAGCTTGTTTGATGGAGTATAAACCTTTTAATTAGATTCACAATTAATTCGGAGTCTCCAAAGATAGATAAATTTTAATATTTAATCTTGAGGACATTATCTAGTCCGAGAAGCATAGCTTCAAACTCCGTGAGATTGTTGGTACATGGAAATTTTAATCAATAAGAAAATGAGTGTGTATTTCCAAAAAACATTTGTAAAATAATTCCAACACCATTTCCTTCTTGAGAAGATGCTCCATCAAAGAACATATACCGTATTTTATCAGAGTCTAGAGGAGCATCAAGAGTATTTTTGTTCTCAACTTCTTCTTCATTAAAGATGGAATATATCCCTAAATCATTCTCTACATATTTGACTGAGGGCTGAGGGAGATTCTCAATGTAAGGAACAATCCTTTCCTCTCGGTATATAATGATGCTCTTGGGACCTATAGGGATAATTACATGGGTGCCATCCATTGAATAGTACTCGCCCGTTAGGGTTTTCCAGTCACTACCTAAGATGATTGAATAATTACTGACAACCATATCAATGACCTGGATATTACAAGTAGTACAAATCTCAGGATGGGAGCACATGACCAACGTGACATCATTGACCTCCCCTATGATAGGTTTATTTTTTTTATTAAATGCAAGAATATTTCTAGACACCTCATTTGTATAAGAAATTCCAAGCTCTCCCATTATTGTTTTTGGCATCACATTAGGGTCAAAGCCCCTATTAATTAGACAACGATGGGCGACCTTATCAAATATCTTCATGGAAACGAAAAAGGGGGGTTCTTCGATTGTTTGTAATTGGTCGTAGTCCCACTAGATTTGTATAAGGTTTATATTCTTCTTCCATTTCAATGATGGTTACATAAGAAATTAAATTTTTAGATTATTTTTCAAGAATTTTTTAAGGTTAGCAACCTATTCGAGAGTTTGAGCTAAATCAAGTAACGTAGCATTTGCTTTAATTTTAGCTAGATCCTCAATTATATTGTATTTCTTAGTAATCCTTGAAGGGTTTGAAGTCATATTAGGATTATGGTTACTTCCATATTTAACATTAGGAGCAGATTACTTAGAGGTAGGATTAACATTGTTGCGATTGAAAGAATTATTTTAAAATTTTTTGTTATAATTTTGTGCATGTGTATTTACAATGTGAATATCACCTTCAAGCCAATACCGGATATTTACATTAGTGTTATTAGCTGGAGGCATGGGTTTCTTTCTGAAAATCCTCTCTTTGCTAGCCTTCATAATTTCACATGTCTTTTCGTCATGATAATATTCACAAGAATTACATCAGGTACAATTCACAAGAAATGCTACTGGTGAGGACAATATAGGAATAGGTTGACAGGTTGAAGGGAGTGCATATTTAATGGGCATTGGAGAGACTTTGCTTTCAAATGATATCATTTTATTATTCACATCTTGCATTAATTGCAAGATAGTGGTCATTTCAAAACTTTTATTTGATTCATTTAAAGGAAGTTTTGTTCTAAAATTTGTATCTTCAAATTCCAAACAAGTTTGTAAGGTTGATGCTAAACTGTTAACAAATTTATCCTCAAGGCTATTTTTGTACACAGGAGGTATAGTATTATAATAATGGATTATAGTGGCCTAACTATGAGGTCTCATTAGATCAAGAATTTGATTGCACAATTTGGTGAATATATGATTGAAAGCTTTAATAGTCTCCCTAGGCTGAAAGGCCATGTTATTGTATTCTTTTATCCAATATGTTGGGCTTTTTTGTTTCCCTATTTACGGTGCTAGAAATACGTCAACCAAGGGGTCTCCCCAATGTGAAGTCCCAATTATACCTCACATCGTTTGGTGTAGGAGCCCCATTTGGAATATCAATCCGATTGCCATACATATCAAAGATATGCCTTGGCTCTAATTGTTAGCACGAGAGAGGGATGCAATGGTGTCTTCGAAGAGTGATGAGGTGGGCCTGGTGAGTGTTCAATTGTAAATGTGTCAAGCTTATTCTACTGCGGAGAGGGGAGAAAAGTGAGCATCTTGTTAGTCCCCTAAATTGTACCCTTTTTGACCATATTTTCGTCCTAAAACCATAACCATTTACCCATGTTTTACCTATCATTTACGCCCTCATCTTGCACTAGTGCAAGAACGATGACACATTTCACATTTACTTTATATTTTACATTTTTAATTCAAAACTTAGCATTTATTAATTACTATTACGTGATTTCTCACTTGTAATTACTTTTGTAACTCATCGATATCTCCTATGTTACTTAATAGTTAATGCTTACCTTGACCGCTGATTTTAGTGTAGAACGGATCTCGCACCAGTGCCAGCACTGCGATTATCAGATCTCACACCAGTGCCCGCGACGTGAATCTTGGCAGCAAATCCAGACCCCCCTTGATTGCTGCCTATTTTTGCACCACCTTAGCCATGACCGTCGAACACATCTGAAGGCAGCCAAGTCCCAACTATGACAACAAGGCAATCTAGAGTAGCTAAGGTCGGATTTGGGAGAAACGGATAGCTGAAGATAGCCGCCCCGTTTTGTTAAAATGCTTAATTTCAAAGGCCGCAAGCTTATTTTGTAAACAATTATGCAATTTGTTGTAACGAAATTCTGCAAACAGCATGTAACGAGATGAATGATCCTCTTGGCCTTTGGCCGAGGACCTATATAAGAAGCAATGTAGATAGGAAAAGTTAGAAGAGGGAATGATTAAGTAAGTGTATAGAATAGAGATAGAACCAGGAAGGCGGTAACAGGCCTGTCTTTTGTTATCGCCCAATCTGGGCTGGATTGTAATCATGTATGTATTTTCTTTATGACTTAATAAGAAGAGAGAGAGCTTTGCCTTACTATTCTACATTGTATCTTTCATGTTTCGAATGTTGATATATTGAGCAAGTGCTGAGCAACATTTTTAATTAAAAGGGAAACGCTGGTTTGCTAGGGCCCAGCCAACCCAGCATGTTCTCCCTCTTTTCTCTTCCTTTTAATCTATGTTTTAAACTGTCAAATGTGATTTACTTTACAGCCTTTACATTTATGTTTGAGTGAGAGCAGATCTACCACATGAAGTGATTAAATTTCCTTTTCTTGCATCTGATTTCAACTGGTTTTCCCCGCTTGGTCTGAGCAGGAGAAATTACCCGCACCAGTGCACGTTGGTGTGCTATTCACTTTCTGCAAATCTGTTTGATTTAGTTTTCTGCCTGGTTTAAAGCAGAAGGACCATTCCTTCACCAGTGTAAGATTGTGTGATGCAGTAATTCTTTTTAAGTTACTTCTAACAGCTTTTTTGCTTTTACTGATATTTCATAACATGATAGATTACAAGGATTGTTTCTTTCTTTCTGCAATTTGATAAACTTAGAAACAATCACCCCTTTTATGCAATTTGGCTTCTAACACTTGCAATAGTTAAGCATTGATTTCAAGGATTAAAAGTTAAAGTGTAAGAAGCTCTGGTCTAGCACAAGAACTAGTTTCTTGTTGCTTGGACTGAGTTCTCTGGACTTGAGAAAGTCTGGACCTTACATGAAAGAAAAATCACTTTTAGTACAGACATCATTTTACACCCTCGGCATAAATCTCTGTTCCTGCACTAGTGCAAGATAGATTCTTGCGAGAAGGAAATCTTTATATAAGCAGGTTTGAAGGGCCCATCTATTGAAGACTACTAAAGTGTCTTTGCTGAAAGAAACACACACTCAGTAGTTAGTCAATAATCAGCTAGAGTGATTTCCCTTTTCTTCTAAATCTCTTTTGCAAATGCATTTTCTTTTGTTCCAGTCTTAGATTATTTCTGGCGATTCAAGTTGACTTTTCCTCTATAGTTTGATTCTGCAACCTTTCCTTTAAAGAAAGTAGGGATTGATATTGGAGACATTCATACCATCTCTGGCATTGCCTGTGCTTCGTCTCTAAGTTTACGGATCCCCCGGGTTGACAATTTAAGTGTTGAGGAGTTTACGTAAGTGTAATTCCTGCACCCAACATTTTGGCGCTGTTGCCGAGGAGGCGATTTGATTTGGTAAGAATTTTTTGATTGTACAATAGAGGTAATTTTTTCTTTTAGCATTGTTTGGGAAAGATTTCTCTTTTGAAGGAATTTTTACTGGTGTTAATTGATTTTTGGCAGCATCTTTTTATTACTTGTTGTTTTTATTTCTTTGAAATGCATGCCTAGGAAAGGTAGGGGTTCAAAGCCCACTAAGGGCCAATTTTTTTTTGAAAACAATTATCATATTGGGTCTCCTTCTATGAACATGAAGCCCAATAAAACCCATCACGCAGTAACAATCCACCTGGATTCTGGTGACAACACCTCAGGTGTGGTTCAGCCTGTTGAGAGTAAGAAAGAGACAATGGCAAATCATGAAATTTATGTGGAAGGGTCTAGTGAAAACCAGGATCAGGTAAGTGAAGAACAATTCACTTTTGTGTTTCCAATTGTGGATCCTGATACTGTGGCACAGATGAAGAATATTCCACCATCTGCTCTCCCCCATTTTCATGGTAAAGTTCATGAAGACCCTAACTCTTTTCTATTCGAGTTTGATATTTTGTGTAGAAGTTATGATTATTCAACTGATGCTCAGAAGTTAAGATTATTTCCTACTACCCTCAAGGACTCAGCCTTGCGCTGGTTCATGGGGCTAAGAGGAAACTCTATAACCTCTTGGGAACAGATGAAGAGAGTATTTCTGTCTAAATATCAGGAATATTGCAAAACTCGGGACATGCAGGATGAAATTTTTAGAATCATATAGGATGATGATGAAACTCTTGAAGATTACTTAGAAATATTTCTATATACTTTGTGTTATGCTCTTAACCTGCAAAATGATACCCAAATACAGAATATGCGAAGAAAAGATACCCAGAACACAGAATAGCAATGATTTTATTATTCAGAGAGTAATGTTCACTTGCCTCTTCGAGGGGGCAACCTCCAATAGAGCAGAGCTCGATTACAAAATAAGACACGATGCTCCTCGCAGGGAGTCTCTATCCTTTATATATGACTCATACATGCAATACCACGGACCAATACCGTGGGTTTTATTAATACCATCTATCTAATACTACGACCCATTTGCAACTAACTGTGGTTCCGTCATTAATTGCGGATTAACCACTTAAATAAATAAGGGGGTTAGGGTGGGACCCTAACATTTTGCAAAGGTCGAAACTTAAGCCCTATTCTAGCACTATTAGAACTTTGTTCTTAAGAGGACTTACTGATAATTCTAGAAATAATCTAAATCTGATGGAACAAGGTGACATATCTCAGCAAACTTTTGATCAAATTTGTGAATTATGCAGGAAATTTTCAAGAAATCAGTATAGATCTCGTAGAGGAGCTCGAAACAGGAATACAAAAACTGAATCTACCGATGCTATGATTATTGGACTAGAAAATAAAATGGAAAACATGAAAATTGACATAATGAATGTTGTTTCTAAACAGTTAGACTCTTTAAAATTCCAGCAGAAACTTATAAACAAACAAGAGTCATTATGTATTTTCTATCCTAAGTGTAGAGATAAACATCCTCCTAAAGAATGTCCTCTTAATCTAAAAGAAACTAATAAGTGTGCTATTTGTGCAGAAGACCATGCCACAGAAAAATGCCTCTCTATACCAGGACTTAAAGTTGTATTTATAGGGGGACAGCCTGAAGCTGAATACTTGAATGCTATGGGAGCAAGAAGAAATTGGCCTCAGGTAGATACAGGTATGGCTCCTGAATTTTCTCCACACTATTTTGGTTATAATTCACATGAATATTCTTATCCTAACACTAATCAACAGTGGAAGTATGGAAATCAATATCAACATGGGCAACCTTCTCAACCATGGCAGCCAGGTTGGAGAGGGCCAACTCATCCCCCATATTCCTACCAGCCACCTATGCAGTCATATCCTCATACACAAAATTCAATTCCGCAACTTCCGAGTCAGTCTACTCCACCATTGCCTTTACCTCCACCCTTTTGACCCCCTCAGTTGCCTGCTCAACCTATGCCTAATCCTAACAATAACAAAGCAGTGCAAATGATTTATGTAACAAACCCACCTTTATCATTTGAGTACCAGTCTATTCCAGTTGGGGTTCATGATATTCAGTTGAGATCGGGAAGGACTGTAACATCAGAAAATTAGAACCGACCCACAGTGATTGTTGAAGAGAAAGGAGAAGAGGAAACTCCTAACCATTCTCCGAAAGCAGTCACCAAACAGCCCTTACCCTCTGGATCCTTGCCACCTTCTTCCAACCAGCCTCCCTTCCCAGAGAGGCTAGTTATGGAAAAAAGTGAGCCTATTTCTGAGACTAGCTTGGCATCAGAGCTTTGAAATCTTTTTATTAAGATACCTTTGCTTCAAGCCATCAAAGATATCCCTATTTGTACTAAGATTATTAAGGAACTCTGTCTCAATAAACCCGGGAGGAAGAAATTGGAACCCCAAACCATTCAATTTGTTGGTAGGGCGACAGAGTTGATGACAGGATGTGTATCTATGGAAAAATATATTGATCCTAGAAACCCTGTTGTCTCAGTTCAAATTGGTAATGTCCTTGTCCGTAATGTCCTTATAGATCTGGGGGCAGCCATTAATGTCATGACCAAGCAAACCATGGATCAACTTCGGTTATCCCACCTTCTTCCTACTCCCATTGTGCTTGAATTAGCAGATAGATCTAAAATTAAACCAGAAGGAGTATTGGATGATGTGATCATCTCATTAGACTCTTGGGAATATCCTGTTGACTTCATTGTGCTTCAGCCAAAGAAACCAGTAGGAGGACATCGCTTGACCTTGGGTCGACCATGGCTTGCTACCGCCGATGCATATATTGGATGTCGTTCTGGTGATATGTATATTTCACATGGAGACTCTAGGAAGAAAGTTACCCTATATCCCCCTTCCAGATCCATTCAGGACCTTCGAGATACTTTGTGGTTGGATCAAAGTAGCGATGACGAGGCTCAACCCATCTCCCTTATCCATCATTATACTGGGTCCTCGCAAGAAGATGAGATTCAAGACTTCCTGAATAATCTAGACACTATGCCTAATTTTGAGCCCTTGAGCCAAATTTTTAGCCTAGATTTTCAAGAAGATCATGATCCTCATTCTTCTGCACCACTACATTTGACCACACCCTTGAGTACCCCCGAGCCTAATACTACTCTTGTTGAGATTAGCCTGGGTAAATCCTTGTATATTAGTTCAGATTTGGACTCATCTCAACGAGAGCAACTTGTGAATTTGTTGCGAAACCATCTTAGTGCCTTTGCATGGGGTTATGAAGATATGAAGGGTATCCCTCCTGAAACTTGCACACATCATATCTATATTCAGGAAGGAGCCCGACCTGTCCGACAACCCCAAAGGCGAATGAATCCAGCTCTAAAAGACATCGTGAAAGAAGAAGTACAGAAGCTCTTGGATGTTGGTTTCATCTATCCTATTTCTGACAGTCAGTGGGTCTCTCCATTAGTACTAGTACCTAAGAAAGATGGAAGATGGTGTATTTGTATCGATTATCGAGAATTAAACAAAGCCACTCTCAAAGATTATTTCCCTCTCCCATTCATTGACCAAGTGCTTGATACCCTTGCAAGAAAGGAATACTTTTCCTTTTTGGATGGCTTCAGTGGTTATAACCAGATACAGATTGCACCCGAAGATCAAGATAAAACTACCTTTACATGTCCATGGGGTACATTTGCTTATAGAGTGCTCCCCTTTGGATTATGTAATGCCCTGACTACCTTTCAAAGGGCAGTCTTGGCTATTTTTGCTGATCTAGAATTTGTGGAAATTTATATGGATGAATTTTCTGTGTTTGGTAATTCTTTTTAGGAAGCTCTTGAAAACTTGGAAAAAGTACTTCTTCGTTGTGAGGAAGGCCATCTTGCTTTAAGCGACAAGAAATGTAGATTGATGTGTAAAGCAGGAGTGGTACTTGGTCATTTGATTTCTGGTAAAGGTATCCAGGTTGATCCAACAAAGATTGAAATCATTTTGCGTCTTCCTGCACCTAAAACTCAAAGGGAAGTAAGAGGTTTTCTAGGACATGCTGGTTACTATAGGAGATGCATTCAAAATTTTTCTAAGATAGTTGCTCCTCTTTTTATACTTCTAGCTAAGGATAATGAGTTTTCTTGAACGACAACTTGCCAACAGTCTTTTGAAACATTGAAGGAATTAAGTTAGTACAGGCACCAGTTCTGAGAGGTCCTAACTAGTCTATGCCTTTTCATGTTTCCTCTGATGCTTCAGATCTGGATATTGGCGTAGCTTTAGGACGAGAGGAAAATAAGCAATCCTACGCTATTTATTGTATTAGTAAGAATTTGTCTTATGCTGAATTAAATTATACAGTTACAGAGAAAGAGTTTTTAGCTTGATTTTTGCAATTAATAAGTACAGACACTATATTATAGGATATGAAGTATTTGTTCATATTGATCATTCCACAATTAAGTATTTGATGAATAAACCATTAACTAGTGGTAGAGTGACTAGGTGGTTACTTTTGTTGTAGGAGTTTAATATTACTATTGCAGATAGACTAGGAAAATCTAATGTTATGGCAGACTTTCTTTCTAGATTAGATAATCCTGGTGAAACTACTCTTGTTAATGATGACTTTCCAGATGAACATCTTTTTGCTATGTTGACAGATTCTCTGTGGTTTTCCAACATTGCTAATTATTTGGTTACTGGAAAAACACCACCCCACTTGTCTGCTCGTGAAAAGCGGAATATTATTCAGAAAAGTGCTGCATATTCCTGGATTCAAGGAGATCTCTTTTACACAGGCCCAGATTTGATTATCCATAGGTGTGTAAGAGAGGAAGAAGTGTTTGACATATTGAAATCTGCTCATGATGAACCATGTGGAGGCCACTTCGTTGATAAGCGAACTGCATATAAGGTGTTACACACTGGTTACTATTGGTCGTCCTTGTTTAAGGATGCCAGACAGTATGTCAAGCGTTGTGATAGCTGTCAGCGAATGGGTCAGCCTAATCAAACCAATGAAATGCCCTTATGTCCTCAGGTTATGATTGAGCCATTTGAAAAATGGGCTATTGATTTTATAGGACCAATAAATCCAACATCATTAAGTAAAAAGCATATCTTGGTTTGTACAGATTTTGTTACAAAATGGGTAGAAGCTAAAGTTGTTTCTTTTGCTACAGAAAAAGTTGTTGTTGATTTTCTTTTTACTGAAATCTTTACTAGATTTGGTGTGCCTAGAGAAATTTTTTCTAACAATGGTCCACAGTTTATTTCTAATTTGGTACAGGGTGTGATGGAGCAATATAAGATCCGGCACAGGAAGTCCACGCCGTATCACCCACAAGCAAATGGCCAGGTGGAATCTACAAACAAAGTGATCGAGTCCATTCTTACAAAGATAGTCAATATGCATCGGAAAGACTGGGCTGAAAGATTACCAGAAGCTTTATGGGCATACAAAACCACTTGGAGAAATAGCACAGGGCATACACCATACGAGCTAGTATATGGTAAACAAGTTCTGTTACCAATTGAATTCCAGATCAAAACTTACAGGACTGCAGTTCAGTTAGGACTAGATCTCTCTGAGGCACAACAACAACGTCTTCTCCAATTGAATGAGTTGGATGAGTTTCGAAGGGATGTTGTTCAATAGAATATACTGATTCAGCAACAACGTAAAAGGTGGCACGACAAGTTCATTCAGAAAAAGCAGTTCCAACCAGGTGATTGGGTACTCCTTTATGATTCTAGATTTAAAATTTTTAAAGGGAAGTTCCATACACGTTGGATGGGACCTTATGAAGTGATCCGAGTATTTGAGAATGGAGCAGTAGAAGTTAAAACTATTGATGGACAAAATTCAGTATTCTTGGTAAACAGACACCAGTTAAAGAAATATTTTCAGCCACTTACCAAGAAAGATTTTACACAACAAGTCCAACAACAATTTGGGACAATAATGGAGAATGGTAATACCAACCTCTTGAAAACATGAGTCCTTTTCTTGTCAAGAATATTTTTTTTTATATAAAAAGATTAAAAAAAGAAGTATAGAAAAAATATTTTCCTGTAATTATGAAAATCAGTTTGCTGACATGATTGTAGAAGGGTCAACCTGAAAACCAGCTTGCTGGCAGGAAGATCAAAAATTTATAATAAAAAGAAAATGTTGCTTGATCTTTAGATATGTTAAGCTACCACCAAGTAGAAGTAGGTTCAACAGAACCAACCTTTATACAATTGGGGTAATCAACATGGATATTTTTATTCAAGTAACGCCTAATTTTCGCTATAGTTATTTTTCTTGCACCAGTGTAGGCAGACTTTCGAGAAAATTTTCTGCCTTTCTTCATACTCCACTTTCGTAATACCCCCTCAGTTTTCTTCTTTGATCCCAGAATATTGACCTTCCCATATTCTTCAAAAAAGTTTACCCTACCCGCTTTGAAGAAATCCCACTTTATCCTTGAATTTTTTTCCCTATCCCATTTCTATTTTATCCCTCTTGGCACTTTCTTGGAATCCATGTAACATAATTCCTTCCCATTATAAAAATTCCCTTTTTCCCACTTCTTTATCCCTCGAGAATTTATTGTAGGATCTTGCATATGGAGAGCAAAAGGTGTGCTCTGAAACATCAGACAAGGCGAAAAATTTTCAGCATAAAGTTAAAGAAATCATGTGAAAATCTAGCCTATGTTTTAATTCTCTGTTTTAATATTATTCTTGCACTAGTGCAAGAATGTTGTCCTATGTAATGAGATGAGCGAAAAAAAAAGCACTAGCAGAACAATATGATTTAAAGTGGTGCAAGACCAGTACAAGATACACTTCGTCAGCAGCATAGTACGAGTTATCAGGTGACATGAGGAAGTGGTCATGATGAAACATGAGATGAAGTCCTTTTCATTTCATCAATAAGTATTAATGCTATTATGTTAACTAGGAGGAAATTAATTAAAAGTACAAAGTTTTTATTAAGTAGAAATCATGATTTTTTTAATGAATGCTAAGGATTTTTTTTTAATTATGAATAAATGTGAAGATGTGGTAACCGTTGCTTACATGAAATTTACCCCGCTCTGCATGATCCTAAACGTCATTCGTTCATAATTACCCCGCTCTTCTATTCACTCTAAACATACCATCATTGTAATTACATCGCACTTAACCGTTAATATCACTGCCGCACGTACCAATTAGTCCTGACTAGAAATGATGAGATTCTACGAAGGGAGAACTAGTGATTTGGTCGATAAATGGTCAATTTTTATTGAAGGTGGCCGATTTCTCTAGCATCGCATGCAAGTATCAGAGCTCGACTATTCAGCCACTAGCAACAATGTCGCCCGTCCGAAATGAAACCCTATCCCTTATCAAGATTGAACAATCTGTCGAATATCGCAACAGTCTTGCACTGTTGCGAGAGTCAGGTTTCTTATAGTTCTTGCAAAAATTCGACGGTTATGACAGAGAAGTCGCCCTACAGTTTGCAAAGAGTTTTAAGAATGGTTGAGTTAGAGTGGGGTCGCTTAAATTCAAGGTGATGGAGGAGTTTGTAGCAGCTGCAACGGGTCTAGAGAACACGGGAGAACAGTGGTTCAAAAACCAGAAGTTGGAAAGGAAACACTGGCGGCGTTTCGTTGTGGACAAAGATATAGACGTAGATTGGAAACTCAGAGTCTCACGCAAAGCCCTGTTAGGTCAATGGCAAGACCTTCTGTTTATCTTGCAGAAGTTCGTGACCTGCGAAGGGAGATACACCCGTACCCTAGTGTATCATTTCAGAATGCTTCAACACTTTGAAGCAGGCCGACACATTCGCTGGAGGATGAACTTCCCCTACTTCTTGCTCAAGAGTCTGGAGAAAATGGCTAAAAGTGTACAGGATGGAAGGGAGGAGCAGGTCGACGCAAGGTTATACCACCATGGGCTGGTCAAGATATTGGTCCTGAAGCAGCTGGAGTAGAAAGGCATATCGTGGGAAGAGCTATTGAAACAACTGCACGAAGGGTCAACCGAGGGGAAGAAGACAGAGACTCCTGCCAGTACGAGCAAGAGCCCAAGCAAGAGCAAGAAAGAAAGTCCTTCTCGCACTAGTGCAAAAAGGAAACAGCCAGAAAAATTGACAGGCAAGGCCTCGTCCTCCTCCAAAGAAAAAGTTAATGCACCTGCAGAAGAAACTCCTTCTACACAGGCACAGATCTCTGAGTATGATAATCTGTCAGTCCTTGCAGACACGGTGAAGATTGCAAAGGTTGGAGACGATACTCTAATGGTTGAATTTATAAAAAGGCCTCACAAAAAGAGCAAAGTCGCCAAAGCAGGTGGAGAACTACAGCCCCTGCAGGGTAAGGAACCCCATCCTGCACCAGTGCAAGAAGAAGTGCTAGTGGGAGAGGAAGAACTGGAAATAGAAGAAAGAGCAGAAGAAGAGGAGGTAGAAGGAGAAGAGCCAGACAACAAAGAAATAGAAGAAGAAGAAGCAGAGGAAGAAGAACCCAAAGGAGAGAAGGCGGAACCTGAAAAAGAAGAAACAAAACCCACAGAAGAAGAAGAACCAGAAGAGGAATCAGAGGGAGAAAATTAAAAAGTAAAATCAGATAAAGAGGAACCAAAGGAAGAAGACCCGGAGAAAGAGGGACCACAGGAAGGGGAATTCCCTGATATGATCATAAAGGTCCCTGAAGAAGTTACAATCCCTGCTGAAACAAAGGGAGAAAAACAGTTGGTAACCCCTACCAATCAGGTAGCCAAATTGGAGCTTCAAGTGAAAAAATTGGAGCAATTTATGGCTAAGGCACAAGAGGAGAACGAACGAAGCAGAGGAGAATTAATGGTAGAGCTCAAGCAAAAGAAAAGTGAAGTTAGAACCTGGAAGTATCAGGTTGGACATTGTTTTAAGCGGTTGAAGAAGGTAGAAAAGAAGTTAAGGCACATCAAGAAGAAGAAGGCTGAAACAGTGCAACCAGAGGATAATGCACCAAAGCAGGATTGAGCTGGAGTGCTCAAAATTTTGAGTTTTTGCAGAGGTAAAGAAGTTGTGTGAGGACACACAACAACTTAGGGATGGGAGGATGTTAGTCCCCTAAATTGTACCCTTTTTGACCATATTTTCGTCCTAAAACCATAACCATTTACCCCTATTTTACCTATCATTTACACCCTCATCTTGCACTAGTGCAAGAACAATGACACATTTCACATTAACTTTATATTTTACATTTTTAATTCAAAACTTAGCATTTATTAATTATTATTACGTGATTTCTCACTTGTAATTACCTTTGTAACTCATCGATATCTCCTATGTTACTTAATAGTTAATGCTTACCTTGACCACTGATTTTAGTGCAGAACGGATCTCGCACCAGTGCCAGCACCGCGATTATTAGATCTCGCACCAGTGCCCACGACGCGAATCTTGGCAACAAATCCGGACCCCCCTTGATTGCTGCCTATTTTTGCACCACCTTAGCCATGACTGCCGAACACATCTGAAGGCAGCCGAGTCCCAGCTATGACAACAAGGCAATCTAGAGTAGCTGAGGTCGGATTTGGGAGAAACGGATAGCTGAAGATAGCCACGACCTGTTTTGTTAAAACGCCTAATTTTGAAGGCCGCAAGATTATTTTGTAAACAATTATGCAATCTGTTGTAACGAAATTATGCAAACAACCTGTAACGAGATGAATGATCCTCTTGGCCTTCAGCCGAGGATCTATATAAGAAGCAATGTAGATAGGACAAGTTAGAAGAGGGAATGATTAAGTAAGTGTATAGAACAGAGATAGAACCAGGAAGGTGGTAACAGGCCTGTCTTTTGTTATCGCCCAATCTGGGTTGGATTGTAATCATGTATGTATTTGCTTTATGACTTAATAAGAAGAGAGAGAGCTCCGCCTTACTATTCTACATTGTATCTTTCATGTTTCAAATGCTGATATATTGAGCAAGTGCTGAGCAGCATTTTTAATTAAAAGGGAAACGCACTGGTTGGCTAGGGCCCAGCCAACCCAGCACGTTCTCCCTCTTTTCTGTTCCTTTTAATTTATGTTTTAAACTGTCAAGTGTGATTTAATTTATAGCCTTTAAATTCCTATTTGAGTGAGAGCAGATCTGCCACATGAAGTGATTAAATTTCCTTTTCTTGCATCTAATTTCAACTGGTTTTCTCCGCCTAGTCTGAGCAGGAGAAATTACCTGCACTAGTGCACGTTGGTGTGCTATTCACTTTCTGTAAATCTGTTTGATTTAGCTTTCTACCTTGTTTAAAGCAGAAGGACCATTCTTGCACCAGTGAAAGATTGTGTGATGCAGTAATTCTTTTTAAGTTACTTCTAACAACTTTCTTGCTTTCACTGATATTTCATAACAGGATAGATTACAAGGATTGTTTCTTTCTTTCTACAATTTGGTAAACTTAGAAATTGTCACCCTTTTTATGAAATTTGGCTTTCTAACACTTGCAGTAGTTAAGCATTGATTTCAAGGATTAAAAGTTAAAGTGTAAGAAGCTCTGGTCTGGCACAAGAATTGGTTTCTTGTTGTCTGGACTCGAGAAAGTCTGGACCTTACACGAAAGAAAAAGCACTTTTAGTACAAACATCATTTTACACCCTCGGCATAAATATCTATTCCTGCACTAGTGCAAGATAGATTTTTGTGAGAAGGAAATCTTTATACAAGTAGGTTTGAAGGGCCCATCTATTAAAGACTGCTAAAGTGTCTTTGCTGAAAGAAACACACACTCAGTAGTTAGTCAATAATCAGCTAGGGTGATTTCCCTTTTCTTCTAAATCTCTTTTGCAAATGCATTTTCTTTTGTTCCAGTCTTAGATTATTTCTGGCGATTCAAGTTGAATTTTCCTCTATAGTTTGATTCTGCAATCTTTCCTTTAAAGAAAGTAGGGATTGATATTGGAGACATTCATACCATCTCTGGCATTGCCTGTGCTTCGTCTCTAAGTTTGCGGATCCCCCGGGTTGACAATTTAAGTGTTGAGGAGTTTACTTAAGTGTAATTCCTGCACCCAACACCTCTAAGTGAGAGGCGGTAGTACCACCCAAGAAGAGTCACACATGAACCAGAAGGATCTGTTTAACATCCAATGAAATAGTCCATAGAGGATGCAACAGTCATTAAAACTAGCAAATGAAGAAATATCTGTCTGATATCCTGCATAATAGTCCACAAGGATGGGATAGTAATAACAACCATTACAATACATTCTCAATAAGTTAAGTACTAAAATAACTGAAATAGCTCAACATCTTAGCACATGTGAAAGAAAACATGAAATACAAACATTCATAATCAATGCATGAAGAACGTGCTGAACTTGAAGGCTTTTGTCATTAAGTAAAAGTTACAAGACACATGTTTACAATGTACATCACTAGCTCTAGTAGTGGAACATTGGAGCCACTCCTTGCTCCTCAAAGAACTAGCTTATCTCTCTAATTCCTTGCGGGAGGAGCCAAGGTGAAAAATCCTTTGCTCATACAATGAGGGAGTATATATAACCAAGGGGTGATGCTTCCCTCCTTGTGACTCTTTGAATACCCTCATGATTGTTTGACTTCCTATGACTTTTCAGCTTACATGACTCTCCATATTACATATGTGTCCTTTGGACTTCCACTTTACAATGAATACAATATACATGGTCCATAATGATGATGTGGCATATGAAAACTCATGACAAGACATGACGTGGAATTGATAATATGAACTGCTTAAATGATGTGGCAATGTCAAGCCACTACTGCTGCTATGAATGATGTCTACTTGAGAATGATCTTGTCTTCCACCTCCTCATGGCTTGGTGATAGGAACCTTCAATGATCTCAAGTCTCGAGTTTTAGTCGCGAGTTGGTGTCCCTTTGCTTTACCTTGATAGATCAACTTGCATGATTATCTACATGAATGTATTTTGCATGTCCTCCTCCTTTATCCCATTCTTCATCATCCTACCATCGTATGATAAGATACTTGTATATGCAATTCACTCATGATGATACGACATCAACTCGAAAAACCTCCTAGCCTAAGATGATGCATTTTGATTGATTGGCTGAGCCGAAACCAGATAGTAGGGTGGAAGCAAGGGTTCAATGACTGTGCATTGCGTAGTTCCAGCAGCCAGGGTTGAGGCTTAAGGCTTGAGACTACACAATGCGTAGTTTAGGTTGGGCTGCGAAACAATGTCTGCGTTGTTTTGATAGTAAGTGGGTTAGGCTGAGGGGATGACCACTACGACAGATTTTTGTGCAATTTTGAGAGGGAAGGAAGGCTGGTACACTACAGGATTGTGCAGTACAGGAGCTCAGGGAGGGAGCTTGAGGCTTGTGCTTGCGCAGTTAAGGCCAGGCTGTCTGAGAGGATTGCACAATTCTGGAGGTGAAGGTTGGGTCTTGGGTTCAGGAATTGCACAGTGAAATAATCCTAGGGGCAAGAACTGTGCATTGTGAAAATTCAAGGGTGAAGGTCATTTTTAGAGGACTAGAACTGCGTAATACACAGTTCAGGCAAGACGGGTGAAGTCAAGTTGAAGGGTCGGGATGCCCCTTCGGAAATGGTTAAGTGCTAGACCAGTGAGACTAATATGTGAAGTGATAAGGCTTCGAATATGATCTAACACTTAGCATACTTGATGAATCAAAAAAATTGATCACCCATGACACATGACCAATACTTCTGCCTCTGTGTGACCGCTTTATGACTAGTTATGATAAGTGTGACCCTTAAGATACACTTTACGACGACCGTGCCGACACTTGTGTGAAAGTCCTCAAAAGTTTTTTAATGAGTGCGATAGGTGTTTACATAGTTAGGTCAACTCATAAACACAAATATGGACCCTTGAAACCACTAGAATGAGCTTTTATACTAGATATGATAGCCTACATGTGAAAATACAATTTTTTTTCCTAAGTAGAAAACAAGACCAAAACACTTCAAAAGGATACATGAAATGAGTTTCAGTGTTTGAGACAACAATGTAAAAGACCAAGAAAGGCTCCGAAAATGAGCATAGGCCAAAATGTTGGAGGGTGTTGTAGCCGTTACAACACTTGGCAACACACTGGTAGAATTCCAGCTTCTATGTTTTGGTTAATTCTTTCGTGCAGGGCCTTGGTTCTTCGGGGAGTATTGATTAATCATGTAGATTACTTTGGCCTTTCCACTTACCCCATGACTAGACATGGTCCCCTCTATACCATGTTGGTTGAATACATCATAAGATTTAGTGATATCACAATGTTTCGAGTTGGGAAGGGTAGTGTAGCTTGCGAGCTTAAGATTTTCAGAGTATAAGTTTTCATCTCTGGTGTTTCTTTGTTGCCAGCAGGCCTGGATAGTACCCCGATGGAGTCACGCAGGAACACAAACATTGCTCCGCTACTAGTGAGCCTAGACATTTCCCCGATAGAGTTGCTTGCTTCACCTCTCTATGTAGGAAGCCTTTCTCTTCTTTCACCTTTATTTGTTTATTTTTTTAAAGAGGAATTTTCATTGGCACTTATTCGTTTTGGGGGAAAGTGGGATCTTGACTTATTGAGAGCATAAGAGTTTGTTCCTTCGGAGAAGTATATAACAACTCTGATTTAGGTTTGCTCGTTTAGATTTTTCCCCTTCTCCTTCTCTACTAATTGGATAGGCATGAAAAACCAGAACATAAGAACCGATTGTAGGTATAAGGTTTCCTAGATAGACATAGGTTCATGGTTGGACCAAAACTCTCCTTACGGACGGATCATATTTTCCGTCAGAACTTCATTAACCAAAAGAAAAAACAAACACAAAGAAGACAGGCTGGGGGTTCAACCAAATGTTGAAGTGTTACAAGAATCTTTAGAATTCAGCCACAAACATACTAAGAAGACAAAACAGGTCCAGGTGTAACACTTATTCACATGATGAAAACAAAAGGAGAAACTCAACAAGAAAGAAAAACAAGACGAAAGGAAAGACAACACACAATAAGGACAAAAAACCAGAAGCCAAGCAAAAGGAAACTAAACCAAAGGATAATGCTGAAGGAAAGTGAGAAAAGACAAGAGAGGATAAAGAGAGCAAAAGGGATGGGTGCAAGAGGAAAAAATGGAATGCAACTAATCATACCCCTAACCTAATAGTTAGTAGGTCAAGTTCATGTGTAAATAAATTTCGAGTGAAGCCAACATATTTGTTCCTGACCTGCATCCACAAAGATATGAAGAATTAAAATGGATATAAAATAATATGCAATAGAAAAGATGAGATCTTGAATAACTTGCACATAATTTTGAAGGCCTTTCCTATGGGTTGAAATATGTATCACAACCACTACTTTCATCCAATTCACATTCTTACCTTTTCGACGAAAACCGTAATCAAACAAACCTCAAAGACTTCTTATGAATGCACCTTCTTTTGTTTCATCTTGCTTAGCAAGCATGAGAAAAGGTCGAAACCTGTTTATTGCAATGGAGCTTTTCAAGGAAGATTGATCCAAGCATTCAACAATTGGATCATAAAATTCATTATGATCCTCTTGAAATCCTTGAAATTTTGAAAAAATAGATTTTCAATTAGAGGCATGGAATTATAATGAGAATCTTGTGGGGGAAAATAAATCTGATCATATTCAAAAAGTCATATCGAGATAGTGAGGACCTGACATAACCATCAGTGAAGGTTGACGTACCTCAATCACTCGGGAAAAACCCGAATAGTAAGATGTTGAATGATGAAGATCAAAGGATGTAAAACCACTGTCATTGGATGTACTGGTGAGAAAATTATAACATGAATGATAGTCACCAAAGATAGAATAATGATCAACTGAAATGATTAAAGAATCAACTCCCCAACTTGTAATTAACAAAGGTAAATCATCTGGAACAGTTTCAGAAATGCTCCACATAGTAGAATCGTCTTCCTCATGTGATGGGTGTAACAAACCATTTTCTTGTGACTCGTTGCACACTGTATTAGCATTGTAATCACCAAGAGAAGTGAATATGAATGTTAGTATAACAAACACATGAAACCAATCAGGGTAAAATAAGTGAAGAAGAATTTGATTCATTAAATAATCCATGCATTCACTGACGCTCAAGAGGATTTCAGGTGGGATGAAGAAAAAATTATCGTTAGAATATTTTCAAGAATGATGAGGAGATGATTGTTTTTAAAAGACATGTATGACTCCTTTGACCAAGATAATCTTTAGGATAATAAAATTTTCAATCCGATGATTCTATGAGAGATACACATTCCAAACCTGATTTTGATACAGAAGACTTGCATGAAGATAAAACATATTGAATCCGATTAGATATTAGATCTTGAAATTTTGAGAGGCCATATCTGCAATGCCAAATATATTTCAGGAAAGATTTACATTGAGTGAAACCATGCAAAAAGAAGAGTTTTGCGAAGAAAACCATATTTGACTTAAGTCAGGGGTCTTACTAGAGCTGCATGATCATGACATAGCCATCAACGGAAGTTGTAGTGATACGAATCTCTAGCAAGTCCCAAAAATTTCCTAAATTGTAAAATTGCATCCTGAAGATTGATCCAAATAACGCACGGTGTGAGGATATTTGCTTTCACTGATCTTGATGATATCACTATTAACTGGGTGGAAACCATCTTTGTCACTGACTTGATCAAAATTTTCAACTTCAACAACCATATTACTCAAGTTAAAAGATTCATATGATCACAAATATGAAGATGTATGAAACGAGAAAATGTCATGAGCAATCTAGTTTGGAGAGTTGTCTTCATGCAAGAGAAAAGATGATGAGGGACGAGAAGAGTAATAAATGATTTGATTGTGTTCATTTTCATCATGGATCATCTCACCACCTTGTGTTAATTGAGAAGTTAACTCATCGGATGAAGAACTTGAAGAGCATACAATATCTTTGTCGCAAGTAGGTGCATCACAAATGATAGAGCACAATGGATTGTGAGATGAAGAGGAAGTTTCGATACAAAGATTTTCTTTGGTTGGATCAGATTCCAGATCCAATTTGATCATATCAACATGTTTTGGAGGATTCAAAAAATCATATGATGTACATGGGCATTCGTGATTGCGGTCCTAATCATGGGAATTATTGTTTCCCAAGGCTACAAATTGATCGAAAGAGTTGATTTCATTTAATTCACTACTAAGATTAGTAGATTCAAAATCATCCAGGAATGAAACCACATCATATTGCCACAGAGGATATTGCCAAAGATAAGAAATATTGAGAGCATCTTCACCTTCCTGCTCCTCTACTTGTGTAAAGTGATTGCCTTGTACTTGATCACAATTTTAACCAGCAACGCTAAAATCAAGAGAGTGTGAAAGACCAGCTAGTGGAGCATATTGATAGGGAAGATCATAGTACAAATCTCAAGGCATGTAGATGATGATTGATCACAGAAACCCTGATCAGATTGGAGGCTAGAGTTATGAGTGATAACATCATGTTGCGGAATGGGGAACTTAGTCTTCCCCGTGGGCTTCATGAGCCATTCTGAGATTTTCTCCGTTGAATATGAGTCATGAGAAGCATAAGAAGAATGAGAATATGGATTGGGAATTTTATTTGCATATTTTTCAATTTTGTTTCCATCACAGAGAGGCACCCCTATCAGAATTGGAAAAGGAGGAGGAAAAATAACAAAAGGAACAATAAATTCCTCCCATGAAATTAGAGGTGTCTCACGATTCACAAGAGTTGGGGAAGTAGAAAAATCAGGAGGTTCAAGTTCACCGTGTAAAGAGATAAGAACCAAGCGCTCAAAATATTGTTTCAAGAAATCCTGCCTCATGTCTTCTTCAGAAATTTCACAACAAAGGTGAAGAAATCGATCAGAAAAATCCTCAATTGATTCATTAGGCTTCATTCTTAACAGATTGATTCTTTTACAAACATCTCGGTAATTATATCTATCAAAGGCTTGATGGAGCTCCCTGAGGAAATGATTAAGGGAATGGGAAGCAGGTGGCAAGGTATGGCACCATTTCTTAGCACGACTTTGAAGGGTGAGGAAGAAAAGCACACAAGAAAAATCTTCATCACTGATATCATAAGATTCACAAAATTTAAGAAAATTAGAAATATGCTCGGTTATGGATGTTCCATCCTCAACATCAAACTTTAACTGGGATAAGTGATCGAGAGGCTCATTGGGGATTGAAAATTGATAAAGGGAAAATTTCGAGAAACACCCTTGGAGTAATATTTGTGTATGAGACATTTTAGATAAGAGATTCAAACCAAATGCAATGGGCTCAGTTTATCATTTGGCCCTCCTTCTAGAGCCAATATTGACGGTGTTGGAAATCCATCAACCAAGGGGTCTCCCCGACATGAAGTCCCAATTAGAACTCACACCGTTTGGTGTAGGATCTCCATCCAGAATATCGGCCCGGTCTCCATATATCTCAAAGATATGCCTTGGCTCTAACTGTTAGCACAAGAGAGGGATGCAATGGTGTCTTCGAAAAGCGAGTAGGTGGGCATGGTGAGTGTTCAGTTGTACATGTGTCAAGGTTCTTCTACTGCGGAGAGGGGAGAAAAGTGAGCCTCTAAGTGAGAGGTAGTAGTACCACCCAAGAAGAGACACACATGAAACGAAAGATCCGTCTAACATCCAACGGAATAGTCCACAAAGGACGCGACAACCATTACAACCAACAAATGAAGAAAGATCTGTCTAACACCCTGTAGAATATTCCATAAGGATGGGACAACAATTACAAAACATTCTCAATAAGTTAACTACTAAAATAAATGAAATAGTGCAACTATCTTAGCACATGTGAAAGCAAACATGAAATACAAACATCCATAGAATAGTCTTACAAACATTCATAATCCATGCATGAAGAACATGCCAGACTTGAAGGCTTTTGTCATTAAGTAAAAGTTCCAAGACAAATGTTTAAAATGTACATCTCTAACTCCAGTAATGGAAAATTGGAGCCACTCCTTGGTCCTCAAAGAACTAGATTATCTCTCTCATGCCTTGCAGGAGGAGCCAAGGTGAAAAGTCCTTTACTCACACAATGAGGGAGTATATATAACCAAGGGGTGATGCTTCCCCTCCTTGTGACTCTTTGACTACCCTCATGCCTGTTTTACTTCCTATGACTTTTCAGCTTACATGAATCTCCATATTACATATGTGTCCTTTGGACTTCCACTTTACAATGAATACAATATACATGGTCCATAATGATGATGTGGCATATGACAACTCATGACAAGACATGACATGGAACTGTTGATATGAACTTCTTGAATGATGTGGCAATGTCAAGCCACTACTACTATTGTGAATGATGTCTGCTTGAGAATGCTCTTGTCTTCCACCTCCTCATGGCTTGGTGATAGGAATCTTCAATGATCTCAAGTCTTGAGTTGTGGTCGCGAGTTGGTGTCCCTTTGTTTTTCCTTGATAGATTAGCTTGCATTCTTAGCTACATGAATGTCTTTTTCATGTCCTCCTCCTTCATCCCCTTCTTCATCATCCCGCCATCGTATGATAAGATACCTGTATCTGCAATTCACTCATGATGAGACGACATCAGCCTGAAAACCTCCTAGCCTAAGATGATGCATTCTGATTGATGGACTGAGTCGGAACCGTGTAGTAGGGTGGAAAGGGGCACTCAGTGACTATGCATTGTGTAGTTCCAGAAGCCAGGGCTAAGGCTTGAGGCATGAGATTGCGCAATGCACAATTTAGGCTGGGTTAAGGGACGATGTCTGCACAGTTTTGGCAGTTAGTGGGTCAGGCTAAGGGGATAACCACATCAGGATGTTTCTGCACAGTTATAAGAGGGAAGGAAGGTTTGTCCACTGCAGGATTACACAATCTAAGAGCTTAGGGAGGGATTCTTGCACAATGCATAGTTAAGGCCAAACTGTTTGAGAGGATTGCGCAATTCTGGAGGTGAAGGCTGGGTCTTGGGTTCATGAATTGCACAGTGCAACAGTCCTGGGGGTAGAAACTACACATTGCGTAGACTCAAGGGCCAAGGTCACTTCTAGAGGACTGGAAATGTGTAATGCGCAGTCCAGGTAGGCCGAGTGTAGTCAAGTTGAAGGGTGGGGAAGCCTCTTTGGAAATGGTTAAGTGCTAGACAACTAAGATTGATATGTGAAATGATAAGGCTTCGATGGTGATATAACACTTAGAATACTTGATGACTCAACAACATTGATCACCCATGACACATGAACAATACATCTGCCTGTGTGTGACCACTTTATGACCAATTATGACAAGTGTGACACCTAAGATACACTTTACGATGATCATGCCGACACTTGTGTGACAATGCTCAAAACTTTGTGAATGAGTGCGACAGGTGTTTACATAGTCAGGAAAATTCATAAACACAAAGATGGACCCTTGAAACCACTAGAATGAGCTTTTACACTTGATACAACAACCTACATGCGAAAATATGACATTTTTCCTAAGTAGCAAACGAAACCAAAACACTTCAAAAGGATACATGAAATGAGTCTTAGTGTTTGTGACAAAAATGTACAAGACCAAGGAAGGCTACGAATTTGGGCATATGCCAAAATTTTGGAGGGCGTTGCAGCCACTAAAACATGGCCGTATATGGATATGAACCAACAACAAAGTTCTGCCCAAGTAGAGAAAGATTTGGGAGGTAAATCGTGGAATTCTAATGCAACCTTCCCCTCTAGAGAACTTATGAATAATCTGATGCATATATCATTTGCATTATCCCCAATATTGTTACAAGCATTAGAAAAAGAATTTAAGTGCTCTTCCACGATGCAAGTGCCATTACCAAATTTTTTTAATAAATAATCTTTGAACTTAGGCGAAAGAGTTGTTGCGAGGGGAAAATATAGAGGAGAGGGTACATGCCAAAGAATCATGTTCAAATCTTCTTCGAACTTGAATAACCCATATTTCTTGATGACTCTGTTAGGATTAGTGGTTGAGACAATAGGTTTATAGTTACTGTAGACACTACCCAAAGGAGGTGCAAACACCATGACTTGAGGTATATTAAATACAGATAACTAATGTACAAATATAACGCTTGATTCAAAAAAATATCTTTTAAGAGTGGCTTTGAGATTTTTAATATATTTCCTTCTACCCCTAACGACTGATAAAGAGTCATATTCACGTTATTTTGTTCTGATTCAATGTGATTGGCGAGAAGTTTCAAATGTTTGATGTGAAGATCGAGATCGATGGGGAGGTGTATGCATATATTTGATGATTTGATTCAATTAGGTTGAATTCTTGCTATTCAATATCGAATTTGTTCATCAACAATTTAAATATCCCATGATATGGCATCCCATGATCTTTCATTTTCTTATCTAGCCTTGGTAGTGTTTAATGCAAGATTAAACAAATCCATAGAGATATTATTTTGATTGTTGAAATTAGGGAAAACGTTAGGTTGAAGAAAAGCTGACATAATTATTTATTACTAAGTGAAAAGATTCAATCAACTTGATCTAAGAAAGACAACCTTTTGTAAAGATACCTCAGAAGTAAGATTGAAAATGCAAGTAATTAACCCTAATTAAATATTTCCACCACATTATCTTTCACCAATGATAAAGAAATATCCTTATATTGAATACTCAATTGAAATGGTTCAACCCTAGTCATAATATCCAAAATAGAACACGAAAATAACCAAAAAAAAAAAAAAAAAAAAAAAAAGAAAAAGAAAAAGAGAACACGAGAAAAATAACAAAGATCCAAAGCAACTACCTTAAGAATACCAAAAAAAAAACAAAAAAACAACCCAAACAAATCCCAAATACAACCAAAAATAAAAAAAATAAAAAAGGGAAATCACTTTACGCTCCCCCGATATGGTCACCAAAGAGAATGTTGATGGATATGCTAATCTCCCAACACCCTTTCGAGTTCTTAGTCAGTTAAGTGAAGAACTCTGTAAACGTTACCTGAGATTATAGTCTTTCCCTTTGGGCACGTTACCTGAGTTTATAGCCTTTCTAAAATATAATACAACTTCGAAGTATTTAAACCCAACAAGACTTGAAAGGCTAAGCTAACTTTGTATATCCAACATCCATGAATAAATATTACAAATAAGAAAATATGAAGTAGATGCCCGTACATACAAGAAATATAAAAGAAACTCCAAACATAGTGCTCATGTGAAAAATATTCAAACATAGATTGCATTCATATTAAAAGAACTTAATATAAATTCCATTGACAACTAAAGTTCACAACACGTGTTTAACGTAAAATTTTATTAACAATAAAGGTTCGATGTCCTGGGGAAGGTTGTGGTTGATCCCACCAAAACAATGACACTATATGCCATCGAAACTTCAATCCTGACAACATATATATATTTTAGAGCACATCAAATTTTGTAATAACCATATAACATATGCTCCAAACTCCACCGCACATGTATATCTCATGACATTTGCAACATAATTCATAACCACATACCATCGAAACTTCAATCCTGAATCCTGACACCATATACTTTAGAGCAAGCGGTACATACCCCAACACATCAAATTTTGCAATAAACATAAACTCCACCCCCACATGTATATCTCATGAAATTTGCAACACAATTCATGTCAAGATTCCATAGAATACATCACATCTTTTAATATCATCGCAGACCTACACATCAAATTTTGCAATAAACATAAACTCCACCCCCACATGTATATCTCATGAAATTTGCAACACAATTCATGACCACAACTCAAGATTCCAAAATAATAGAATACATCACATCTTTTAATATCATTGCAGACCTTCAAAGAGTGTTTATATATATATATATAAACGAATATCAAGACTTTTATAACATGAACATGGAGCTAAGAATTCACAATAATGTTGTAATCATTCGAAAAACTATGATTGGATTATTGTAGTGAGGCATTCGACGATGTGTTCTCCATTAACAAAAGAAATCCCGTCACAATAAGATATTATGTGGCCACCAATAATTGCATGCATGCACTCGCATTGATATAAATATAATTCTTTTTTAGGGTGTCCTCCTTTGGTCATGGATAATTCGAAGCAAAAGAGTTCAGGGTCACTTTGAGGCGTGACAACGCAATGATAGACACGAGATTTTGTAGGATAATACAAAATTCTAGAAAATTTGAATCAGGGGTCAACAAACACCTTTTTCATTCTCGTGGCAATGATTATATGAAGAATTGCGAAGTGATATGGGTTCAAACCTAGAAAACGCAAAAGGATGAGCTTCTTTCAGAATTAGGGCAAGAAGTGAGGAGTTAGGGCCAGAAGTGAGGAGTTTGTGCTAGCTTTAACCTTACCAGCTTTTCACACATATTTGGAGCATTATTTTAGGTCTATTTTAATTAGAATCCAATAAGTTATATATAAGTAAATTAAGAACGCATCGGGGCCAAGAGCCTTGTTGCATTTTAAATCCCAAATGGCTTTCACTATATCCTCTTTCTCTATGGGTTTTATTAACTCAAGGTTATCCTCCTCTATAATGATTGAAGAGATATTTCCAAGCTCATCATGATTCACTTTACCTTATCTTGAAAGGAAATTGCCAATGTAAGAATAAGCCACTCTCTTTAATTCTTAGAACTTTGAAATTTTAGTGCCATTTGAGAAATTTTATTCCCATTACTCTAAGCAACTCGACCCTTAGCTTGTTTATAGAAAAATCCATATTTCGATCTCTAGCCAAAGACTCTATGACTTCAATCTCCAAGTCTCTTCCTCATTTCTAATATCTTTCTACAATTTTTGTTGGATCTTTGTTTTAGAGTCCTATATTTTGGTAATAATATCTTCATTTTCTAATTTGGTATGCATTTTCTCAAGCGAAGCTATTAATGTATCTATCTCATGATGGGGAAGATCATGAGAATCAAACCCATTCTTTAAAGGCTACTTTAACTAATTAAAATTTTTATTCTCACATCAAAATGGGTGAACCTATAATCCCATCTCTATAGGTTGGAATGATTCTCTAAGAATTCCTTGTCCCATGACCAAATCAGATTGTATCTAAATGGATAAGTACCATAACATGGAGCATCACGGAATTGAAGAAATATAGGTTTGTGGTTAGAAACTACAAAAGCTACAATCCTAGATTTGATTATGTAATCCTCAAGAAGGAAGTCACTTTGCATTATATATGTATACAATCTAGTAGATATGTGGCATGGTCGTACCCTCTAATTTGTTTAGGTGTATTTCCCTTTTGCTAGTTTTATATCTACCATGTCCCAATTTCATAAAAGTGTATTTTTATATCATTTCTTGTTGGTGATGGATCGGTGGGCCAGGTTGATAAAACTAGGAGTGGACATAGACAGAAGGTTTGGGAGATGTCAAGAGATGTAAGAAAGTCACTAAAGATCGGGTGTCAGGACATCAGACAATCATGATATGAGTGCTACCATTCAACCCTGATACTAACAAAAATGAAATGGTAATAAATGAAAAAGTGGGTCTCATTAGTGGATGACCCATTAATCAATCTATCGGGAGTTGGATATAGGGACCTCTCATCATCGAATTTTAATGTATTGGGAGATTGTCCATTAATGATCAGGCCATCATCTGTCAGGTGTTAGCGTATCATTTATCAGAGGTCGAGACCCTACCACCAAGGTTTCCTTATAACATTGGTGGAAATCAATAAGAATTCTAAAGTAGCATGCTACGTGGCATGTTGATGCAGCACACAGGTAGTCTTTGGGTGATGTGGCATGCCAATGTGGCACAAACATGGGTGTTAACATGGAAATATGTCATGTTATGGGTGACATGGATTGGAGTTCACAGTCGTGATAAGGTAGCAGTTGACATGGTATAATTGAGGGTGTGGGCATATCAGGTGGTGCCATGTTGACAAGGACTACCATGTGGAAATAGTATGGATGCTAACATGGCATGTGGAGGGAAGATTGTCAAATACACATAAATTGATGTTTGGAACTTAGTTTTGAATGAAATTTATATTTTTGGAAAGCTCTCGATGAGAAAAAGACAACAGATTTCTAAAAAATGTGTCTTTAGGTAATTGAAAGAAGAGGAATTTGAATATCCCCATTTCCATAAAGTAACCTTGAAGGTTGAGCCTGAGTACCCCACAACCTCAGTCAGGTATTAAGGGGTTGGGTATGTTATAGAGTGATATCAAAGCTAAGGTTCAACACTTGGACTGAATCAACTCAGAAGAGAAAAAATGAGTTGGGTCTTATTAATGTCAAGGGTTTGTTTTAGTATAATTGTTGGATCAAATTTAATTGATTTATCTAACACATATTTGAGTGTGATCTAAAAAAACATCATAACATCAATTTCATAATAGAATAGATAAATGAAAGTGTATCTAAGGCAACTAAATTTACTAAAATTATTATTTTCTTAAAATTATTAGGTGTCTGTTGTTTCAATTTCATAAGAAGGCTTTCCAGTAGTATAAAATAAAGGGAATGTCTAGCAAGATAGAACATTATAACCTAGAGAGGACTTTACACAATAAAGAATATGCGTCAAATGAGAGAGCAATAATGGAGACCCTCCTAATTTGATAGAGACTCTTAAAATTTTGATGGTGTAACTCAAGAGCTACAAGGAAGAAAACACAAGAATGATGAAATCTTAAGAAAACTAGGAGGGAGTCAATGCAATAGTGTTGTGAATTTTATCAAATTTACAAAGGCTAAGACAATAATAACCAACTGTCAGTAATATGGACAAGTATAATTACAAGCAAGTCCCTAGTCCATATAAAATTTAGAAATATGAACCAAAAACCAATAAGGTAGAAGGAAGTGGGTTAAGGAAGATGCACAAGAAGGCCAAAGAGGATGTAACCAATGAGGACACCTCAACAGACTCCTTTGAAGATGGAATTGGTAGTTCAGAAAAATTGTCTAGCATAACAACTAGATCAAGTCTGCATAAGAATAAGAAGAAGGAGGAGGTTGCAAGGAGCTTACTTCCTCAAGAGTTCAAGAATGAAATACCTCACACATTTGATGGAGAAGTTAGAAAGAGTGAAGAAGTTGAAGCATGGTTTCTGTCTTTGAATAAATACTTCAGGATACATAATTATTCTAAGAATGTGAAGGCACGAGTGGCCATATTTAACTTACGAGGAAATGTTTATATATGGTGGGAAGTCCTTAAGAATGTCAAGGGTATTTGAGAGAAGAAGCTAACTCAAACTATATTTGAGAAATACTTTAGGGAGAAATACATATCTAAAAGGTATTATGATGGGAAATTTAAGGCATTTCATCAACACAAGTTGGGGCAACTCACCATGGATGCATATGCCAATATATTTATAGAGATAAACAATTGTGTTCCTCACATAATGGATGAGAAGGTAAAAATAAAATGTGATCTCAGTGGATTACATAGTCATGTTAGGACATAATTGATTTTGATGAGCCAAAAGCACTTGATTACACTATTAGAAAACAATATCGTTATGACTAGTCAAAACACAAGACTAAATCTTGGACAGAATGAAGGAAGGAGAAGAATAACTTCAAGAAGAGAGGATAAAAATCCTTGTGCTATAACCAATTTGGGAAGATTTCTAAGTTCAACATACTAGATAGAAGCTAGTTTATGTAGAAATTCCTTGTAGATTCAAACTGCTAATTGTAATTTACTAAAACAATAGACTTGAATCTACTCTACTCATGAGCGGAAACAATTAAACTATCATGAAATTACGAAGCATACAAGAGAAAGAATTCAATCAACACATTACACAATGATTTCCTTGGGAAAGCCACAGCTAAAAACTCCTACTATCTATATATTCTATTAGTCAAAAAATATGAGAAGATTACAATGCTTTGCTCAAGCCTGAGCAACCTCTGCATTATCTTTATCTGTCTCACTGCTTCTTAGACAAGCCTTGGCCAATACTTAACCAATTTCATGCTTGCCCAAGCCCCTATTTGCTTGCGTTGTTCAATGAGGAATTAAGACCTTATTTAATAGGAATTTTTCTCCATTGGATTGTGAAGTTCCTTTAGGATCTTCCTTTCACTGTATGCAACATCTATACAATTCGGATAATTATACAACTGATAGTACACTATAACTAAAATCTAATATCAACTGGGTCTTTCTCTGATTTGACATGTATGAGTTAATTATGAGTGAATCTTTAGTTTACTGGTTGATCACTGTAGGCAGCACCACACTGCACTTCAGGCAGCACCACACTGTACTTCAGGCAAAACCACACTGCACTTAAGGAAACACCACACTCAACTGCAGGAAACAACACACTTGACTGCAGGAAACACCACACTACTAGACCTCCCACTAGTTCCTCCATCATCTGGAACTAGTTTAACTAACATTAACTCATTTTAACTGAATTAAACTATTACAACTCAAATTAAACTCCCTAGGCTCCTAAAATTTAGGAACCACTCTATGTGACTCAAGTTAGGCCCTCAACTCGAATTAACGAAGCTAACTAAGTTAAATTAACTTAGTTAAGTAATACAATTTGTCATGAGATGTGGAATTACAATTTTATTCCTAATTTAATTCAAGGACTACCATTTTATTCCTAATTTAATTCAAGGAAAAATTAAATCACGATCTTTCTTGATGCTATTTTCAACACTCCCTCTCAACAAGAAAGGGATTCACATCTATCCTAATCCAGTACCTTTGGAATGTTCTGCATGCAACTCTTGTCGATGTTGTTGTTGCTACTGCAACATCTATAACCAAAAAGCATCCAAACAAAAAATAAATTGAATCAACTATGTCTGCAACTATCTACTGGGAAAATTGTGCTACTGTTGACTATGCTACTGAGCCTCCTTCTTTATTGTCAACACTACTTTACACTCCTCAGTATTTGACTGACACTAATCCCCCTGCTACTGAATAATTTGGCCCCCAGTAGCAAGGTAATGTTCCATGAGACAAAAAACACCTCAATGGATCCTGCCCAAATTTTTGCACTCTTGGGACTATTTCTTCACATCGCCCCACATCTCACCTGGAGGTATGAATGCATGTGCTCCCTCTGCCCACTTGGCTCGAACTCTCCTCCTACTGGAGGTCTCTAATTGGTTCTCTTAATCATAATCCTTTTGGTCAGCCCAATTGCTAACTGGCCGAGGCTTCCTCTTGAGAGCTAAATCATGCTTCCTCTCAACCACAACATCTCTAGTCCCTATCTTGCTCCTCAAGGCTGACTCTAATTGTGGTCGTTACACAACTTTCTGAGGCTTCATGTTGAGAGGTAATTCATTCTCCCTCTCAACCACCAAGTCTCTAGTCTCTACCTTGCTCCTCAATGCTTTGCATGCATGAGCTAAATCTGATCTACTCATATTGCTGCTGCTTCTGCACTACTACTGCAGCTACTTCAATAATGAGATTGATCTCCCCAGATCTTGAAGTAATAACTTCCATAGGGATTCTCCCTCTCAAATTAGACTCTCTTTGAGTCTCGATCTCCCTGTGGGAAATATCTCTGTTACTCAATCTACCAATGTCAATGATCACAACTCCTTTTTGTGTCAATAAACATTGGCTCATTGATCTGCCCACTAGCTGCCTTCTAGCTCCATTAAGAAGTCTACACGTAGGGTCTTCTATATCTGCCTTGAACTAGAGCTCCATGATCTGCAAGGAAAACTTCAAATTCTTCTCTTCTATTGTGTTTTCAGCTCCAATACCTTGTAGAAATTTCTACAAATCTAGCTCTTATACCGTGTAGAAATTTCTGCAAATCTAGCTCTGATACCAAGTATAATTTTATACAAATCTAGCTCTGATATCATGTAGAAATTGCTTGTAGATTCAAATTGCTAATTGTAATTTACTAAAAAAATAGACTTGGATCTACTCTACTCATCAAAGAAAACAATTAAACAATCACGAAATCATGAAGCATACAAGAGAATAATTCAATCAACACCTTACACAATGATTTCCTGGGGAAAGCCACAACTAAAAACCCTAGCTATCTGTATATTTCATTAGGCAGAAAATATGAGAAAATTACAATGCTTTGCTCAAGATCGAGCAACCTCTGCACTATCTTTATCTGTCTCACTTCTTCCTAGACAAGCCTTGGCCAATACTTAAACCAATTTCCTTCTTGCCCAAGTCCCTATTTCCTTGCGATGTTCAATGAGGAATTAGGCCCTTATTTAATAGGAATTTTCCTCCATTGGATTACACAGTTCCTTTGTAGGTTTTAACTCTATACAGAATTTACTCGCAAACGAATTCTTAAAAATAGAAAATATACAATGGTGATAAACACAAAACAAATACATAAAGATTTTCCCCTGGATCCAAAAAATGGGACTATGAGATTGATTTTTCATTATATTCCTTTCAATGCTACAACACATATATATACATGCCAAAGCATTCATAAATCTCAATCCATTAACCCTGGATTAGACCATAATCATAGTTCCCTTGACTGGATCTACAAGATACCATGGGCAGAAAACCATCATGCCCAAAACCATGTGCAAAATCCATGCACAAAACCATAGGTAGGTTTCCCACCTAATATAGGGTCCAATTTTTTTCCCTGAGGTGCTGCCTTGAACCCTCTGCAGGGGGGCTACCACCACCTACAAATCCTCTGATATTGTGACCCCCCAGTTGCATGTGGCACAACGAAGGGGGTGCAGCCCCCCCCCTCTAACCCCTCACTTCTTGTGTGGGGATAGTCGTGGAAATAATATAACACACACCCAACATCCTTTAGGCTCTTCCTTTGACTGCATGCACCATATGTACAATTCGGATAATTATATAATTGATAGTACACTGTCCTTGAACTCGAATCTCAACTGGGTCTTTCTCTGATCTGACATGCATGAGTTAATTATGAGTGAATCTTTAGTTTATTGGTTGATCACTACAGGCAACACCACACTCGACTGCAGGAATCACCACGCTGCACTTCAAGAAGCACCACACTGTACTTCAAGCAACACCACAATGTACTTCAGGCACCAACACACTCGACTGCAGGCAACACCACAATACTAGACTTGCCACTAGTTCCTCCATTAATGGAACTAGTTTAACTAACATTAACTCAATTTAATTGAATTAAACAATTACAACTCAAGTTAAACTCAACCTAGGCTCCTAAAAATTAGGAACCACTCTACATGACTCAAGTTAGGCCCTCAAATCAAATTAACTGAGCCAACTAAGTCAAATTAAGTTAGTTAACTAATACAAGTTATCATGAGATGTGGAATTACAATTTTATTCCTAATTTAATTCAAGGACAAATTAAATGAGGATATTTCTTGATGCTATTTTTAACATTTATTGTTGTTATTTTCAATAGTTTCAATAAAATTTTCCCACTCCAAGAGGTGATAGACCAGTCAAACTAGCAAGAGTATAAGCATAAGAACCAAATAAAAGGCCATTGAAGTGCTAGAGTGTAGGGAAGAGAACCTGTTGAGAGATCATCCACACAATTAACATGATAGAAAAATGGTATACAATGTTTAGGAGGCCACTACTATCAATGACATGCCCAAGAGTGTACCCCAGATTTGTGCAGTTGTGGAGAATCAATAAGCAAATCACCAAGCCTTAGTGGTAGAAATGGAAGGTATACTTTCCAACCATCCTATTTCAATTCTAATTGACCTTGACTCTAACCTCAATTATATTGGACCATGAATTTTTAAGCCATGCTTTTTATAGAGAAAGAAACATATAAATTCATGGTTTGTTTTGCTAGCTACAAGGACCAAAAGAAAGCGATCAATGTTGTTGAGGCATGCCAATTCAAAATGAGTGGTTTGCCTACATGAGCCACCTTGAACATGTTACCTTAGGGTTCGTATGATATGTTGATTGAAATGAACTAGTTAGCAATGAAAAAAGATAAATTGGAAAGCTACCAAAAAACCCTAGAATGCTCAGATGTGGAAGCAAAGGATACTTCATGGAGTGAAAAATCTTGTTATACGACAAGTTTCAACTCTACAATGTAAGAAATGTTGTAGAAAAGGGTGTCTCTTGTATACTATGCATGTGAAAATTTAGTTGAATATAATACGATGAAAATTGAAGACCATTTGATACTGCAAGAGTACAAAGATGTATTTCCTAAGGAGATACCTGCACTACCTCCCAAAAGAGATACCAATTTTTTTGGAGAAATCACACCAAGAGTAGTGTCTATATCCAGGATGCCTTATAAAGTGAGCACGCCTAAACTGGTGGAATTGAAGATACAATTAAAGGAAACTTTGAACAAGGGATAATTAGACTTAATGTGTTTCCATAGGGACTTAGGAGCACCAACATTATTTGTAAAAAAATAAATATAGTGCCCTCAGATTGTGTATTGATTATCAACAAATTAACAAGATGACCATCAATGACAAGTCCCCATTGCCAAAAATTGATGACCTATTTGATCAATTGAGAGAAGTCATAATATTCTTGAAAATAGAATTCAAGTATGGATATAACCAAGTTCATATCAAGGATGAGGATATCTTTAAAACTGCATGTTAAAATTATAGCAGAGAGACATAAATTTACTGAGAATAAAAATTATAATTATTGGAAACAAACACAAACCATAAACATTAACACCGTGGTTTCTTTGGGAAAACCCCAACTCGAGTGAAAAACCCAACTAACAAAATTCCATTAGATCCTTGGCCAAATCTTGGGCAAACCCGACCAAGTGAGCCTTCACTGCTCACATCCCCTAGTAATCTGGATTTTTTTTTTTGGGGGGGGGGGGGGGTTGGCGGCGGAAGGGGCGAGATTTGTTTAATTTCCGCACGAGGAAAAGAACAAAAGGAAATCAAACTAGAAGAAAAATTAGGAACTAACTTTTATTAAATCAAAAAATGACGATTACAACTACATTGTGCTAGACAATTTGCCTTCTTTCAAAAGGAGGTTTGTTATTTATAGCCTTTTTTTAGTTACATTACCATAGGTAAGTAACATGGGTGGGAAAATACCATGGGTAGATAATACCATGGGTGAGTTATCTATATCCTTTAGTTACATTACCATGATTAAACACCATGGGTGAATTTCCATTCGGAAAATTCCTCCCCCCATAGGAAGCAATGGTCCCCATTGCGTGAAGTTCTCTTCAGAGAAGCCTTTATCGAAGATGAGTTGTGGATGACCAAGTGTTGTTGAAGACAAGGGTTTTGCGTGGTTGACCCATAACTGAGGGTTTGTGGATGACCCGTAACCATAATGCACAAAGATCCGCTGATAGAGATACCCTGTAATGCTTGTGAGAAAACTGTGATATTTAAAGTGTGTGACCAAGCAAATGGATTTTGATGGCAAGGGTTTTGCGTGGTTGACCCTTAACCATGATGAACGAAGAGTTGAGGATAGAGATACCTTGTAATGCTAGTGGGCCAACTGTGAGGTGGACAACCTGTGGCTAAGAAAATGGACTTCGTTGGAAAAGGGTTTTGTGTGGTTGACCCATAACCATGATAAACAAGGGTTTGATGATAGATATACCCTGTAATGAACCTCGAGATCGCTTGTCGATCTATTTGGTAGATATCTGGTGCCTTATCTTTGTAAATTCTCATAGGACCCTTTGTAATAAATGTATCAATAAATCCAATTGCCTCTGTTATACTTAAATAGAACCCTTTCTAGGTAAGCCATATAAGTTGAAGTTAGGTCCCATCCATTTTATGGTGTTCTTGAAGCTAGCATGAGATCACCATATGAATATTCTCTTTGTACAACATTCAAGGCCCTTACCATAGCATACATGACCTTCTTGGCAAGATTAAGTGGAGTATCCTTCTTTTCTTTCAATATAACAAAATGATATTCAACCTCCATTAAATTGTGGAATTGGATAAACATGCCGAACATGAGCTTCAATAAAGATATTGTGCCCCTCGACTAAGGACAATGTACATGTGGTATTGAATGGTAGTAGGATTAACTTTCTTTAGTTTACATTGTAGGAGGACATCCTTCCGCACATCACTTAAGGGAAGGGCATACTATTTTGAAATTATTAATGACACAAATTGAGTGTAAATTGCCTCCACAGTACATGGTCTTGCCACTTTGTATCTACGTGGGCACAAAAAATAGTTGACCATCTTTATCAAGTTAAAATATTCATGGAATTGCATCTCGTCATTAGTCTTGCGTTCCAACTGCTTGAACAATATGTGTCTCGCAGCTCCATGGATGCACCCCTCCACGACTTGTATACTAGAAAAGCCAAACAAGTATTCCGTAAAAAAAATATACCAAAGCCGTTGTCGTCTTTTCTATAATGAGGTTGTTTATCTTCATAAAGACGAATGACCGTACTATTTTTCCTCCACAATGGATATAATGCTAGCAAGGTTCCACACCACAGTTAAATAAATTTGGGAGCAAACAACGGGCACCATTGCAAGAATTACATTGAAAATTACATTGAAAATTAGATCCCTATCTTTCAATTTATTTTTTGCATCCACTCCCATAAATATATGGAACATGTACTCGTCCATGGCTCTCTTGATGTGTCCAACATATGGCACATACTTGATGACGACTATTTGGAATGGGTGTTCCCTTGGTTCGTAAAGAATGGCCTTCCTGGCAACCATCTCGTCCACGACAGTGGTCTTTGAAATCTCCTTTGACCGGAATGTCTGGGGAGTCGACATATTCAACACGTCATTGTTACCAAGATGATTGTAGCTCACAATCGAAGTTGGATTAAGACCCACACCGATTAGAAAATCCACGAGTACAAAATTCATCTTTTTTCTGCCTGCTTTTGAAGTCATATTTTGCGATGATACTGTTCTTTGCAATTGATAAATCAATTAACCCTGGAACGAAGGTGTTTTGAGGACTATCGTTTATGAAGGGAACGTTCCTCTCAACGCAGACCAAACTGTACAAATTAGAGGGCGAGATTTCAGACTCATTTATTTTGAGAGAAGTAAGAAGGGTTTCATTTGTGTAATTTAAACCCATGATAACATCATTGTATCCTTCGGTATTAATAGTCTACAGTACAACTACCTTGTCCAATTTTGTTTCCTATTCGAAATCTATGATATCTTGGATAATATTTTTCACTTTATAATATTGATTTCCCTCTCACCTTGGTTTTCCACTATGAAATCCGGGTCATATATAGCGGGAAGAGGAATCATGTCTTGCATGTAGGGCCACAAATGTTTCTGCAGGTCAATATGTGATAAAAATGACAATGTTTGTATTAAATGAAAGAAAACCCACTGGTCAGCTCTACGAAAGAGACTCTGAACCAGGAGAGTCTGGTTCTGCAGAACGCTCTACATTGTTCATGCACATTACACATTAAATAGAAAACATGGTTTTAGGGAAGTTAGAACAACATCTTAAGAAATAGAAACTAATTCCTATCCTGAGGTTACGTGAACAACTCTACTTATTCTAGGATATTCTCCATTATCTTCAACACTCTCCCTTAAATGGAGAATGGGTTCACATATATGCCTAACATCTCCCTAAACATTTGAAACTTAACTTTTCCAAAAGGTTTAGTGAAAATTTCCGCAACATTATCACATGTATTACAATATTCCAGATGAATTTCTTTGGATTGCACTCTTCCTGACAAAGTGGAATTGAGTATCAATATGTTTTGTGTTTTTGTGAAACCCCAGATTATTGGCCAGCTTGATTGAACTCTGATTGTCACATCTGATTGTTGTTGCGATTGTTTGTTCTTCCCCAACATCCTGGAGAAGTCTCTGCAACCAAATCGCCTCACACGTTGCTGCACACATGGCTTGATGCTCTGCTTCTGCTGAGGACAAGGAGACTGTGTTCTGCTTTGTTGGAAAGTGTGCCATAAGAAATGCTAAATTTAGGAAGTGCTAAAAATAGAACTACTAAAAATAACAGTTTGGCCAATGAGCATTTTGGCCACCTTGGGTGAGAGGTGAAACTGTTAAAAATAACATCTTCTAAAAATAGCATTTTTGGGTCCTTTCCTATTTATAGCAGTGCTTGGTCTATTTATAGGAAGTAAATTCAAATTTGGCCTTACCAGCAATTTGGAATATTAATTAATTAATTTTCCATGAGTTAATTAGTTAAGGAAAAGAAAACTTGAAGTCTTTGTGAGAACATGCAATTATTTCTCCACTAATTGGGGAATGTGTCCTTGATTTTCTCCATTGGTTGAGGAATTAAGGATGAGTTCTATATTGAGAGGATCAATTGACTTAGTTTAACTTAGTCAAGTTAAGTTAGATTAATTTAACAAGTTGTTAAATTAATGAGATATAGTTTGTTGATGCTTGCATGCATGTGACAACTATTATTTTCAGATAACTGAGTATTCTCTCATGGATAACTGAATCATGGTAGTTCAGTCAGAGACCCAGTTGAGATCAGATGTGGGACAGTGTATTATCAGATGCTAGGTTATTTCTAGTAAGTATTCCTTGCACGCAGGAGGAACTAGAGTCCTCAAGTATTACGTAGTTGGACCTAAGGTTGACAACGGGTATGATTAGGCCAATTTACATGTGCTTTGTAATTGGACCCCAATCAAAATTGCGTAAGGAAATAGGAGCTTGGACCTGAGGTGCAGCTTTTATATACAGGGCTAGGTAGTCCATGATCTTTATCATTAGAGTACAGAGAGAGCAGGATAGCTTTTGAGCTAATTCTTTTTGTATGTTTTTGAAGATTTCCACTTGATTGATGATACAGTGTTGGGGTTTTATGTTGGTGCTTTTCCCAGTGATATATCCTGTGTTATGTGTGATTGATTCCTTCTTATCAGTTATATGTGTTCATGCTTAATGTTTCTCATGTTCAATTAAGCTTCCGCTAAGTTTATGGTAGATGTAGATCTACTATTATGCTTTAGTACATTGCATATATCAGTTGGATTTGCAGGTTAAATTTCTACATGATATTAGTAAGCTACCTGATTTGTAGAGAAAATTCTACATGGTACCAGAGCACAGGTGATCAAGGAAGAACATTATACAAGAAGGATTTCGAAGTTTATTATTTGGGATATAGATCTCAAGTTCTTATCACATCTATTTCACCGATGGCGTTCTATGGTTTGAGGCTTGAGTATGCTCTTGATGGCAGCTCAAACTATATAGCTTGGAAGGATCGCATGGAGGCAGTATTGGAAGATAACAACCTTAAGGACTTCATTGATCAAGAAGTCCCTAAGCCTACTGATGCTACTCAACTGGTGGAATGGAAGAAGTGTGTGGCTAGAGCTAGAAGAATTCTCTTGGAGGGAATACGAGATCACATTGTCTCGAGCCTCCATGGGAAGGAGACTCCATTTGCAATGTGGAAAACAATGAAAGATTTATATTAGAATAGTAGTGATCAGAGGAAGTTGGCACTGAAGGACAAACTTCGAAAGATCAAGTGTGAAAAGGATGAGACGATCTCTTTGTATCTGACCAAGCTCATCACATGCAGGGATGAGCTTGCAAGTGTAGGGGTCGTCACAGCTGATGATGATATGGTGAGTCTAGCACTCCTTGGCCTTCCTAAGAGCCGGCATAGCTACCAGGACTCGGTTAATGGAAGGGAGAAACTGCTAGATTAGGAATGATTATGGTCGGATTTGATGCAGGAGGAGATCAGACGGAGCACCAGAGACGGTTCTTCATCCATGGAGGATGAGGAGAACTGTGCCTTAGTGAGTAAGGCAAAAATGGGGAAGGAGAAGGTTTCTCTTTTCGAATCCAGTTCTTCCAATGGTGGGAAGAAGGTTGACAAATCGAAAGTGCGATGCTTTTGTTGTCATGAGGTGGGCCATTATGCTGCAAATTGTCCACAGAGGAAATCCAAGAAGGGATCTGGGGAAGGATCTGAAGGTGAGGCACTTGCTTCACAGTTTGAGTTGGATTTCATACTCTTCACATGCATGGTTTCATCCATGGTGGGAAGTGGTTGGTTTCTTGACAGTGGAGCTTCTTTCCACATGACTGACGACAAGAGTTTGTTCAGTAATTTGGAGGAGAATGATCTCCAGATACTCATAGCGATGGGTAATGATGAAAAGTATAGTGTCTCAGGTGTAGGCATGATTATTTTTCAGAGGGAGCATGGAGCTCGCCTTAACTTGACTGATGTCAAGTATGTACCAGGACTAAAGAGAAACTTGGTGTCGATCGCGATGCTGGGAGACAGAGGCTATGATGTAGTCTTCAGTAAGGGAAAGGTTTTCCTTAGACACATCATCACTAGACAGGTGAAGCAGATTGGTTCACGGGTCAAGAACCTGTATGCTCTTGAGGTTCAAGATGCATGCAAAGCCTTGAGCAGCAAGGAAACTGATGGAGACTTGGTGGTTGAGAGGGAGGGTATGTTACTTCTCAACATGCAGCGTCAGAAGAAGTCTCAGACGATTGTGGAGGAGCCACGATTGGTGCAACAGCCACAACAGGGGAAACTGAGTGGAGATTGAGTAGAGACATCTACTCATGTAGAGACCTCCAATAGGGGGAATTTTCGAGCCAGGTGGGTAGAGGGATCACATGCAGCCATACATCCAAGTAGGAGGTGGGGCAATATAGAGTGATCATCCCAAGGAGGAGGGGCAGGATCTTTGAGGTACCCAACCTCTTAGATGAGACCTTGCTACGAGAGCCCCGATGTGGAGTAGTAGGAATTGACTAATTGGGTAGAGACAGATGCATATCGAGCGACAAAGAGAGCTACAGCGTAGGGAATCCTAGGACAACGCAGAGCATGCAGGCTGGAGCAATGTGAGAGGCACAAGTGTGTTGCACAGTACAGGGTGGCACAGAGAAGGGTGCAACGGTGCGAGATGCATGTAGATGTTGCAGTAGCGCAGAGGTTAGAGAGGGAGCACTTGTCAGCAATAGGTAGAGCTTCAACATCAGAGTATGTTCTAGCCCAACAGAGAGGTCAGTTGAGAGTTTTTTGTTCCGAGTGTTGCTGGAGCAACCGCACTTGGAGATGTGTTGCATGCAGAACATTCCAGAGTTACAGGATCGGGTTCGAGAGGAAGCCTTTCTTGTTGAGAGGGAGTGTTGAAAAATGTGCAACAAGAAATGCTAAATTTAGGAAGTGCTAAAAATAGAACTGCTAAAAATATCACTTCTAAAAATAGCAGTTTGGCCAGTGAAGATTTTGGCCACCTTGGGTGAGAGGTGAAACTGCTAAAAATAACATATTCTAAAAATAGAATTTCTGGGTCCCTTCCTATTTATAACAGTCCCTGGTTTATCTATAGGAAGTAAATTCGAATTTGGTCTTACCAACAGTTTGGAATATTAATTAATTAATTCTCCATGAGTTAATTAGTTAAGGAAAAGCAAACTTGAAGTCTTTGTGAGAACATGCAATTATTTCTCCACTAATTGGGGAATGTGTCCTTGATTTGCTCCACTGATTGAGGAATTAAGGATGAGTTCTATATTGAGAGGATCAATTGACTTAGTTTAACTTAGTCAAGTTCAGTTAGATTAATTTAACAAGTTGTTAAATTAATGAGATATAGTTTGTTGATGCTTGCATGCATGTGACAACTATTATTTTCAGATAACTGAGTATTCTCTCATGGATAATTGATGCATGGTAGTTCAGACAGAGACCCAGTTGAGATCAGATGTGGGACAGTGTACTATCAGATCCAAGGTAAGTATTCCTTGTATGCAGGAGGAACTAGAGTTCTCAAGTATTGCGTAGTTGGACCTGAGGTTAATAGTAGGTATGATCACGCCAATTTACATGTGTTTTGTAATTGGACCCCAATCAAAACTGCGCAAGGAAATAGGAGCTTGGACCTGAGGTGCAACCTTTATATACAGGGCTAGGTAGTCCATGAGCTTTATCATCAGAGTACAGAGAGAGAAGGATAGCTTTTGAGCTGATTCTTTTTGTATGTTGTTGAGGATTTCCTCTTGATTGATAATACAGTGTTGGGGTTTTATGTTGGTGCTTTCCCCAGTGATATATGTGTTATGTGTGTTTTCCCTCTTATCAGTTATATGTGTTCATGCTTGATGTTGCTTATGTTCAATTAAGCTTTTGCTAAGTTTATGGTAGATGTAGATCTAGTATTATGCTTTAGTACATTGCATATATCAGTTGGATTTGTAGGTGAAATTTTTACATGATATCAGTGAGCTAGCTGATTTGTAGAGAAAATTCTACATGCTTCTTGCTGCTCCATGTGATCACCCCGGATTCAAGACTGAATGCATACCTGTTATAGATCTCTGATCATCTACATTTCTTTCCCAATCTGAATCTGCAAATCCTGCCAATCTAACATCAGAAGAGTAAGTGTAAATAATTCCATAATCTACAGTACCTTGTAGATACCTCAAAACACTCTTCGCTGCATTCCAATTGCTTTCAAGTGGCTTAGACATAAATTGTCTTAGCACACTGACTGCATAAGCTAAATCAGGTCTAGTGGTGGTTAGGTAGATTAGACTCCCAACCAATTGTCTATAAAGTGTTGCATCCGCCGCTTTTGAGCCATCCTCACACTGCAATTTGATGTTCTACTGCAATGGTACTGGTGCAGGCTTACATTGATCCATTCTAAACTTTTCTAACAGGCCTTTGACATACTTTGCTTGGGACAGAAATGTTTGACCTGAATCTCTCCAGATTTCAAGACCTAAACAGTATCTGAGTTCACCAAGGTGCTTCATCTCAAACATCTGTGACATCTATTGCTTGATTTCATCAATTAGATATGTAGCATCACCTATAATTATCAGATCATCTACATATAATGAAATCAACACTACGCACCCTTGTTCATCTTTCATGGTGTAAGGATTAGGGTCATTATTACTTCTATTGTAGCCAGCTTGTAGAAAAAATGAATCAATCTTTTCGTACCAAGACTTGGGAACTTGTTTTAGTCCATAAAGTGCTTTCTTCAATCTATAGACTAAATGTTCTTTTCCTTTCTGGACAAACCCTTCTGATTGCTCTAGATAAACCTCTTCTTTTAGTTCTCCATTAAAAAATGCAGACTTTACATCTAGTTGGTGCATCATCCAATGTTTCTTAGTAGCTAAAGCGATTAACATTTTGATAGTGTTCAATTTAGCTACAGGGGCGAAGGTTTCTTCATAGTCTATCCCTTCTTTTTATGAGTACCCCTTTGCTACCAACCTAGATTTTAGTTTTTCTATGGTTCCATCTGCATTAATCTTCGGTTTATATAACCATTTACAACCTATGGTTTGTTTGCCTCTAGAAAGTTCAACCAATTCCCAAGTTTTATTTCTGATTATTGAATCATATTCTTGTTCCATTGCTGTTTTCCATTCACTACTTTCATTTGCTTCTTTATAACTAGACAGTTCAACTACATTCATCATACTAGTTATAAAAACATTTTCCCTATATCTTGCAGGTATTTGAGCTTTCCTACTTGATCTCCTGAGTGGTGGGGTGGTGGTTTCAAACCTTATTTGATCATCATTTATTTCTTCCTGCTGTTGCTACTGTTGCTACTGCTGTTGCTGCTACTGTTGCTATTGCTGTTGATCCTCTGCCTTTGACTGCTGCTGACCCTGACTGTTTTTTGCTTCTTCTTCCTCAAAGTACGGAATGTCCCATCCATCATAGTGCTTATCAGATTCTTCATGATCCAGCTCATGGAATTTAACATCTCTACTAACAAAAATATTGTGAGTAGAGGGATTAAATAATCTATATGCTTTATATGACGAACAATACCCTATAAAAGTACATTTGATGGCTCTTGAATCAAATTTTCTTCTATCTTCCTTGGAATGTGGGAAAATGCTTTTGATCCAAATATCCTTAAGTGTTTTACTGCAGGCTTATCCATATAATGCTTCAAAAGGAATTTTAGACTCAAGACTTTTTGTGGGACTCCTATTTTTCAAATAAACTGTACTATTCACTTCTTCAGCCCAAAAACCATTTGACAGATTCTTACCTTTCAGTATACTTCTAGCACATTCCACTAGTGTTATGTTCTTTCTTTCTGTTACTCCATTTTGCTGTGGAGTATGGGCTACTGTGAATTTTTGCAAAATTCCATGATATTTACAATATCTGATAAGCTCATCCTTCCTGTATTCTCCCCCTTGATCGGCTCATAGAGTTTTTATTTGTTTCCCTATTTGTCTTTCAATCATATTTTTAAACTGCTTAAAGTATTTGAATGTATGACTCTTCTTACTTAAGAAATACACCCAAGAAAACTTCGTATAATCATCAATAAACAATAGAAAATACAATGCACCTCCTAATGATTTTGTCTGCATGGGTCCACAAAGGTCTCTGTGCACTAATTCCGGTATATCCCTCTGTTTCTTTTATACTCTAACAGGGAATTATTCTCTATGCAATTTTCCTAAAGTACAGGCATCACAATCATTATGTACTTGCTTTAGCATAGGAAGATCTCTTACCATTTCCTTCTTTTGCAATAACAACAAATCATTGTAGTTGATGTGGCCGAATATCTGATGCCAAAGCTCTTTTGTAGTCATGCTTGCTGCTGTCAATGCTCGAACCGGTGCAGGTCTCACATCCAACTTGTACATTTCTCTTGTTCGGATTCTTGTAGAAATTGTCTTCATGCCATCTAGCAGATCTTTAGTGTAACAGTTAGATTTCAAAAATTCAAATTTCAAATCTTGGTCTGTAATCATAGATACAAAAATCAAGTTCTTTGTTATGCCAGGCACATACATAACATTATAAATTTGCTTGATATTACCATTAGATAGAATGACAGAAACTTTCCCAAACCCTTTGATTTGATGACTTTTGTCATCACCTAGGTAAATCTGTGCACCTTCATTGATTTCTTTAAAATATTCAAGCCAGTGCTTATTCCTTGTCATGTGTGTTGACGCTCCTGAATCTACATACCAGATGTTTGCATCAACATTTTCATCACGATTTGCCATGAACAATCTGAAATTCTGCACCTGATCACCATTTGCGAGATGACTTGCATGTATTTTTGGCTTCTGCTGTTCTTCATGATATTTCTTTTTCCTACACTCCCTGGCAATATGACCTAATTTTCCGCAATAAAAACATTTAGTTTTAGAGTAGTTTTTATTGGGATGCATACCTTGAGTCTAATTTGGCCGTTTCTGTGAACTTGCTCCGTTTTGTTGTTGTGGACCTCCTTTCCCTTTGTAGAAGTTTTTCTTCGCCATCAATGCAAGATCGAAACTCTGGGGCTTCAGGGTCGATTTCCTTTCTTCTTCTTGCATCAGTATACCTGTCAGCTCTTCAAAATGCGGGATCTGCTCTTTGGAATTTATCCCAGTGATGAACATTTGATAATCATCAGTGACACCATTCATTGTAATGGTTACAAGATCTGTATCATCAACTGTATGACCAATGTCTGCTAGTTTGTTCTTCAGATCCTTGATCCTTGCTACAAATGAAGCAATTGTTTCATTCTCCTCCATCTTCAGGGACATGATCTTACTCTTGAGGAACAAAAGATGATTTGAATTCCTGATCTCGTACAATTCCTTCAGAATTCCCCAGATCTTGTTAGCTGACTTACCTTCTCTGATGTGCGGTATAATGCAGTCTTTCACTGACATCTTTAACATTGTCCTTGCTCTACTTTCTTGTTTCTCCCAATCTGGGATCGATGTTGATCCAGCCGCGGGCTTCGGCTCATCCCCATTCACAATCGTCTAAGCACTCTGTGCTTCTAGCAGAGTTTGCATCTTGAACTTTCAATTTGCAATTTGCATAATTGGAACCATCAAGCTTGTTATGCTCGTTCATGCATGCTTCAAATATATTGTTATTCATCTTGGTGATTTAGAAAAAAAAATTCGATAGGTAAAAGATGTTAAATTTACCCCAGATATGTGATAGAGACAAATCATTGTTCTTCAATGTTATTTGATCTCGCAGCACACCCGTAGATCACAGTGGCTTCCTTCTTAGCCTCCAAATAACCTTCTGTTGTCAGCTACAGCCTTTTTCTCGGCTTCCCCATGCAGCTTCTCTGACAGCTACAACCTTGTTCTTGGCTTCCCCTCGCAGCCATAGCCTTGTTGTTGGCTTCCACGATCATTGCAGATATGACTGTCTTTTCTGTGACGTCGTCGCAACTGTACATGTCTTTCTTGCGACGAAAAAGTTAAAAATATGGGTGAAGGAGCTACAGTGCCCTCATCGCAGAGGTACACTCAGAACCAGCGACGATATCAGAATCGTCACAATTATCCTCCTCAAAACTGCGATGATCTCGGTTCAAAAAACCACCCACCAGTCAGCGTACAGGTTCCTCAACTCCGACGCTGTGATACCATGATAAAAATGGCAATGTTTGTATTAAATTAAATAAAACCCACTGGTCAGCTCTACGAAAGAGAGTCTGAACCAAGAGAGTTTGGCTTTGCAGAACGCTCTACATTGTTCATTCACATAACACATTAAATAGAAAACATAGTTTTAGGGAAGTTAGAACAACATCCTAAGAAATAGAAACTAATTCCTATCCCGAGGTTACGTGAACCAACTCTACCTATTCTAGGATATTCTCCATTATCTTCAACAATATGAAGAACCCTGGCTTGGGCCATGGCTTCTATTAGATTCATGTTGTTTATGTCCCATCTGCCAAAGACGATGCCATTAGATCCACCATTGGAAGAAGGCTCTTGGAAGGAGCATGAATCTCTTCACTATTAAAGGATCTGATTTTGCAGGTTGAAGTTTGCGTGAGAGAACCGAAGTAATTTTCCTTTTGTATTTTATCCTTGGTCACCCACGAGATTCCTTCTCTGTTTGCAATCACACCCATCATTAGCATGGAACCATTGTTTCCTCCCCATCCAAAAGGCATGACCCCTAATTTGGAAACCCGTCTCTCGGTTTTGAACTTGTATCGCACTGTCTTCAGCTTGACCACACACTCATATTTTCTATTAGCATTCTCGTGCATGAGCTCGGTCGTCTGGTAGTCATAGATCGATTTGATGCTTTCCTCAAAGTAATTAACGTTGGGGGATCTCAACAAAGGAAGGTCTGGATAAACATATTTACCAAATGACACAGAGGAGACGAGACCAACGAAAGTAGAAAATACGAAGGGTAATAACCATAGTTACCAAGTTCAGCTGTATCGGCCTGGAAAATTTGGAAATATGGCTATTCACTTCGGTTCGAGTGAAAATTCATTAATTCGAATTCGGTACGGGGTCATGTGAATAATAAATTTAATATTGTTATTTTTGGTATAAAAAAAATTGATATTTAAAAAAAAAGTTATAATAACTTGTTAATTGTATATGGAAAATTATGGAATTTGATAAAAAAAAATAATTGTAAATATAAAATTTAATATTAAAAATTATAATTGTGGTTTAATTTTGTAAAGTTTTTTGTTAATAAAGAATTTAATATTTAAAAAATTGAAATTTTTATATTGAAAAGTATATAAAGAGTAAATTGTATATTAGAAAATTTGTATTTATAAAAAACAATTAGTTTCATATTAAATATGGGAGAAAATAGTAAGTTTATAGTTACTAAAATAATAAATTCATGTAACAAAGATTATTAAATTCCTATATATAAATATTTGTAAGATATATAATTTCCATATAAAATGGAAATTTCTATATTTTAAGGTATATAAACAATGAATAGCATATTAGAAAATTTGCATTTGTGAAAAACAATTAGTGCCATATTGAAATATGGTAGAAAATAATAAGTTTATAGTTACTAAAATAATAAATTCATGTAACAAAGATCATTAAATTCTTATTTATAAATATTTGTAAGATGTATAATTTCTATATAAAATGGAAATTTCTATATTAAAAAATATATAAACAGTAAATTGTATATTAGAAAATTTGCATTTTTGAAAAACAATGAGTGTCATATTGAAATATGGTAGAAAATAGTAAGTTTATAGTTACTAAAATAATAAATTACAACAAAGATTAATAATTTCTTATTTATAAATATTTGTAAGATATATAATTTGGAATTTTTTCCATATTAAATTTTATACATATTTTTTTTTCAAATTTGGTAACTATGTTTTGTATGCTCCAAAATGGAAAACCATGAATTAAGGTTTGGGTGTGCTTCCCTGGCCTAGAATGAGTAGAATGTGCAACTTTTAACTAAAAGAACAAAATCAACTTTTGAAAGTGTGCTTTCAACTAGATCCACTTGGAATGAGTAGAATGTGAAGCGTTTAACTAGAAGAACAAAATCAACTTTTGAAAGTGTGCTTTCAACTCGGCTAAATCTATGAGCATGAATTTAGATTTTAGTTATTGATTAATAATGGAATTATTTTTCATTTTTAAGAGAGATATTAAAATTTATGATTTGAGGTAATTACTCTTTTCTAAAAATAATATAGGTTTATGGTTTTTTTTTTGAATTATATAATATTTAATATATTTATAGTATTTTCAATTGTTTTAGTTTATAAATAATTAGTTCAAGAAGATAGAAAGTAAAAATATAAAATTTATTTTTTTAAATAATTAAAATTTATAAGATCTATATTTCCAATTTTTTTCCTTATTGAATTTTAAGTAGTAGAATTTTTTTCGAATCGAATTCAAATTCGAATTTGGTAACTATGGTAATAACAACTGATGGAGAGACTAGATAATAGAGCTTTGACTATTCCCAAGAATCGAGTGCAGAACAAGAAAAGAATATGGAAATCCCTGTGCCTAAATTAGAAATTTCACAGGTCAGCCAGAAGCAACGAAGCGAATATCTCTGCAGAAATCAATCACAGGAAAATAGATAGGGTCAAAACATCAAAATAAGCACAGATGAATGAGGGGAGTTGCACGAGCGAACAAATAATAGCACTTCGTTGGGACGCCGTTGGAATACTTGAAATAAATGCTCGTGCTGAATGGGTGGCAAAGCCAAATTCAATCCACAAATCAGAACGACGGTTCTTTATTTGAAAATTGGTAGACCCCGTTGGAATACTTGAAATAAATGCTCGCGCTGAATGGGTGGCAAAGCCAAATTCAGTCCACAAATCAGAACGACGGTTCTTTATCTGAAAATTGGTAGACCATATAACCTCTGCCTCACTCTCCTCCTCATACTGCTAGAGTTGGTAGTGTGGAATGTGTAGCACCTGCTGCAATCAACATGATCACAAATCCTTGAGACCATGGGTGTAATTTCAACAAATCATGAATAATGAACATCAAATCCTCCGAGGGCTTGCTTTAGAATGATCCGGATTTAAGCAGGAACGCAATAGATTACAGAGATAACCATAAATACAGAGATGCGATAACCATAAAAACAGAGATGCAGCGGAAATAATACTTCATTTCATTAATGGAGAATACTGAAATATGCTTACAAATAGAAATAACCCAGCTAGGGCGATGGTAGCTTATCTCTGAGAAGAGATGTGTCGGCTACATGCCTCTGAACTGTTTTGAACTGTCTTTACAATGAGGCTCGAAGGCCTATTTATTATGGAGAAACAATGGAAAACCCTTCACATTCCAAAACCTAACCCTAGAAGATGAAACGCCAAATTGTGGGCCCCGTTTTGGGGTGAGTTGGACAGCCAACTTCCCGGGGTCGCGAATTGGTCGTCTTATCTCCGTTTGACGCGCATGATAGCCCATTGGAAAGATATATCTGAGGACTACGACGGAAAAGACGATTTTTATCAGAAAAATCGTGGGCGGTGGATTTCCCAAAAAACGTCGTTTAGGGCCTCAAAACGGCTCCGGAAGTTTAGGACCCGAAAAACTGCTAAAAATAGTAAACTGCACTATAATTAAGGAAAGTGAAAAAATTGAAAGAGATAGTTGTGGGGGTCCAAATGGGATAGGTGGGTGGCCACCAACGTCCACCTGGATCATTCCTCCCCCCTTAGGAAGCAATGGTCCCCATTGTGTTGAGTTCCTCCCTGAGATGAGGAAGCTTCTGCTGAGCTGGGTCTCTGGTGAGCCGTTCTGCAATCTCTAATGTGTCCAGAAATGGTGGGAAGCATGGTCGACGACGGTCCACATTGAACACTCGGTGCAAGCGAAGGAATGGAGGAATGCGTTGCTTCAAAGCATTGTTGCCCGTAGCCTTGGTACTGGTGTAAGGACCATGTCGGAGTGGCCTGAGCTTCTGATGGGTTCTGGTAAGGCGTTCTTTCTGTCGGTGCAACCAAACTTTGTTCCCCACCTGAAACTTGTGTGGTACCCCCGTGGGTGAGAAGAAGTTGTTCCTGTGTTCTGTTCTGACTGTATCCCTCTGTTGCTGCTGCTGCGTGGAGGAACCCTTTGTGGGGGTCATGGATGTAGCAACGATCTTCCCCTTACTTTGGGAGCGAACCAGACAGAAAATAAATTCCCTAGTCTGTGAGATGAGCTTGCTGCCTTTTTTAGCAGTGATCAAAGAGGTGGCAGTAGGTGGGGCTACCTCCGGTATCCTGTATAATGAATTATCCAAAGAAATAATGACAGCGCGAGGCCTTGACTCATACACAGCATGTCTCCTCCACAAGTATGGCTGGCCTAATAGTACATCACAAACATCCAGAGGTGTAACATCACATAATACCTCGTCTGTGAAGGGCTTGATGCTGTAGGGAAGGCGACACTGCTGGCGAACTTTGAGATCTCGTCCTTCGTGAAGCCACCCGATACTGTACGGCTGCGGGTGTGGTGTAGTCGGTAGGCCCAACCGCTTCACGACCTCTGCTGAAATGAGGTTCTTTTGGCTGCCACTGTCGACAATGAATTGCAGTGGCGAACCCTTCACCCACATTTGTGAGTGGAAAAGATGTTCCCCCTCCTCTGGCTCTTCGGGCTCATTCTTCTGGATCTTGGCAGTGGCAACAGTGGCACTAGGATCCGCATCAATGATCTGCTTCCCTTTGCCATTCCCCTTGTCGGGTTCCGGCTCAGAGTCGGAACATGCATCTGATTCGGAAGCCTTCAACTCGGCCACCAACGACTGCTTGGTCCGACACTCACTTGTGTTATGAGTGGGACTCTTGTGGAACTCACACCACTTTCCTATGTCCTTCTTCGGCTTTGTGGTGGTGTTCTTTTCTTGCGGCTTCGAGGGGTTGTCTTGGGTCACCCCGCCTTGGCTTTGTCCTTTAGGCTTCGGATTTGTAGATCCAAAGTCTCGCTTCTTCGGTTTGAACTTTTGCTCGATTTTGACAGCGTATCGGTATGCTGTGCCGAGTGAGGAGATGTTCAAGAACTCCATCTCTTCCTGGATGTATCTGTGTAGGTAGCCGCGGTATTTGAGTACCAGATGCAGCTCAGAATCTTTGATACCCAACTGTGTGCGAAGGGTATGAAAAATATTTGTGAACTCTGGCACATCTTGGTCTCGTCCCTACCGCAGTGTGGTCCATTTGATGTATTTGTCCTCATAGCTTTTGACAGGGTAGTACTGCTCCTTGATGGCATCCCGGAAGTCATTCCAAGTGGGTGCGGCTGAAAACAGTGAGCCTGTACTTTCATCCTTCTGCTCGCAGTATGTTTCCCACCAGTCCTTGACGTGGGGGGCTGCTTTGAGAAGAGCGAAAATAATCTTTTCCCGACTTGAAAATTCATGAACAGAAAAATATCCATCTAGCAAATTTAACCATTTATCTACGACATCTGCGTCTATTTGACCCTCGAAGATGGGGATTTCAAAATTAACTTGTACCTTAAACGGTGTGGCGTTTCCAGAGTAGCTGTTGGAAGCCGATGCGGCGCCTCTGGGTAGCCGCTGAAGGATATTCGCAAAGCTATCCATCATCGCGTTCCTTTGCTGCTCGAGGGCTTCTTCGAGCAAGATTTTGATAGGATCTCCTGCCCCCTCGTCTTTCTTCTCATCCGCCATGGGAGGTCGTCGAGATTTGCGAGGCTGGTCTTGCAAAGGTTCGACCAATTCAAGCCCTAACTCCTTATATCCCGACCTCGTTGGGGACATGCAAAGAAAAACAAAGAAAAAGCAGACCGCTCTGATACCACTGATCCAGATTTAAGCAGGAACACAATAGATTACAGAGATAACCATAAATACAGAGATGCGATAACCATAAAAATAGAGATGCAGCGGAAATAATACTTCATTTCATTAATGGAGAATACTGAAATATGCTTACAAATAGAAATAACCCAGCTAGGGCGATGGTAGCTTATCTCTGAGAAGAGATGTGTCGGCTACATGCCTCTGAACTGTTTCAAACTATCTTTACAATGAGACTCGAAGGCCTATTTATTATTGAGAAACAATGGAAAACCCTTCACATTCCAAAACCTAACCCTAGAAGATGAAACGCCAAATTGTGGGCCCTGTTTTGGGGTGAGTTGGACAGCCAACTTCCCGGGGTCGCGAATTGGTCGTCTTATCTCCGTTTGACGCGCATGATAGCCCATTGGAAAGATCTCTCTGAGGAATATGACGGAAAAGACGATTTTTATTAGAAAAATCGTTGGCGGTGGATTTCCCAAAAAACGTCGTTTAGGGCCTCAAAACGGGTCCGGAAGTTTAGGACCCGAAAAACTGCTAAAAAATAGTAAACTGCACTATAATTAAGGAAAGTGAAAAAACTGAAAGAGATAGTTGTGGGGGTCCAAATGGGATAGGTGGGTGGCCACCAACGTCCACCTGGATCATAGAACCTCTTAATTGCCCCATTTTGGATTCAATATTTTATACCAATTGACCAATGTTAATAAACCATGAAAAGTCAAATAAATGACCTTCAAAAAAACCCTTACACACTTGTTATGCAAATTATGGTTTCCATGGATTCATAACCTGCTAGGATACCATTTATCTAGATCTTGGGGATATGAGTAATTGCACCAGGAAAAGAACAAACTTAAACCAAACTAGAAAATAAATCAGGAACTAACTTTTATTATATCAAAAAATGACGGTTGCAACTACATTGTGCTAGACAATCTGCCCTCTTTCAAAAGGAGGTTTGTTATTTATAATTTTTTTTTAGTTACATTACAATGGGTAAGTACCATGGGTGAATTTCGATTCGTATCACTTAGCCAATTACAATAGAGATCCCATCCTTCTAAGAGATCCATTACATGAATTCCGTGGACACAAAACAATGAGGAACCAAAAAACTATGGGCCCAAAACCACTTCTATTGACCCGAACAACTTTGAATCTTTCCCTCAGTCAAATTTACCTAACAATGCCCCCTTAAACCTTGAATTGGTGTTTCCCTTGACCAAATCTGACCAAATCAGCTAAGTGAGTCAACCCTGCTTACTCTAGCCCTTACCCCCTCAAAGTTTATACCTAGGGTATTTTTTAATCCAACATGCCCCCTATCACCTAGGTCTAGCACCAGAGTTTACTGAAAATTTCCAAGGGGTACGCATGCCTTACTAGGTCTTACAACAACATGCCCATTTACTGTAATAATTTTGACTCCATTATAATAATATATTTTGTATTATTATTGTTGTTGCTCCAAAATTTATGCTAGCATCCTCTCACCTTGACATAGTCTATGCTCTTCTCTCGAAATCCAACCTCCATGGTTGTGCTTACTCTAGTATCCTAAACATGATGACCAATGCTCCTTGAACCATCTTACAATTATGTTTATCAAACATTTTTCACCATTTCCTTTCACCACAAGGATCAATCATGTGGATCTCTTGCTATAACAATTTCTACCATAGGACCCATCAAAATCCCTTAGCCACAAAAGCATCCCCTTGAAGCCAAAATTGCTTGTATACCAAATGTTAAAATTTTACTGTAGAGACATAAATTTACTGAGAAGCAAAATTATATTTACCAGAAACAACATAAACCATAAATATTAAAAACATTTTTTCCTTAGGAAAAACCAAGCTAATGCAATTCCATTGGGTTCTTGACCAAATCCCTGGTCAAGTCGACCAAGTGAGACTTCACCACTTACATCCCCTGGTCCATTATAATTGAGTTCCTCCCAACATTTTAAAGACTCCATTACATGAATTCCATGGGAAACCAAAAAACCATGGGCCCAAGACCACTATTGTTGACCCAATCAACTTTGAATCTTTCCCCAAGTTAAGATTACTTAACACTGAATGATAGACTAGGTATGGGCACTACAAGTTTGTAGTGGTGCCATTTAGATTAAAAAAATGGACCAACTACCTTTATGTGCTAGATGAACAATATCCTCAAAAATTATTTGGATAAGTTTTCCTTGGTTTTTATTGACAACATCTTACTATAATCAAGGACTAGGGAGGAGAAAAAATAACACTTCGATATGGTATTACAAGTGCTAAGGGAGTACAAGCTTTATGCCAAGTTCAACGAACGTGATTCCTTTCAATCCTTAGTGCACTATTTGGGTAATGTCATTTTGGAAAAGGAGTTGTAGTGGATCCTAAGAATATCAAGGCAATCATGGAATGACCTACCCCTTGAAATATGTTATGACCCTAAGCGGGGTCTATATTGGGTTAAATATATATGGTATGACCTAGGGGGGGAATATATGGGGTTAAATGTACACTTGTAATATTTAAATGTATATGTAATAGGGTCATCCTTTTCTAATTCCCCTTGCTACTCTTTCCTTTTGTCAATTATTCAATCTCCTTAATGAGTGCTTCAATAAGGAGATTCTTTTCGAAAGAGGGTACAACTTTATGACCCCAAGGGGGGCCTATATTGGGCTAAATGTATATGGTATGACCCAAGGGAGGGAATATATGTGGTTAAATGTACATGTAATATGTAAATGTGTATGTAATAGGGCCATCCTAATAATGAAGGAACGCCAAGTGTAGTGTGTGGATAGGTATATATAGAGATAATGTATTCATTATGGATGACATGTGATTTGGATGTATGAATGTATTTGCGTATTTAGAGGATCTTGTCTTATTATTATTTGTATTGAAGTTGTTCTCCATGCTGTCATTGTTGTACATGGAGTGTAATTCTAATTTTTATGGATTGGGACCATAACAAAATATATTGTAAGTAATATCCTTTATGGGATTGGTAGGATACTACAAAAATATGATATAAGGATTTTCGAATATTAGATATATAATAACTTCCCTACATAAGAATAGCATAAATTTCAATTGGAAATCATAGTGCATAGAAAGTATTGAATAGCTAAAACACCTTCGACCAAATGCCCCAACCCTAAATATTGTAAAATTGGATAAGGATTTCTTAGTTTTATAGATGCTTGTAAGGAAGGACTCAGTGGAGTCCTCATGCAAGAAAGACATTTAATTTGCTATGAATCCAAGAAATTAAGAAAGCATGAAAATAATTATGTAACACATAATTTAGAGCTTGTATCCATTATGCATGCTTTAATAATGTGGACGCAATACCTTCTTGGGAGAAAATTCACATTAATGACAAATCACAGTGTGCTAAGGTATTTAATTGATCAACCCCAGTTGAATTATTGGTAAGTTAGGTGGATGGATCTCATTAGTGAGTTTGAATTTGAGATACATTAAGGGAAAGGAAAACCAAGTAGTAGATGCAATTGACATGAGCATGAAAATAATAAATATATCAATAATCAATATCTATGAGTTAGACATAAAAGAATGAATCAAAGAGCCTCTATAAGGAGATGAACACTTCTAGCTTGTAAATGAATGCTTGACACAAGCCCAAGGGGCCAACAGGAGAAAAGTACCAACTAATAAAATAAAACTTATTGATGAGCAAGGGTAGATTGTACATATTATATTCAATAGACTTGAAGAGGCTCATAATGGATGAAATCCATAAGAGGCCTTATTCCATTCACCCAGGTTACCAAAAGATGATAACACCTACCATAAAATTTTGTTAGTGGCTTAGATTGAAGAAATAGATTGTTGAATATCTTAATAAATGTTTGTAATGTCAATAGGTTAAGGATGAACATAAGCATCCAATAGGTTTACTGCAACAAATATCAATTCCAGAATATAAGTAGAAGGTTATTTCTATGGATTTCATCAGTGGTATACATAGGACCCCCAAGCAACATGATGCAATCATTATGCTGGTGGATAAATTGAGTAGGACATATCACTTTATTCTTGTAAAATACACCATTAAAGTAATTGATATTCCCATATTTTTATGAAATATATTTTTAGGTTACATGTCATGCCCAAGAAAATCATAGCTGATTAGGACAACAAGTTTACTCCAAAATTTGGGAAATATTTGTTTGCGAGTTCTAGAGCACAATTGGCATTTAGTACACCTTACCATCCTCAGATAGATTGAAAAACACAAAGGCTGAACACAATGTTTGAGGATCCATTAAGGATGTATGTTATGCATCAAGCCAAAAAGTGGGAAGCCTACTTACCTTTGTTGGATTTTCCTACAACAACGACTACCAAGAGTCACTAAATATGAGCCCCTTTGAAGAACTATATGGAAGAAAACGTAACATCCCAATTAATTACGATAATCTAGTGGATCATATTAAAGTTGAACCTAACATGCTAAGAGAAATGGAACAAGAAGTGACAAAGATCAAGCGATATTTGAAAGTGGCACAAGACCAAGAGAAGAGCTATGCAGATAAAAATGGAACTCGTAAAGAAGTTCAAGTAGGAGAGCATGTATATCACGGGATCAAACCTAAGATAAGTTATTTAAAAGTGGGATCATGTGCCAATTTGAAACCACATTATTTTGGACTCTTTGAAATCTTAGGAAAACTGGGGCAACAGGATACATGCTTACCCTACCTCCTACCGCAAGAGCACATGATGTGTTCAATGTATCTTTTCTTAAGAAATATGTGCATGATGATAATTATATTATTGATTGGGTTGTGACTAGTGAAACTTGAAGGAGAGTTTCAACTAGAACCCTAGTACATACTTGACAGGAAGGAGACCTTGCTTTGAAACCAAGCTTTCATGTAGGTCAAGGTGCAATGGAAACACTTTGGAGCAGGTAAAGCAACATGGATGTTGGAAATACTGGGGGGGGGAGGTGAATAAGTTTTTCTTAGCAATAATCACTTTATTGATCTTTTTTAAAGAATTAGTTAATCTCCAATATAATTATTATTATTTAGTATTACATAATAAAATGAGTAAACAACACCATACAACAATGCAGAAAGATAAAAACAATAAACACAATATTTTTAGGTGGAAAACCCCCTCTAGGTAAAAAACCACCGAATGCTTCTTAGTAATTGTCTTCTTCTCTTTCAAAGAAATAATTACATCAAGTTTTTATATCCAACAAAAGGAGTCTCCAACCCCATGATTTACAGGCTCCAACCTATAGGATGATCCAACACCCTAATTTAGCGATTGCAACTAGGAGGATGCTCCAACCTGACGGATGCTCCAACACCCTATATGCCAGCTGCAACAGGATGGATGCTCCAACACCCTGTGCTTTATCATCTCCCATTGAAAGGAAGCACTAACACGTTACTATAGGCTCCAAATTGCCCTATCACCATCGTACCGCCCTGAAGTGTTCTCAGGAACCAACCTAAAGGTGACTCCAATCATTTGCCTTGCAATACCCTACCACCCTGAAGAGTCGACAGACCTCATTTCACAATTTCCAGACTAGATCCCCTTGTGCTATGAATCAATATAAGAATGTTGTAAGGAAGATATTGCTACACTGTATATGATGCACAAAACTTCTGTAACTGAATACTACAAAATCAAGCCACTGAACAACCTTCACCTTAAATGTTGTCACATCTACTAACAAATGCTGAAAATGACCACTGCACATTTCTACTCAAATTGATCACTGCGTATACTATCATTGCATTGCATTTCTCATGAAGGAATAAACATTGAAAAGATCATGAGGAAGTCAAACATATTATTGTACCAAACTGCATGTACTGTTACAAGTTCCAAACACAAATTTCCGATGATGGCACAAACCAAGATGCCTTAGGTAATCCCTATGATCTACTTCCAATGCTCTCAAACACTGCCCAAAGAGAGCTACCCTCATAGGTCTTTTCACTTCTACTGCTAATCACAATCGTATATTTCTATCCATTTTTCACATTAATAGGTTGTACAAAAGGGTGATATAGTTACATTCAAAATTTATGCCAATGAGTCTGAAGTCAATGTGTCATGTCACTAAGTATGTAGGTCTATGTCAAGTATAATAATATCGTAGTCAATAGGCTAGGTATCGTATGTCAAGTAAGTCAATGTGTTAAATCACAGTCATACAAGTTCTATGGTCAATCATATGTCATAGACAAGAAATCAAGAGCCTCATTACTGTAGGTCACTGTCAAGTCTATATGTCAATATTTCAAGGTCATTGTCATATCTAAGTCAAGTCACCACAGTCACATCACATTTGATTATTCCCTAGAGATATTTTCAAATCACTGCTCACTTATTGGGATGTAATAATCATAAAAATGTCAAATTGCTTGACTGTTGTAGATTATCAAGACCTACACTGCAATCACTTATTTGAATTCTACACAAGACTATTTTTTCCTTATTGCAAGCCAACAATCCAAGTCATATAATATGGTCTCAAGAAAAACTGTTATAGAAGATTCTCCCTTTAAGGACTGTAATTTAGCCTTAGGAGACTATGCTTGAGATCCTTAGGCTGTAATTTAATTAATATTTCATTTGCTGCTCAAGACCTAGATGAAGTGTTCCTCACTATAGAGTTTTAGTCATAATTCTATTTCTCACATCGTGTTATACATGACCAAGCCCTAAAGCAAATATAAATATAAAATTTGGTTGTTGCTTAAAAAGAAACAAATACACAAGTCCAAGGTTTATTGTGGTCCTGAAATAGGTCTTATAGAAGTGATGCCCAAGAAGGTCCAAGGAAGAGTTTCTAAGTGAATTCCCAAGCCAAAGATAAGTTCCTTAAGGCTATAAGCTAATTTAGTATTTATCCAAGATGAATCCCAACCAAATAATAAAAAGAAATTGGAATATCCTTAAAACCAAATATAGTGAAAACCATTTCTTATACAAGGCCAAGGTAATAAATATTTGTTGAATAAAGTCCTATAATTTATGCCCTATGTTACACTAAAATTTGTCACCATGACTATTTGCAGTCAGTATGGCTCCATCAATAACCATACTGTCCTCCTTGGCAAGTCTTATACCTCTGCTCCTCATGTCAAACTCCAAAAAGATAGAAAGCCTTCAAAAAATCAATATAACTCTGGTTCTGCACTTTCTCTTACTCTTACCTACGTGCACGCACCTCAAGTACATAATACCTGCGTACTTGTACGCTCTGTCTGTAAAGGGGTGGGTGCGTACCCCTGTAAAAGTCAAAAGGCGCAAGTTTTACTTCAAAAAACTTACTTGCGGTCGATTCTAGAGCATTCTAGAAGATGGTTTGACGTGGATTGAGCGCCTCCAGATGGTTCATGCATCCCAATGAAAGAGGAACTTATCCCATGAAGAGGGGAGCTATCCCTTTGAAAGAGGAGCTTATCCCATTGATGGTGGACCTGTTTAACTTCCTCCAAAGCATTATAAATACAGGCATTGGGCCAGAGGGAGGAGAGGTTGAAAGCTGAACATTCCTAAGGGTAGATGCTGCTGAAATTAGGACTCCCTTATAGAGCTTGAGAGGATAGATCCCATTCCTTTCTTAGCTTCATTTGGAAGTGGGTGAGCTGATCAAAGTAGAGGAGAACTCTTGCTGGACCCTGGGAGGGACCTGCACAACACCAAGGCACTGGTTGTAAGGTTTCTTTTGTTTCCAATTAATACAATTAAGTTCATTTTTCTCAACAAGTTGTTATATATAATTTGTTTCATAAACTCCTTGGTCTTTATGATGAATATGTTTTATTATATGAGTTATTCAGGTGCTATGTAATCGTTTGCTTGTTAGTGTATGCAGGCTTCAAGGAGAAGGAGCTCATCTGGATCGGAGAGGCTTGGTTGCTACAAACAACGTTGGACTAAAGGTAAGACTTGAACACCTGGTTGCTTTTATTTTAAATGCATATTTAGGGAAAGATAGTGTTTGATTGTTTTGTTTGTCACTAGAAAAGCCTTGTTTTCTAGGGAGGTTGGTTTTGTCCGCAAAATTGACTCTTTCCGCATGACAAAATGGCGACTCCGCTGGGGAACGAACCTAGAATCTCTGGTTTCGCAGACCAGAATGAAAGAACTCTAGCAGTTACGCTTAGGGGGCATCAAGCACAGTTTTCTCTCTGTTTCAAGCTTGTGTAAAAATGAAACTACTTTGAAGCATAGTTTTTCTATGTTTCAAGCTTTTGTAAAAATGAAACCTATCTCGAGTCAATTTCAGTTATTTTCAAGACTCGTTAAACTCATGAAAATCCCGAGATTATTTTGCTATCTTTGATTCTCGTAAAACAAATGAAAATGCCGAGTTCTTTCCGTCTTTTCCTGCTCGTAAATTAAATTGAAAGTTGGCCATATGAGTACATTTTTATCATTTTTTCGAACTCATTAAAACTTACGAAAAAGTGAAAACCATGAGTACATTTTTATCATTTTTTTTCGAACTCGTTAAAACTTACGAAAAAGTGAAAGATCAGAGTCATCTTTAAGCTCTTTTCTGACTCCTAAAAATGTGAAAAGATTGCCGAGTTTTCTTTTTAGCTCGTTAAAACAGAATTAAAAATATGGTCCTCTTACAGCCCTTTTCTGACCGTAAAAACATGAAAAGATTGCCGGATTTTTGTCGTTTCAAATTCGATATATGAAATAAAACGACGTGTCCTTGATCGCTTTTTACTTTTCAGATCAGAGACACTAATCATGAAATTACTCCTTGGTCGTAAAGATCAAGCGGTTCTCTCAAGTATTATTTTATACTTTTTCGGGCTTGGGAGACACAAATTTACGAAAAAGGTCAACCCTGGAGTCTTCTTAAGTTTTTCAGACTCTCTAAAATTGAAAAACGCCGAGTTTCTCCTATACTGGACTCGTTAAAATTTCACAGTAAAGGACCTGTTCGATTACAAACAGGAACATACCACTCCTTCTTAGGGTTAGAATCTAAACTAAGTTGGACTCATCCGAAGGATGAGCTTATAATCAAGCAAATGTTATCCTCCTCAAGCTTGTAAAAAATAAAGAGGTACTTGCCAGAAATGGTGGGGGAAAAGAGAGGAAAATGAGCCTATTTGTTATACTCTGTCTCGGAAAAACCTTATCACCACTCTTGAACATGACACTTTTCATTCACCTGGGTTGGGAAAATCTTTTGTCTAACAGTTGATCAAACCACATTGAAAGTCTTCAGCCGGTTTCTGGGTATTAACTTTGGGTCAATTGTCACCAAGCCATCTGTTGTGTCGTTATGTGTTCAAGAGGTCACTGCAAATAAACCATTCATCTGCAAAATATCTGTCATCCATCTTGACCATCCCTGAGTCAGTCCTTACAGCTACATTTCTTCAACTTGATTTATGATTTCGTGTTGTGGGCTTGCCTACGACGGATCGCTTTCTATCGACATCATCACATTATCTAGAAAGATGATCTAGAAATCGTCAGTACCTTGAGATCTGCATGCCTCAATGGCAGGTTTCTCGCCTTTGATGACAGTTTACATCATTGACTTTCGATCGAAGGATTCCGTGACATGTTCGACATCAACACATTCATTCACATCTCACGGATTGTACTGGGTACTTTGAGAACCATTGACATCACTGGTGGTCTCTCTCACACTTGTTGACAGTTTACATCATTGACTGGTAATCAAGTGGTTTCTACCATGTTCGACATCAATTCATTTATTCGCATGGATAGAATCGTACTATTTCGGGAAGCAGAAATGAAGACCCTGGATCTAGTTTCCGCCATCCAGGCTGCGAGGAGTTTTGTATTCATTATACAATAGACTAATTATAAACAGATGGTTGCGTCCATACTGTGTCTACATGTGTCTATGATTATGATGTATTGCAAAATCATTCCTATATCAGAGCAGTAGTTAGTTTGTTAGTTAAGTTTTCAATCTGAGTATGGGAATGCCTACCTCAGCGATGATATGATCTCATATATGTATTTTGTGTTGAATATTTGCAGGTTCCGACTGGGCTCTCCACAAGATAATCCTCGAAATGATAAAGTGCTTCACCCTTCCTAGATGATATAAAACCCTAATCTACTACAGACCTCGCACTTTAGGGGGCAATCTGTTACACTAAAATTTGTCACCATGACTATTTGCAGTCAGTATGGCTCCATCAATAACCATACTGTCCTCCTTGGCAAGTCTTATACCTCTGCTCCTCATGTCAAACTCCAACAAGAGAGAAAGCCTTCAAAAAATCAATATAACTCTGGTTCCGCACTTTCTCTTACTCTTACCTGCGTGCACGCACCTCAAGTACATAATACCTGCATACTTGTACGCTCTGTCTGTAAAGGGGTGGGTGCGTACCCCTATAAAAGTCAAAAGGCGCAAGTTTTACTTCAAAAAGCTTACTTGTGGTCGATTCTAGAGCATTCTAGAAGATGGTTTGACGTGGATTGAGCGCCTCCAGATGGTTCATGCATCCCAATGAAAGAGGAACTTATCCCATGAAGAGGGGATATATCCCTTTGAAAGAGGAGCTTATCTCATTGATGGTGGACCTGTTTCACTTCCTCCAAAGCATTATAAATATAGGCATTGGGCCAGAGGGAGGAGAGGTTGAAAGCTGAACATTCCTAAGGGTAGATGCTGTTGAAATTAGGACTCCCTTATAGAGCTTGAGAGGATAGATCCCATTCCTTTCTTAGCTTCATTTGGAAGTGGGTGAGCTGATCAAAGTAGAGGAGAACTCTTGCTGGACCCTGGGAGGGACCTGCACAACACCAAGGCACTGGTTGTAAGGTTTCTTTTGTTTCCAATTAATACAATTAAGTTCATTTTTCTCAACAAGTTGTTATATATAATTTGTTTCATAAACTCCTTGGTCTTTATGATGAATATGTTTTATTATATGTTATTCAGGTGCTATGTAATCGTTTGCTTGTTAGTGTATGCAGGCTTCAAGGAGAAGGAGCTCATCTGGATCGGAGAGGCTTGGCTACTACAAACAACGTTGGACTAAAGGTAAGACTTGAACACCTGGTTGCTTTTATTTTAAATGCATATTTAGGGAAATATAGTGCTTGATTGTTTTGTTTGTCACTAGAAAAGCCTTGTTTTCTAGGGAGGTCGATTTTGTCCGCAAAATTGACTCTTTCCGCATGACACCCTAGGTTTGTAAGGTCAAGGTATTCAAAAGGAGGCTTGTACCCATGGCAAAATGTTTACCTCAATTTGCTTACAAGAGACCTTCAATCTTCAATTCATTACAACTGAACCTTTTTAGCCAAATTTCTCTATAAATAATACCTACAATGATCTAAAGATAAACCACACAGATATAACGTAAATTTCAGAGATGGGGCTTCGTCCATGACAGAGATATGTTTAAATAAAAGATAGAAGCCCAATGAAGTTTCTTCATAATTCAATAATGGTAGAGAGCTCTAAACAAATCAATGTATTTGCTCAGAAAGATGCCTTGTGCTTCCAATGAATAATTAATCATCAAGGAGAAAAATGAGTCATACAAAATACCTTCAATAATTACTCAAAATCTTTAATCTTATGTTTTGATGTTCAAAAGAGATCTAGGTCGCTGACTTTTAAATGATTCTTTTTATAGAGGCCACAAAACTATGATTTATAGTTGGCAAACAAAAATAAACTATCACTCGTATTCCAGAGAGTCGCAACACATTTCAAATTAACGTTTGATATGTCTTTAGTGGAGAGCATTTTTTTTTTGTATAGTGCTAATCAAATCCCTCAAATAAAGGGATTTGAAGTGAGGCCAGCTTGGATTCAGATTAGGTTTTAACAATTTTAATTTAATTTAAATAAAGTCCTTTATAATTTGACTTTTGATATTTTAATACATAATTTTATATTTTAATAATGTTTAATTTATGACCATTATTAATTTTATTTTTTATTTTTTATTTTTTAATTTTAATTTTACCTTTAGTTGTCCTTTGATTATATTAAACTTCTTCATTTATTCTCCTTTGACCATGGAGAAATTGTACCTAGGCTAAGCCCTAATGCCATGCCTAATTATCAAGGTGTTGGGGTTTTAGCCCATAAACTAGGTCCTTTGACATCAAACTAGAATAACTCTTAAACAAAGAGGCCTCTCGAGACACGCCATATACCAACATAAACTTATTTTCGAGGATAAACCAATGACATGGATATCCAACCCAAACTTAATGATTTTCTACTTCAAAAACTGTCAACAAAGTCGGGGTATATCCTTAGTCTAGGGAACCCAAACCCCAAGACCTGGGTTTTCAACCATCCAACAATTTAGTTGCCGACTTAATGTAATTTGACAATTATAAGAAGCGGTCGTTACAATTTTACATCAATGACGGGTATTTTAGTCAAAGTCAAACCCAATCAAACCCCAGGGCTAACATCAATAAAAACACCATCTAATAATCTCCCCCTTTATCATTGATGGAAACACACGTATTGCTTCTGCGAGTACAAATCCCTTTGACTTCATGATTCCGTCTTCTTCTCATGACTTCAATCTCCTTCTCATGATTTGTTTCCCCCTTTGACATCAATGGCAAAGGGTGACTCCACCTAGCAATCTGCTTGCTTCCTGTGGACTTGTCATCTGCATGTGCTCCCCCTAATGAGAAGCCTTCTTCTAATAATCTGTCAATAATGATCACTATGGACTTGTAATCCTTTAATTATTCTTCTCCCCTTGAACATGTTATGGATTTGACACATCTGTCATGATGTTTGTATTCTTCCTAGGTTTCCTATCTATCAATTGTAGACCTATGCCACAAATATATCTTCAAAATAATGTATCACATAATGGACCATCTTAACTTGTGTCATCATTTGATGTATCTCCTGATTTCCCACGACCTTTTACTTTTACAAACCCTAAGAGCATAACTACTGAGACCTTCTATTCTGCTTGATCTTCTTGTACCTGCTTCTTTTTCCAGACCTTCTTGTTCTTGAAATCTCAAGCAATGTGCCCAAGGCTATGATACTTGAAACATTCAATGTTTTCAATAGGAGATTCCATCCGATATTTGTAATCACAAGCTATATGGCCATAGTTATGGCACTTGAAACATTCAATGTCCGACGCATTGTGAAACCTGTCTCGTAATCCAACAAACTCACTTCTAGGGTTTTGCGGATGCCTTTGATAAATGTACCTATCAAAAAATTCACAATCCCTATACATATGTCCATAATTAGTACATTAAAAACAATAACCATTAAATGAACTTGCATACATGGATGAGTTATCTTGCTTGGATTCATTCTTCTTTGGAGGTGGTGGTCTTTGATAATTGTACCTATCAACAACTTCAAAATCCCTAGCCATATGTCCATAGTTATTACATAAAAAATAATAACCATTAAATGAACGAGCATACTGAGATGGTCTTCTATATTCATTCTTCTTCGAAGGCGTGCAATGGTGTAGTCTTTCGCTGTCCTTTGTCCTTGCATTAGAGAAATTTTGAGGTAAAAAATGGGCCTCAAAACGAAAATGTACAACCAAAATCAACTTTATAAGAACCAATAGGATTCAAGATGATGATGTCAACCATGGGGGATGATTCATCATTTTTGGAGTAAAAAGTAAAAAAATAAAAAAATAAAAAAACTACTTTTTCAACTTGTATTTTCAACTTATCTCCCTATGGTTTTATTTAAATTTTAAGCGGGAGAACTTGTTTGATGCAAAATTTAATTCTTCATCTAAGGAGTAACCATGTTGCATACTTCCGATGTGTTAAAATTGTAGCAAAAATATGTTTTAGTTTACTTGTGCCTTAGCCAAATGGAGAAACTTGATTTTCCACATTAGCAAGATGACTTGGATTGTAGTTAGCTAGAGTGACATGGCATTATCTCCTAGTTAAGTTAGTAATTTGATTTATAGGCTAGAAGTAGAGTTGTGCATGGGTTGATTGCTAAAATCTAGTAATCTAGTGGAGTGATTGTTAGTCAAACTCAGTTATTTGAGATCTAGTAACTAGTAGAGTCAGTAGGAGTTCAATTGAGTAGTTATAACAATTGTTAACTCACTAATCTCTCCGTTAAATGATCAATTTACTAAAAATAAACTGATTCATGCATGGAATATGAATTTCCTAGTTGTATTTATAATTATATACTATTGAGTATACAATGATTTTTCATTGAGCAGGTGATCAATTCCCCTTGGATTTGCGGAAACAAATGGGGAATTTACCTATTTTTTAGGAGCTTAATTCCTTCGGGATTGCGCAAGGAAATATGAGGTTAATTGAGGCTTGAATTGGCTAAGTGTTGGCCAGAGCAAGTTAGGAAGCAAGAGAACAATTTCATAGTGCAAGGTGTGCTTCAGAGTTGAAGCAAGACATTGTAATTTTTTTCCTTCTCATCTGAATTAATGCAAAGCAGCAGAGAGGCTTTTCCCAATTGAATTCCCCTGTAAAATCTTTGTGTTCCTTGAGTTTTGATGTTTGCATGTTATTTCATGTGTTTTCCTTTCTGCGGAATAGTAGAAGAAATTTTTGTCTCTTGATTTCATTTCGATTTCATTAGCAATAGCAAATTTCTTGCAATTTCTACATGGTATTAGGGCCTCAAAAGACTACATAGAAACCTTGTTTTAGAACTTCTCTCAAAGAAATTTTGATTTGAAAAGTTTTTGGTGCATATTCTCTTAAGTGTTGGAAAACATGTCTTTTAACGGATTGTAGGATTTTTGTTCTTGGAAAGACAGGATGGAAGTTGTCTTGGCTGATAATAAGGTATGGGAATATACACAAACTGATATTCTAAAACCAACAACATCAGATGCACAAGCACTTGCTCAATGGAAGAAAGACACAACAAGATCCAGGAGGATTATTTTGGAGGGTGTCAAAGATCATGTGGTTTCGAACTTGCATGGAAAGGAAACTCCTTTTGCAATGTGGAAAAAACTCACATATCTATTCCAGAGCAGCAGTGATGCCAAGAAATTGGCATTAAGAGATAAAATTAGGAGCATCTGGATGCAGAAAAATGAAACCATTCCACACTACCTCTCCTGATTCACTTAGGTTCGAGACGGACTTGGAGGAGTAGGAGAAAATGTACCATCATTTGAACTTTTGACCTTAGCACTCCTTGGCCTTCCGAAATCTTGGCACAACTATCGAGATTCAGTTAATGGAAGAGATAAGTTACCATATTGGGAGAGACTTTGGTCTGATTTGGTGTAGGAGGAGATCAAGAGAAACACTAGAGATGGTGTCACATCAATTGCAGACGAGGAAGAAGACCGTGCTCTAGTTGGAAAAGGAAAGAAGGCCCAAGTCAAGGCAAAATTCAACCAGAATAATGGTAAGAATAAGGACCTCAACAAAAAAAAAATTTCATTGCCATGAATATGGGCACTATGCAACCATGTGTCCACACAATAAATCCAATAAGAAGACCTCAAGAGGAGCAAGAGGTGAGGCTCTCACCCCCAAATTTGAATTTGACTTCACCTTGATTGCATGCATGATAAGCACTGTAATGGGGAGTGTGTTGTACCTAGATTCTGGTGCCTCGTTCCATATGACAAGATGTAAATATTTTTTCAGTAACCTAGAGGAGAAGGATCTCCAGATGTACATAGAACTTGGAGATGATGGGAGTTATAATACCAAAGGAATTGGTACTATCACCTTTAAGAGGGAGTCAGGCTCCCATCTTCATCTGAAAGATGTTATGTATGTACCTGGGATGAAGAAGAATTTGATTTTTGTAGCTGTATTGGAGGACAAAGATTATGATATTGTGTTGAACAAGGGAAAATATTTTTTGAAGCATGTAGCTATAGGGAAAGTGAAACAGATTGGAGTTAGAGTGAAAAATATCTACAAGCTAGAGGTATATTTTTCTATGCATGCAGCTATACCTCCAAGAGTGAGGTGGGACAATGTAGAATCTTAGTTCCAGAGTTGAAAATATTTGGGCAAGGTCCATAGGAGAATAGTGGAAGTTAAAATATACTTTTCTCATGGATCATTACCCTTGCTACAGGAACCCATAATATTCAATAGTAGAAGGATCAAAGTCTATTGATGTAGTCAGATCTTGAGCGACAGTTGGAGACTAGTAGTAGTAAGAGACTCAAGAGATAGTTGTGGCTTAAAGACACAACTGATTTAGTATTTTGGATTCTTTTTAGTTGTAGTAGCAATAAAAGTACTCAGAGGTAGTGTTATTTGTGCTACAATGCATTCCTACAGGAGTAGGAGTGGGGTTGTGCATAACCCTTTTCTTGCTAAGAGGGAGTATAAGAATTGTAGCAAGAAAAGGTTTCATTTGACTTGTGCCTTAGGAAAATGGAGAAATTTGATTTTCCACATCAGAAAGATGGCTTGGATTTCAATTTGATTTCATTAGCAGTAGCAAATTTATTACAATTTCTACACGATGGACCCTGCTACACGAAAAATGAAAAATACATGAAAACCATGATTGCAATAATGTTTTTTCATGTATTTCTAATTTTTTTTGTAGCAATCCCCATCAAAAGTATGCATCATGGATACTTCTTGGATGAGGAATTTTTTTTTTCATCCAACGAGTACTCCTGCTCGAAATTTGATAAAACCATAGGGAGATAAGTTGAAAATACAAGTTGAAAAAATAGTTTTTTCTTTTTTCCTTCTAAAATTTTATTATGTAGTCTAATCTTATTTTATTATTTTCACTATTATTTTATAATATTTCTTAGGAGGCCTATTTTATACCTCAAAAATTTTCTAATGACTACTTCACCATCATTCTTTAAAGCTGCAATATTCTCAATCTTTTCCTCATCCTGATTTTGCAAAGATTTAAAGCTTGTACCTTCGTCGCATGTAGATTTACCTGCTTCTTCTTCCTTTATCTTCAACTGGGCCAATTCTTGATCTTTCATATCAATAACCTGTAAATGTTCCTTTTGCCAATCATTGAACTTGTTGACTGCATTAAGGGCTATGTCAAGTTCTTATTGGTTTTGAGCAAGGTCTTCCTGAAACTGGCTTGTCAATATTTGTCGTCTTCTTTATGCTTCTTCTATTTGTAGCTTTAGAAGAGTGACCTTTTTTGCTTCTCTGTTGAGAAATTGTAATACAAAAATAATATAAATACCGAGGAGAGAAGCTTAAGGACGAAAAGGAAGGGGCTATTCTGAAATTCTTTTGGGCTTAAATATAGTACAAAACCGTACTGCAATTTTTGTGAAAGAATTATAAAATAGTAACATATTTACCCTTGGATTTGTGCATCCTTTTAGTGGCTCGAACCTGTTGTGAGGACCCTCAGAATTGGTGCAGTGACATGTTGAACAGTGAAGAAGAGCCTTCATCAGTGATACATTACAGTGTACCTGTGGGTAGTAACACTTGAAGTTCAGACAAACTTGTAAATATTTTAGTTTATTGAACTGTCAAGGAGACTTAGACAGGTGATCTTGGCACAATTCTAAGGCTCAGACCTGCTATAGCTTAAGGCTGGTGTGTAGTAGTTTGGAAATTCTGGGAGAAACTTACACTTATACCCTCCAGTACCTTGGACCTTTGACAGTCTTATTTCAGACTTGTAAGAGCTCGAATTGCAATGACCTATTTCTATCTGTTGGCATCTTGAAGTGAACTCATGTGACATTTTAAAGACACTCTTGAAACAGTCTTGAGCATACTTGTGAACTCAGAAAAAGACAACTCGTCCAACATCCTAAGACAATTGGCTTGATATCTTCAAGGAGTAAGCAGTCACTGTGAAGGCTCAGATTGGACTTGGTGCAGTCTGAAAGAGTTACACACACACACACACACACACACACACACACACACACACACACACACACACACACACACACACACACACACACACACACACACACACACACACACACACACACACACACACACACACTTCAGACTTATAAAAAACATGGACTGTGGAGCTTGGGCTATACATTGAGTGTGATAACTTCTGTCTACTTGTAGAAATATCTTGGAGCTACTCTTAAGGAGCTTGCTGAATCTAATACCTATTGAAGACACTCTTGGAGAAGTCCTTTGAATACAACCCAAAACACAGTTGAAGGTTATTGAGACATTCTTTGGAGAACCTTTGTAAACCTTCTTAGTTGAAGACATTGTGAAGAATTATTTGCAGACCTTGAGTCTTGGAGATCATGCTGAAGGCCTCATGATGTGACCTTGGAGACTTTGATTGGGAAACATGAAAAACAGTGGTGAACCTTCTATAATACAAGGTTGTCATTGATGATGTAACGTGGAGACCAAAGTCAAGACTAAGCGAAGATTGATAGGCTTGTTGAAGAATACATTGGGAGTCGTGAAGTATAGCCAACTATATCTTGACGAAGTAAAACTAAGGGTTGGAGCCCAAAAGGTTGGAGCCCAAGAAGTTGGAGCCTCGAAAAGACAAGGTTGGTGCCTTGGAAGATAGGGTTGGAGCCCTTAAGGTTGGTGCCTCAAAATTGACAAGGTTGGAGCCTTGGAAGTCCAAGTCGATGCTTGGCCAAATATAGGTTGGAGCCTTAGAGATTGAAGATCGATGTCTTCATCTAGGGTTGGAGACATACACATATTGTACTTGATTTATTGAAAGAAGAAACTAATAAAAGTATTTATTCTATCATTGTTCATTTTGTGTTCTAAATATAAGTGATCTAACTGGTAAAAATAACAATTGAAAAGAAATATTGATTCACCCCCCTCTTAGTATTTCCAACAATTGGAATTAGAGTGGGTTCCTTCACACACAGCCCAACAACTTGAAGGTTGATCCTTAGAATACAAATGGAAAAGCCAAGAAAGAAAGCCTCTAATCCTCCTAAAGATGTCTCTTCCTCAACCGTGAAAACTGAAGACAATCAAATTGGGAAGGTCCCATTGTTCAATGGAAATTTTGATGCATGGAAGATAAAAATGAGAAATTTCTTAATGGCTCAAGGCGTTAGAGTATGGGAATGTGAGGAAGCCAGAAAGACATGTTGATGCTCACAGTTCCAACAAAGGCAAGGAGAAGAGTCAAGACAACCATGAAAGAAATCCTACTCCAAGGAAAATTTCAGATGGTGTCAAGAATACAAAAGGAAATGAATATCATCAAAGAATCCCAAGGCAAAAAGACTTCAGAAGTACATCAAGGAAATCTTCATCTCCCAGGTACCAAAGTATATTTCTTAGTTATTGCTATTCTTGTACAAACTTTGGGAACATGGCAAAATATTGAGGGCATATCATAAAGACAAATATAATGGTCCCTTTCAATCTCCTAGAATCATTTTCTCAAGAAGAAGTCATGATTTCTCATTCATGAATAAGATGGAGTGCTTCAATTTCCATAACATTGGACATATGGCACGTGATTGTAACTTGACTTGGGTCCCCGAATAAGCTAAAACCATGAAAACCAATCCAGAGAAGAAAGTTACACAAGTATGGAGAAGGAAGCAAACTGAATCTGAAAGTCTCTTGAACACTCCAGCCAACAACACATGTTGTTGATCTAATAAAGTCATCCTTGGTATTCCAAGTGTTTTATAATGAGACTCTACCAAAGGACACCATGCATACTGTTAGGGGGAGTTTATGATTCTTAATCATTCTTGCAGAAACTATCCATGAATGGGCCCTATGAAATTCTTGATGAGTCACACATGGACAATCATCTTTTGATAGATCATCTCTCATAAGAAACTCCATTGAAGAACATGATCCCTTACTCATCTGATGGACTATTGTTGAGGATCTCTTCCATTTTATCACTAAGAAAGTAATATTTATTGAGGCAGAGGATTTCATGAAGACAGGAGGAGTTGGTTCATCACATGAATAAATGTAGACAGATGACCGAATTAATTGCTCAGAAATGAAGTCTGAATCATGAATATATAGTGATTTCTGCACAACAAAATGGAAAGACACATCCCTGTTTGGAGGCCGACTTGTGTCCTTGAGCATAGGTCGGCTCAATGTCCAGAATAATATTCTTAACTTAAAAAAATTATATCTCCCAAACTATTTGGAGTTTCAGGCCAAGTAAGAGCTCATTGGAAAGGAAAAATTATGCTCTAAAATATGGTATAGGTATCATATTGAGAGGTTGCCTCTAAGGTAGTGAAAAAACATTTTTTAATGTGATTGGTCATCAATTAGTGCATAATTGGAGGTAGGACAGAATGGCTTCATGGAGAGTAAGGCCATTTGGGTTCTTCATTGTTATAGGGTCATAATGTCATTATATTTTTTCATCTATGTCATAGTGTCATCATGTACTAGTGTAGTGCATCGATATGACATAAGCAACTTCATCATTAGGAAAGTTCCAAGATAGTAAGATAGTCTTCCAACCATCAAATGAGATCTTCCATGTCATCATCTAATCTTCCAACCTTCATTAAGTACCATCATTAAGTGTGGTCATTCAAGAGTATGACATCATCAAAAGTATGGATTCATCAAGTATAATCCTTCACATCACGAGGTTGTATATTGGCACTTAGGATGCACATGATTGGCACTTGGCAACATCATAGTTAATTCAAGTACTTCTTAGGGCTTCCTTCATTAGTGGTTTGACTTCTTCGTGACTTGACATCTTCATAGATGTTATCCTAGTCAATCAAACACCAAGAGTCATGGCATCATCATTTGGAACTAGGCATCTCAAGAATATTGACATCTCAGTCAATTCCATATTGACATCAATGAAAACCTTGATTAACACTTTCCTCCCCTTCGATATCATCAATGTGACGTGGCTCCCATGTGAACAATATTTTGAACCCCACCACAAAAAAATATAGTCCACCATATCAATAACCCTCATATCCTCCTGACCCCAATCCCCATCCACATCAACCTAAGCTTACCATCGTGGCCCTATAATCTGCTAGCATTGCATGTCCACGTCATCCTTGATGTCACTAAATGGAAAAATTCCCAAAATTTTCCAAAATTTTAATTTTTAATTTTTAATAAATGGTTACAACCTCTCAAGGTACCCTCTGACTTATCCTTTACATGAAAATTAATTGTTCTTCGACAAATACAACTAGGGCACTGTAATCAATGATCACTATGATTAGGCTTCTCAAGGATGATTAACATGACAAGGATGTGACCAAGACAATCTCTATCTTAGGAATTTCATAGCTTCTATAATACTTTATTGTTGTAGGTAAAATACCTATCTAGAAGAACTTTATTCTTCTAAGGAAAAATACTTATACAAATGAACTTTGGGATTATTGGGTTAACATTTCGCCTATAAATTATGAAGTTTATTTTTAAAATGCCAAGTTCATCTCTAAAGCTTATTTTTTCTAATACTTTGTGCTTAACCCCTTAAAAAGCATCATATATTTTTTCATTCCCATTAAACTTATGTTGATTCTTTTTGTGACTCCATTTTGCCATGAAATATAAAAATTTGTCAACTACCTTTTAATTTCATTTTTTTTTTGCAATAAACATTGAATTTGTTCAATGTGAATTCTTCTGCATAATTTTTTTTGCATTGTGCCAATATTCTCCTTGGTGGCATTTTCAACTAAGCGTTGAAATTGTATAAATTTTCCAAATGCCTTTGATTTATCCTTTAGAAAATATACCTAGGTTATTGTTGTAAAATCATCAATTAAAAGAATTAAGTATTTGAATCCACCAAAGAAGATATGACCACAAGTTGTATACATTTTCTTGCTCGCCATGTACTTGTGAGGAAAGGATCCTTCCTTGGTTTTCCAATAATACAAGCTCCAAACTTATCAATTTCCATTTTGAAATTAGGAAATCCTTTAACAATCTCATCTGTTTTAAGTTTATTAAGGTTTTCAAAATGCATATTGCCAAATTTGTAATCCCATTATCTCAGGAACCTTGGAGATAAATCCACTATTGTTTCCAAATCTTGTTTGCGAGGAATCACCAAATCTTGTATCCTTAATATTTATTTATTATTATTATTATTATTATTATCATTATCATTATTATTATTATTATTTATTTATTTTTATTTTATTTTATTTTATTTTTTATTTTTATTTTTATTTATTTATTATTTTATTTTTTCCAGACCTTCATTATTGTTTTGAAATTTTATTTCACTGAATTGATTCTAATTTATCTAGGTCGACATCTATTCCATTTGATCAAGACATAATTCTCCATCTTCCTATTTTTTCTATATTTTTTCGGGTCTTGAACTTCTGAGGTTGTTTTGAGGCCCTAAATGGCATTTTTTTAATGTAGTGGGGCCCAAGAAGTAGACATGGGCTCTTTTTTGGGCCCATTCAAAATGTGCACTTCTCAACTATACCTTTCCAACAGGCTACTGAGCACACCAAGCAAAGATATTATGCAAAATTTTCGACCTCAGGAAGTTGATGTACCAACTAACCCTATAAGGGTCAACAAAAAAATTGGTGTTTAATATCCTATGGTTATGTTTTTGGATGTTTAGGGTTTCCTCATTGCTTCTTTATGTTAAAAAGGGATTTTCAGGCTCACTGTAATGTGCTCTAGTTAATGCTTGTAGCTGTTACATCTCTTCTTAGAGATAACCTATCACCATTTGAGTAAGTTTGTTTCATTCCACATTTTTCCAGTTTTAGCACATTCCATTTATTAGTAAAATGCTAGTTTTATTGTATCTCTGTGTTTTTGTTATAAATTTGTATATCAATTTATTCCATTCATAAATCTAGATCATTGGTATCAGAGCATCCCACCCTTTATCTATTTATCTATGCATGTCCCAATGAGGTAAGGGTAGAAGGAGTTGGGATTCAATTTTCTTAAGCCTTTGCAAGAAAATCCTTATTTACCTCGAAGGCATCCCATGGTGGAATAAAAGAAAGACCAGCGAGCAAGAGGTCCTATTAAACTATTGCTCGAGGAAGCCCTCATGCAACCAAGGAATAATATGATGGATAATTTTTCTCAGATCCTTCGACGATTGCGAACAACTGATGCATCTTCGTTGAGTGACCACTTTGGAGGCACCACCCCCTTTAAGGTACAAGTTAGATTTGATATTATTGTATTTGAATGCCATATAGATGCAAATGATCTATACAAATGGTTAAATCTACTAGAAGGGCATATCTATATCCACAATTATTCCAATAGAGAAAATATTACATTTGCACTCCTTAAGGTTGTCCCCCATGTCAAGGATTGGTGGGAGACTTACCATGAGAAAAAGGCCACAGAGGAATCCACAATGTTTGCAGTTGTACCCACTTGGGGCTCTTTCAAGGATGCAATTAAGGAATAATATTACCCTATTGGAAGTTGCAATGACTAGTACACAAGATAGACCACACTGTAGCAAGAGAGGGACCAAATAGTGAAAGAGTTCAAAAATATCTTCTATACCTTGTGCACCATGCTAGGTAACAAAGACCCCAATTAAAATTTGGTGCTCAAGTACCATGATGGTATACATAGATACATCTAGACAAAAATGGAGTTTATGGAAATCTCTTAATGGTCACAATGTATTGATATATTGTTGTCAAAATCGAGCATAAATTTAAATAGAAGAAGCAAGAGTTTGGATATACAAATTCCTCATAGTAGAAGTAGGGAAAAGGCATGCCCAACCCATAAAACAAAGGACAGATCCATGATGGAACACCCCACGAAAACCTGTCTAAGATGCAAACAAAGAAGGATATTGGGAAGAAAAAGAAAGACACGAGAGAGTGGTATGAGTTCCATAAGCAACCCTTGGCAAAACACAGATGGATGTCAGTTAAACCAGTTCCTGATGGTTGAGATGAAAGTATTAGATTTAGATGTAGGTTACAACTTTGAATCAAATCTAGACAAGGGGAAGAAGATCATTAAAGAAGAACCAAACGCCACCGTTGTGATCACCAAGGTCCAACCAAGTGAACTCAAAGAACTGGAGGAAGGTGAGAGTATTTTTCACTCATAGATGTGGGTGAGGGGTGCTTTGCTGCACTTCATTGTTAATAAAAGTCAAAATAACCTCATTTCACCATAGGTCATCAAGCAGTTGGACCTGCCAACTACACCACACCTACAACTATAGACCATCAAGTGGCTATATCAACAAAAATATCTCTACATCATCCAATAGTGCCACCTTCTTTATGACATCAAGCCCTTCAAGGATGAGGTATTGTGTGATATTTCCTCCCTTAAAGTTTTTGATGTTCTTAGGCCAACCATACTTTTGGAAGAATCATGTTGTATATGAGTCTAGACCTTGCAGTGTTATTATTACTTTCGAAAGAAAATTATACAAGATACTAGAGGTAGCTCTGCCTACTAGAATTTCTTTGATATCTACTTAGCAATGCAGGAAGGTCATCTTTGATAACAGGAATTTCTTCTTCTTCCTAATTCCCTCTCAAAGTTAGTAGAAGGTGACGCAGGAGGTTGATGAAAATGAGATGGTAGTCTCGAATTAGACTACTGGTTAACTTTGTAACCAATCATCTGCGCACAAACAGATTCTGTATGTGGATTTTCCCCCTGAGGGTCTCGCTTATTTGACCAATCACTATTGGTCCCTTGTTGACTTCTCCTTATATCAAGCACTTCAATCTGCGCCATTGATCTTACTTCTCCAGATCCAACGGATATCGCGTCGTTTGCTCACCAACTAACTCGGATGATCTCCACCGTCGATGTGACTCGTCCCATCGAACGACTGTCGCGCAATCTTGCGCAAATTCTTGCATGACCGATATCAAGTCAAGAGCGCGCGAGAAAAATAGTTTTCTTGTGCTACGTGTCACCCACTTAGGTTAATCACGTGAAATTTAGGAATATCGCTTACCATGTTTAGGGCATGCGAGATACCACTTCCCAATTATCGAATACTACCACGTGATTAATTCACAATCTTAATAAAGACGCTTAAGGAAAGTTTAACGCTGAAGCTCAATATTAATCATTAATATTAATTGACTGTGATATTCAATAAAATGTATGAACAAAGAAAAATACCCGAATAGGGTCGAGAACGCCGATACACAGCTACAAATGAATTTCTACACTAGAACAATGCGTCCACACCACACTTCAATCAATTATTCAACAAAATGGAAATTACAAAGTCTTGGCCCTCTCGGCTCGATTACAACAGTTTTTCTGACCTCTGTTTCAATCTCAAACCCTATCTCTCACTCAAACTCTTGCTTACTCACTCTATTCTCGATCTTCTCATCTCTTTGTCATTACATTCTTTCCTCTTTTATGAATCAAATCCTATCCTAATTGCATTGAAAACTCAATCTTTATTTGATCAATTCAACCGTTAAATCCCTATTCTCAAGCTCTGATACACACCTATACTAACAACTTATCTCCTATTCTAAAAATAATACAATATTCTAATTATTACAATAATTGGAGTAAAGATAATTTTCAAGAGATCTAAGCATCTCTACTAAGAATTGATTTTGACCACTCAGGTCAATGAAATTCATCTCTTGTTAGCCACAACATGTGAACACACAATCACATTGCTGGCTAAGTCTGGATGCTACTGCATCAAACTCCTGGGGAAGAAAAGAATTCTTCTTCAAACTTTCAGGATTTACTCCATACTTTTGCTGCTGTTATCCAACTAGCATCCTCCACTGGCTATCCCTTCCATTTGCCTAGATACTGAAAATAAACTTGTCCTCTGGCTCTTTTGGATACTATTTTCTCCAAAACAGTTTCCACCTCTTTCTTGACTGTCTTTGGCATTTGTTCTTCCTAGTTTACAGTTTGAATTTCATCTTCTGTAGGCTCCTTTTGTAGTTCTGGCTCTGTTTCCTTGTATGGATACAAATATGCAACATTGAAGATAGGTGATATTCCAATCCCTTCTAGAAATTCAATTTCATAAGCATTAATTAAAACTTCCTCATAATTCTGCATGGTCCTGTCTTTTTCATCTTTATTTTATTGTAAGTCCCAACAGGAAATCTTTCTTTTCTCAAGTATACGATCACTAGATATCGCACTTGGAATTCCTTTTCTCTCCTCCTCATATAAGCTCTTTGTTTGTATTTACCACTGCTTTCCTGCAATCTGTCTTTGACATCTTCTTGTAGTCTTTGCATATGCTCTGCAAACTCTTCAACTTTTGCACTTCTTGTCTCTTGTTTACCCAAATTTATGAGTTCATACACACCTCTTGGATTCAATCCAAAAACAATCTGAAATGGACTCATCCTAGTACTTTGGTTTGGAGTGTCATTATAAGCGAACTCAGCTTGAGCAAGTGCTAAATCCCACTACGTAGGATTTTCATACACTAAACTTCTCAATATGTTTCCCAAGATTCTGTTTACCACTTCGGTTTGTCCATCTGTTTGAGGATGATATGCTGAATTCAAACTAAGGTTGGCACCTAGTTTCTTCCAAAGAGTTCTCCAGAAATTCCCAACAAACATTGTATCCCTATCAAACGCAATACTTACAGGCAATCCATGTAACCTTACAACCTCTGAAAAAAACAGATTAGCAATATGTGTTGCATCACTAATCTTTTTACATGCAATGAAATGTGCCATTTTGGAAAATATATCTACCACAACATAAATGGAATAATTCCCTCTTTGAGTTCTAGGTAACCCCAAAACAAATTCCTTACTAATTACATCCCATGGTCGGTCTGGTATTGGCAATGGCTGGTACAATCCAAAGTGACCAGATAATCCTCCATTGTGTTTCTCCTTGATTATATTTTCCCTCATAGAACATTTGGGAATGCACAATTTGTTACCTTTAAACAATAAACCTCCTTGGATAAGATAATATAACCACTGAATTCTATTATGAACTATTGGATTTTGTACAACTGCATAAATATCTTTGGATTCTGCATCATCTTTATACATATCAACCATTTCTTCAAATCCTACAACACCAACTCTTAATTCTTGTACAATGAAATTTACTCTGCTCAAAGCATCAACAACATTTTTCAACCTACCACTTGTGTGTTTTATCACAAAATTAAAACTATTTAAAAGTCTACCCACTTGGCATGTTTCTGGTTGAATTTTGGTTGGTTGTTTATGAATTGTAATGCATGATTGTCAGAATATAATACAAACTCCTTTGGTAGCAAATAATGTCTCCATTTTTTTAAAGCTTGCACAATAGCATAAAATTCTTTATCATAAGAAGAATACTTCTTCTTAGCTTCATTTAGTTTCTCACTAAAGTAGGCTATTGGTCTCTGTTCCTGACTCAAAATTGCTCGAATTGCAACTCCACTAGCATCAGTTGCAACTTGGAAAACTTTCCCAAAATTAGGTAAAGCTAAAAATGGTTTCTCTGTAATTTTCTTCTTTAGCAACTTAAAATTTCGGTCTGCTGCTTCTGTCCACTTGAATGGTTGATTAGTCTCTTTTATTGTTTCAATAATTGGTGCACAAATCTGACTAAAACTTCTGATAAATTTTCTATAAAAACTTGCAAGACCATGAAAGCTTCTTACCTCAAATATGTTTCTTGGAGTAGGCCAGTTCCAAATTGCTTGGAATTTCTCTGGATCCATTTTCAAACCTTCTTTAGAAACTACAAATCCAAAATAGATTAATTCTTCTTTCATGAAACTACATTTCTTCAGATTTATCAGCAGTTTCTCTTTCTGTAGAGTTCTTAAAACCAACTTAAGATGCTTTAGATGTTCTTCGTTGCTTCTACTGAAAACTAGAATATCATCAAGATAAACAATGACACACTTTCCTGCATATTCCTTCAAGACTTCATTCATTAATCTCATGAATGTGCTAGGTGCATTAGTGAGTCTAAAAGGAATCACTAACCATTCATACAACCCACTATTTGTTTTAAATGCAGTCTTCCATTCATCTCCTTCTCTAATCCTTATTTGATGATATCCACTCTTCAGATCTATTTTAGAAAAATACTTTGACCCACTTAAATAGTCCATCAAATCATCCATGTGTGGTAAAGGAAGTCTATACCTGATAGTAATCTTGTTTATGGATTTGGAATCTGTATACATATGCCATTGACCACCTTTCTTTGGACTAAGTACTGTTGGTACAACACATGGACTAAGACTGTCTCTGATTAATCCATTATCCATCAGTTCCTGTACTTGTCTTCCAACTTCTGCATTTTCTTGAGGAGTTAGCTTGTATGCTACTTTGTTTGGCAAACTTGCTCTAGGTATTAGATCAATATGATGACTACTACTCCTGATGGGTGTTAATGCATTTGGAAACTCATCCACAATAATATCAACAAAATCATTCAACAGAGTTTTGATTTCTTCAGATAAATCATCTAAGTTTGTGGAAGTTAAAATTACCTTAGGTCTCCTTATGACAATAGAATGCATCTATTCATCCTTCTTGACTTCTTGCAGCAATTCTTTCCCACTCATCAGCATAACACTGTTTCCAGTCGCTTCTTTGCCTGCTTCATCCTTCAATGGCAATAGTGTGTGTTTATTTCCATCCTTCTCTAGAGTGTAATTATTTCTTCTCCCATCATGAATAGCTTTTCGATCAAACTGCCAAGGTCTTCCCAGCAACACATGGCATACATCCATTCACATTACATCACACAATATCACATCCTTATAAGTACCAATCTGTATCTCTACCTTGCATTGTTCTGTCACAATAAGCTAATGTCCTTTTTGCAGCCATGATACTTTGTAAGGAGTAGGGTGTATTGTTTTCACTAGTCCTAACTTGTCCACCATTTCTGTAGAAACAAGGTTATCAGTGCTTCCACTATCAATTATCACTTTACAACATTTTCCTTTGGACTTGTGTGTAGTTCTAAATAAACTCTTTCTTTGAGCTGGTTCTCTTGTCTCTTTCTCTACCTTAAGAAATACCCTTTTCAACAACAAGGATTCTCCTGCTTCAGGTGATTCTTCCTTGTTTGAAATTTGAGGTTTTTCTTCCCTTGCCTCAGACACATTCACATTCTTCTAATTTGTTACTTTATTATGAGGACAGTCCCATGATCCATGTCCCCATTCTCCACATGTGTAACACTGAATTTCTCTTCCTCGGCCTCTTCCTCTGGGTGAAAATCTTGCTCTACTAAATTCTCCTCTCTGTGGTGGTCTACTACTTGAACCTCCTGCTTCACCCTGAGGGTGCTAAAATCTTGATCTAGTAGTTCCTCTACCTCTTGCTGAACTTTTCGCTCTATTCCTCTGATTTTGCTTCCTCAACATCTTCTCTTTTGCCTTCAAAGCTGCTTGATAGGCATCTTCAATTGTCTTCAGACTCAACAGGCTGATTTCATCCTATATGTATATCTCAAGCCATTTATGTATCTGGCTACCTTTTCTACATCATCCTCTACATGTCCTTCTCTAATGCTGAGCTTATAAAACTCTTCTGTGTATTCCTTGACAGTCATTCCTTTTTGCCTCAAATTTTGTAATTGTCTGAAAAGATTTAATTGATAATCTTTTGGCATAAATTTGGCTTTCAATGTACTTACCATTTTATCCCATTGTTTGATCTTGGACTTCCTTTTTCTTGCTCTGGATGTTTGTAATTCATCCCACTAGATAGCTGCATGACCCTTCAATCTGGTAACTGCAAATTTCACCTTATTTTTATCATCAATCTCCTCATAGTCAAAATACTTGTCTAATGAACTAATCCATTCCATCAACTCTTCTACATTAATATTCTTGTCATACAAAGGTATTTCCACCTTTGGTCTTCCACTGGCTTTGGCCAATATCTTGAGAACTTTGGCAGCTTCACTTTCATCCTCTTATTATTCCTCAAAATATTCTTCTGAACCACTAGCATCTCCTTTATCAGGTGCTCTCCTCTGAGCAGTCTCCATTGTCTCCATCCTTGTACGCAGATTTCGGATCTCATCCAGCAGAACTGCATTTGTACAGGTCTTCCCTGACCTCTACCTCCTTCTCTCCTCGGTGGCATGTTTACTGTAACAAAACTTAATCTCTATGCTCTGATACCAAAAATGACGTAGGAGGTTGATGAAAATGAGATGGTAGTCTGGAATTAGACTACTGGTTAACTTTGTAACCAATCAGCTGCGCACAAACAGATTCTGTACATGGATTTCCCCCCGAGGGTCCCGCTTATCTGACCAATCAGTGTCGGTCATTCATTGACTTCTCCTTTATCAAGTGTTTCAATCCATGCTATTGATCTCACTTCTCTAGATCCAACGGATATTGCGTCGTCCGCTCACCAACTAACCCGGACGATCTCCATTGTCGACGTGACCTGTCCAATCGAACGACTGTCATGCAATATCGCGTAGATTCTTGCATGACTGATATCAAGTCAAGAGCGCGCAAGAAAAATAGTTTTCTCGCGCTACGTGTCACCCACTTAGGCTAATCACTTGAAATTTAGGAATACCACTTACCACCTTTAGGGAACGTGAGATACCACTTCCCACTTATTGAATACTACCACGTGCTTAATTCACAATCTTGATAAAGATGCTTAAGGAAAGTTTAGCGCTTAAGCTCAATATTAATCATTAATATTAATTGACTGTGATATTTAATAAAATGTATGAACAGAGAAAAATACCCGAATAGGCTCCAAAATGCCAATACACAGCTACAAATGAATTTCTACACCAGAACAATGCATCCACACTACACTTCAATCAATTATTCAACAAAATGGAAATTACAGGGTCTTGGCCCTCTCGGCTCGATTACAACAGTTTGTCTAACCTCTGTTTCAATCTCAAACCCTATCTCTTACTCAAACTCTCACTTACTCACTCTATTCTTGATCTTCTCATCTCTCTGTCATTACATTCTTTCCTCTTTTATGAATCAAATCCTATCCTAACTGCATTGACAACTCAATCTCTATTATTATCAACTCAACCATTAAATCCCTATTCTCAAGCTCTGATACACACCTATACTAACAAATTATCTCCTATTCTAAAAATAATACAATATTCTAATTATTACAATAATTGGAGTAAAGATAATTTTCGAAAGATCCAACCCTCTCTACTAAGAATCGATTTTGACCACTCAGGTCAATGAAATTCATCTCTTGTTAGCCACAACATGCGAACATACAATCACATTGCTGGCTAAGTCCGGACGCTCCTGCATCAGAAGGCCACGATCACATCCATGGTCTCCACAAAGGGCCTCTTCACACAATAGAAGCAAGAAGGCAAGTTCATGGCATACCAAAAATACATCTTCTCCTCACCCACTAGGGTACCTCTATACTATAATGTCAAGCATTCAATCAATTTGACCCCCAATGCACATTTACCCAATGGGCCAATCTATTGTCGATATATTTGGAAAATGAGGAAATCAATTGCTAGATCCAAGAGCTTCTCTAGAAAAGGCACATCCAATCAAGCTCCTCACCTTGTAGAATCCTAATTGTACTTGTGAAGGAAAAAAATGGGACCTGATGAATTTGCATTGATTTCAAGGTCTAAAAAAATCACAATAAAAAGATATCACCCAATTCCATGAATTAATTATCTTCTTGACCAACTCAAGGGGGACAAGTACTTCAGTAAGATTGATATGAAGTTCAGATACGACTACCTCCCAATAGAAAAAAATGATGTATGGAAGACTAATTTCAAGTTCAAAGGTATTTTTAATGGCTATTCATTCCCTTTGATTTGACGAATGCCCCAACAACTTTCATGAGTCTGATGGATGATATCTTGTGGCCTTCCACTAATTATTTTGCGATGGTATATCTATATGATATCGTCATCTTCAGTAAGAGTTGGGAAGAACACCTGCAATATAGTCAACATGTCCTTCACACTCTATAATAGCGCAAGCTATATGCTAACTTGAAAAAATTCTCCTTTAACATGAACATGGTCTAATACCTAGGATACATTTTTGACAAGCATGGTGTGCATGTGGATCTAGCTAAGATTCAATCCATTTATGACTGTCCAACCTTGACCACACTAACTAAGCTTTAGAGTTTCTTAGGCCTTGCCAAGTTCTATTGCAGTTTCGTGTTAGGATTCTCCCATATTGTATGGGCCCATGGCCAAGTCACCAAGGGTGTTGGAAAATAAAAATTCATGTGGGGAAGTCACTGCAGAAAGATTTCAATGATATGAAGCATTGCATGTGATCAACCCCAGTGCTCTCCTTACTCAGTATGCAACAACCTTTTGAGATTGAGATTGATGCTTTAGACTATGGTGTGAACACAGTTCTCACATAGCATGATCATCTGGTGGCCTATCATAGTGAGACACTATTGTTGGAATTATGATACATGTGTTGTACTTGATGGCAACCCTCTTGTAGCAGAACAACTCACTTGTATATGGTAACTAGATGAATCTACATGAGATATATCAGATGTGACAGAATGCATGGAAGTTGTGTTTACAGATGTCATAAAATGCAGGCAGTTCAAAGGAATCAATTCAGAAGTAATGTACAATGGCAAATATAACAGGTCTATTAAGAGGGAACAAGGTAAGGGTACAAAAGAATAGGATGAAGGAATAAAGGACTACAGATCAGAATCAAGAAGTTGAAGAAAAAGGAAATTTTCAAGTATGTTAAGTTGTATACATGGGTTCACTGTAACAAAGAGTGTGTACACGCCGATTCACTATACAAAAAGAGTGTGTACATGCCAGTTCACTATACAAAAAGAGCGTATATGTATGCACACACTTTCATAGAAGAAAAAGCGCGCATGGGATGAAAAATTAAGGAAATTAAGGTGAAAGAATACCAAGGGTCAATACTATGGTATTAGCCCACAATATTGAGCGGAGTAACTGTTATTCGATTCCATCTAAGAATACCACAGGCTCTAAGTGTTGTTTTGATCCAAGGTATTGAGAAAGGCTAAAACTATATAAGGAGGAGAAGATCAAAGGGCTAAGGGAAGAAGTAATGAATATCTTATGAAGTGTTAAATCAAAAGCAAATATGCATTTTATGGGTTTTTGATGCTTTGCTTAATCTGAACTAAGTATGCACCTGAGTGTTTGATGATGGATGATATCTAATGATGGATCAAGATCATAATGACTTATCATTATGTGATCTGATAATGGATAAGCTAGATCTGATTGCTAACACACGTTTTATCCTTTATATATGATGATCTAGGTATGTATGAAGTTTGGAATTGCAGCGAAGTTATAAGTAAGTATTTGCAGATCTATACGCTGGTTCACTTTGGTGAAGGTGTGTATACACGCTGGTTCGGATCTTCCAAGTAGCGTATGCAAAGGAAAAGGTTAATGTTCAAGGATGATTGATCTATCAAATCAATGCTACTGTTTTGTTGTTGTTTGTCAATGATGTCTTCCTAGATATGAAAGTAGAACTGAATGTATAAGGAAATTGAGTCTGATTTATTGATTGATTGATTGAGAAAGAAGGGTGATCCTTGTTGCTATCTGTTTAGAACTATGTAATATGGCAGTAGATCTTTAGAATGTCACTTATTGATACAGTTTGTGGTTCAGAGGTTTTATGATTCAATATCTTTAGAGGTATACACAGGTTAGGCTAAAGGAAGTCGTGTATACACGTAGGTTGAATTCATTGAAGGAGAGTATACATTCTGACACATGACTTGTGAGGTTACAGTTGGTTCTGGTTGTTGATGCAGTGTTCTAGGTTCAGATCTATGTACTGGTTACAGTGATCTGTTTGTTCCAATTGTTTGGTTGAGTTTGATTAAGTTTGAATTAATGGTTGATTCAATTGTGTTAGAGGTTCAATGATGTATGATTCCTTATATCAGAGGTTTCAATGATTTTTTGATTCAGTATGTCAGAGGTTTCATTGATTGATTGATTCAGTTATTGTTGATTCAGTTATTGTTGATTCATATATTGATGATTGCTTTTAGTTGTGTCAGAGATTGATGATTGAGTTTCAGTGATTGGTTTTCATGGTTGTATTGCAATGGTGATTGATTATGAGATTTAATGTTACTAATGGGTCCAGTGTGAAAATTTGATGAAATATGGCCTTCATATTGTAGTATTGTGTACCAGGAGTATCTAGTATGAAAATATATGAAATGTGGTCCCTGGAGGATACTTAGGGTTGGAGCCTTCAGTGAGGAAGTCAAAGCTTCCTAATATTAGTGGCTGGTGATTTGATCAGGGGGTTGGAGCTCCCTTCCAGTAGCAGCTGGAGAATGAGTGAAGGTTGTAGCCTTCTGTAGGTCAGAGCCTACGTACTAGTAAACATATCAGTTAGTACAAGAACTAGGGGGTTGTAGCTCCCTTCTAGTAGAAACTGGAGAAGGAGAGAAGGTTGTAGCCTTCAGCAGGTGGGTGCCTACGTACTGGTATGAGCCTACACCAATACAATATTATAAACATATTATTATTTATATTAAAAGAAGACAGAGACAAAAACAACAGGTGGTTTTTCTCTCGCATTGGGTTTCCACCTTAAATCTTGGTGTTCATGTGTGTTGCTTATGTGTGATGGTTTATTCTATTATTACTGCATATGGTTACTGTTTAATGTTTAAATAAAACACTGATGCACTGATTAAAGATCGACATATGATGAATTAAGTGAATCATAAGTTCACTGGATATACGCTGGTTTCCTTAAGAACAGTTGTGTGCATATGTGAGTTCCCTTCACTAAAGTAGCATATGTAAATCTGATTATGGAAATGAAAAAGTTATTGATTTGTAAATACTGATTCAACCCCCCCTCTCAGTATTATTCACAACAACTATCATATGTTATCTATAGGTACCCCATCTATGACAAATAAATGTATTCCATTGTATAAGCTTGTCTCCATTGGAAGCATTAAATTCTCATGGAGGAGATAGTCATCCACATTGATCACAAGCCTTTGTAATTCATGCAAACACAAGGAAAATTGCAAAACAAATTCCTTCAAAAGTGGTCCACATACTCGCAGTAGTTTCATCTCAATATAAAATATAAGACATGGAGAACCAATTTCATCACTAAATTCCTCAGTCAACCTCCAATTGCATCACTAACCATGGTGCTCCACTCCTATGGACATGAGGCCTCCATGTGGCCTCAACTTTTTGAGAGTGACCCAATTTCGCTACAACCTACGGGATGCTGAGCATAGACATCCTTGTCATTTAATTTCATTTTTAGGATGGACTGCTATGCCATCTGGGCCATCTCTGTGTTCCTTCAAGAAAGTGTGCAAATATGATTTGTAAATCTCACTACAGCCAGATGGCAAGACACTTTGGCATGGAAAAGACAGTGGATACGTTACAAAAGTATTTCTATTAGCCAAAACATTGATAGGATGTCAACAAGTGTATCACCTCCTTCACTGCCCATGCCATTTATAAACTAACCATTAAGAATGAAGGCTTATGCACCCCTCTACCTACTCTCAATAGGCCTTGGAAATCCATCTCAATAGACTATATGTCTATTCTTCCTTCAACCAAGCAGGACAATGACTACGTACTCATGATTGTTGATTGATTTTCTAAGATGGCCATTCTGAAAACCATAAGAATATCATAACAAAGGCCACCACCAAGATCTTCTTCAAATGGGTGTCACTACTAAAAATTGAGCTAATTTTAGACAGTCATTTGTCATTATTTTGATGAAATTTCATCACTATAACGACAAAATAAGGTCTCACTAAATGTCATTTCAGGTACAATTGTACTATTGACATTTTCACAATCATCGGAAGACCGATGAAAGATATCATTGGAAGACAGATGAATGCTATTTTCAGAAGATTGATGATGATGGATATCCTTTGATGAACTTTTCATACTTTCCACACTTACGGTTCATCGAATATCCAACGAAATTGTAACTATTAAAAAAAATAATAGTATGTTTGAAGTCCACTTTTCCTTAAAATTGATTGCGTTTTAGGACCACTTTTTCCAGGCAGGGTCAAACTCACAAGCCATTGGCGAGTTTGGCCAAGTTCAACAAGTTTGGTAAGTGTTGATGGTGTTGGAAATCTACCAACAAAGGGGTCTCCTTGGTATGAAGTCCCAACTAGATCTCACACCATTTGGAGTAGGAGCCCCATCTGGATAATATGCCCGGCCATCATTATTATTAAGGATTTTCCTTAGTTGAAATTATCGACATAAGAGATAATGCAAACAATCTTTGAAACAAGAAAGTAAGTTGACACTAAGGCATATGATTCTAATGGATATAAGGTATTTTCATGGAATGGAAGAGAAAGTGAGCCTATAGACAAACATAATGGTACTATCCTAAAAGAGAAAGACAAGAGCATGTAAATAATCATTAGTTAAACTAAAAAGTATTTCATAAGATAACAACGACCATAAACTAAAGTAACAATGTACATTCAACAAGATGCATACCAAAGAAAATGAAATAGCTCATTTTCATTATTATGTGTGAACATAAACATACAACGAAAATAATGAAAGATTAGTTTTACAATCATTCATGACATATGCATGAAAGTGTGCTGACTCTGAGAGCTTCATATATTAAGTCAAATTCCCAAGATACACGATTACAATGATGCAACACTAGCCCCAATAATGGAACATTAAGTCACCACGTTCTCCTCCAAAGAATGATCTTATCTCCTATGCCAAACTAGAGAAGCCAAAGTGAAAAGTCCTTTTCTTGAGCTATGATGGTGTATTTATAACAAATGAGGTGACTTTCCACCTCCTTTGTGACTCTTGACCTTCCCTCATGACTTTTTATCCCCCTATATGACTTTTCGAATTCCGATGTGACCTTTGAGCTTCTACATGAATTTAGAACTTTCTAGTGACTTTTCACATTCCATGTGGGACCCTTGGGCTTCCACACATTTTACATTTTCTCATCTTTCTGGAAATTACATAATTACATTCGATAACTAATGTGGCAAAACTACATTAAGAACTTATGACTGTGGTGGTGACACTTTGAGAAGCCATGACTTGGTGATGGTAAAATAAGAGTTCATTGTAATGTATCAATGCCAAGCTATGCTCTCTACTGCCATGCCTTCAATTATTCATGATTGATTTGAAAAATGCTTCACCTTCATCCTCAGGATTTGATTATAGTACTAGATCCTCTCATGTCATCTCGGTCCCCATCCATCTGTCATGGTCCAAGGTTCCTCTACTCTTGCATGATGGCATATCTGTGACTTGTATCCATGAGTGTCTTTCTTGTAATCTATGTTGTTAACCTCCTTGATAATCATCATGCCATGATGGGGTGATGTCACCTACAGATAAAATTCACTCATGACAAGACAACATAAGTCCCATAATCACCTATTTTACCTTTGCTTATGTGAGGCTTCTTGTGATGGGATAGTGAAAAAGAAATGGAAGGGAAGCCCAAGGATTAGTAAGTGAAAAAATATATGAGGCTAAGGGTGAGGGTATGGGAACTATATCTGCACAATGCACAATGGCTAAGGAGAAGGAAAGCCAGGGACTATGCAGTGAGAAATTTTAGGAGGTAGGGAGGCAAGACTAGGCACTATAATTGCACAATGCACAATGAATGAGAAGAAGACTCATGGGATTGCACATTTGAGCACTAAATTGATGCATATATGGCCTAACTGTCCATTAGGACTACACAATTTGTAGTTGAGGCAAGGCAGGACAAGGGATTACGTAGTTGAGCAAGTTAGGGAGACAAGGGAGGCATGTGTGGGCACTGTAACTGCGCATTGCACAGTGATTGAGGAGGAGGCTCAAAAGACTATGTAGTTGGGTTCTGCAAGAGTTTAAAAGAGACTCCAATGTCCAATGTGATTACATATAGCATAGATCAAGGTGGGGATGATCAAGACTGTGCATTGGGCAAGTGTAACTGGAAAATATAGTGACTAAGCACTAGGACTGCGTAGTGCACAGTTGAGGGAGAAAATCCTCTAGGTTGCAAAGTGTGCAGTTCTAGGAGGTAGAAGGTGCTTCACTATGTCTTAGGACTATGCAGTGCATAGCTGAAGGAGGCTAAAAGGTCAATCTTTGGTCGGGCAAGTCTTGAGGACAGTGAGAACTCTGAAAATGACTACATGTGGGATCAATGAGACAAGAAGGTAAGCGTGAAAGCATATAACATGACTTGAACATGATCACACACTCATAAATGATCAACCACATAACAAGGAGATACAAAGGACCCAAAATCAACAAGCGTACAATGAAATGACAATAAAACAACACTTGTCCCCAAGTGCAACACTTAATATGTACCTTTAAGACATAAGTGTCGCAGTGCAACCAAAAGATGCGGCATGCCATTAAAATGTGTCCAAAACATGTTTTAATGATAATTAGTATCAAATAGTGCCAAAAAATGTGTTGGAGCTACCTCTAGAAAATTTTCCAAGGTGCTCTTAAGATGCATGAAAACAAGTAAAAGTGACACATGCCAACATAAAGAAAACACAAGCGACACATGTAAGAATGAAAGTAGGCAAAAGTGACACTTGTGAGAGTAAGAATAAATTAAAATGACACTTGTAAAAGCTAAAGAAAGTGAAAGTGACACATGTAAAATAAAAATAAAACAAAAGAGACACCTCGAAAAGTGAAGCAAGCAAAAATGACAATCACGAAAGTGAAAGCAACACTTACGAAAACAAAAGCTCACAAAAGCGACAATTGATAAAACTCACTCGAATGATAGTACAATTGCAATTGAGAGTGGGAAAATGCTCCTTATGCTCTAAAGTGCGCATAGCTCAAAAGAAAAGTAAAATTGTGAAAATCTCTTTAAGTTAGTCTCTTCGTACAAGGGGAGCATATAAGAGTGAGGTGCCTGCCACTAAGAGGCGTGACATCACAAACTTGAATAATTGCAATCTCATTGTCAACTGGAAATGCACACTGAATTTCAGCAAATGATGCACATGCATTGTCTTTATGTATTGTGTTGTCACTACCAGCAAGGGTTGCACAACTACTATGTTCAAGAGTTGGGCAGTTACTACCACTAGGCACTACACAATCACTGTATCTAGGGAATATGCATGCACTATCTCCAAAGACTGTGAAACCATTGTCTTGAAAGGATATGTAATTCCTGTCTTCAAGGGTATACATCTAATGCTAAGCTTTCTATAATTAGGTGTGCTTGTGAATGCATCAAAATATAACCATGTGTAAGAAAGTGGCTTCAACACTTAGAACCTTTAGAAGAATACTTCAACACTTATAAAACAATAACAGACCATGAAGTGATTGTTGGGCCTCCAAATTAGACACAAATTAAGTCCCATGTGACCATCCTTCAACACACTAAACCTCTCTTTTTTCATTTTAAGAAATCTTTTTTATCTTTAATATGTTCATTAGGAAGCTTTAGGGATAATTGCATATTATGTGCCTAATATTATTTATTTTTCTAGAATATTGTGAGAATATTGGGTAGATTCTGAAGATTTTGAAGATGAGATTATATAGGGAATTTCTCCCTACTACAGGATGGACCTATATTGGATAATAAGTGAATAGGATATTATGAAATCACTGAAAAAATTCTAGAGATCCAGTGATTGAGAAAACCTAGGAATGTGTTCCTCGTCATTGAATTAATATTCGTAGTGTTTGTTAGTGTCAGTGTCTTCACACTGCCATCAGTGATCAAAATCTGCTCTTTTGCATTTCATAGTAGGAGTCTCATTCTGATGAGGTTGCATTCCATTAGGTCATGGATCCACTGATGGTAGGGTTTGCCTCAGTTTTTCCCTCATGGTATGTACTTGCTAATCTACTTCCATACTTTTCAGTCATGATTCATGTTCATTTTGCAGTTCATTCCATCAATTACATAGGGTTTGGTCTCATTAGGTTTTAGGGTCCCACCATGGTCAAAATTTGATGATTACATGCCAATAATGATCAGCAAGGACATGAGGTGGCCAATAATGACTGCTGCTTCTAAGCATCTAATGATGTTGCCAAGCACCTTCCACTGCAAAAAATCAAGTCATCATGAGCACCAATTCACCTGCAAAAGCAAAAGAGAAACAAGCACTAAAACCCTAAATTCCTCTCCCACTAAGCTAGGTTTGGCTATGGGATCTGAGATATCTGAGCAGAGGAGGCATAAGGGATATCAGAAGGTATGAGGCCATTTCATATCATCAAACATCAGGTCTCCATAATTTGTCGCAAAGTCATTCCAAGGAACAAGCCATTCACCACACATAAGGGATGGTTTTTCTTCAAGCTATGTTTCTGAGCAAGAAAAGATGAATTTGACAAAAGTGAGAGAGGTTTTTATCCATAATTGACCCAATAAGAAAAATATCTTTTATTTTTTAAGCAGGTTTCATGCTTTGGGAGAAATGTCGAAAACATCATTTGCCTCAGGAGGGTTGATGCACTTCTAAAGTGACCTTGGTAAAATCAATTTTTTCTCCTAGATTGAATGACCAAATAAATTTCTTGATGAGTCAAATGATAACTAGACACAAATATATTTCCAATGAGCTAACATGAGCTCAATTTGGAGTTGAGGAAGACCTTCAAAAGTTGACTGCAACATCACTATGCATTTTGGCAGCCTCATTTTGCACATTTTGAACAATCTTGGGATATTGGACTTTTGATAGGGAAAATGAACTCCAAATTGAAAAATTCAAGATGTTATGGAAAGTAGACTCGACAATATTTCCAACAAGCTATCACACGCCCAATTCGGCACTGAGAAGGCCTCCAAAACTAGTCTTCAAAACGGCGCTGCGCATCTAGGAGGTGTTGCGCACCTGGCAGTGTTTTCAAGTGTAAATTTACACAGGCACTGTGCATCTGGGAGGCGCTGCGCACCTGTGTGAGGCACTGCACATCTTCCCACCCAAGCCCAAAACCTTCCCAAGTTGCCAATTCACCTTAAAATCTTTAGTTTCACTCTCTTACAAGTAAGTTCATCTATCACATCTTATGTTTTAGGGTTTTGTTGCAAAGTTTGGAGTTTTGTATTTTTCAAATCTAAAACCATAGCTTCTAGGGTGAAACCCTAGTTTTCCTCATATCACTAGTGTTTATATACCCTATCTACTTGCCATTTTTCACTAAACCCAAATCCTACATACCACATTTCCCAAATCCCTTTCCCCTCATAGATTTTCCCTAATTCCTACTTACACTCTCTATCAACCCTTCAAACCCTACCCACTCTCCCTACAAACCCTACCCACTCTCTAAAATCCTACTCATCCCTAAAACTTGTTCATACAACATACTCTCACATATTCCATCATCTTCATTTCATTCATCCACCCTATCCCATCATTGTCCATAAGTGTTCACAGCCACAGAAAAACAATGGCAAGAGGCAGTGAATATGACTATGAAGAAGAAACACTTAGTAATAGTTCCATGGAGAGACATAAGCAACAAAGAAAGGTCAAGCAAAAGGTGTAAGAAAACAAACAACTGAGTGAAAAAAAAGTCCTCATGGAGCTGGAAATAGTCAAAACAAATAGGCAAATTATCAAGGAGGCTAATGTCCCATTGACCCCTATTGAGCAAGAGATTGAGAATGATAGAGAAACATGGCTTGAGAGGGTTAATGTACACCTTAGGGGCTGATTGAGAAGGCCAACAGAGACAAGAATATGCTTTTCCACATGGCCTACCACTACATGACTCGTAACAAAATCTGCAACATAAGGATGAGGAAGATTGAGGCTAGGTTGAGGAAGGACTTAAAGAGAAAAAATGATCAAGATAAGTTGAAAATCTTGGCTGAAGCTTCACTAGCCCATCAAAGCAGTTGATGGTGGTGCCTTGTGCCAAATTTGGGCAAATTTTGGGAAAATTTTTAATTTTTCAAACTTTAATTTTCAAACACAGAAAATTGGCCCAGTGGCGCTGCGCTTTTCCCTAGAGCACTTTTTTGAGGAAAGGCTTATATATTTGGATTCATCATGATGAGAGCATTCATCCCTGAAAGTTTCAGTAATTTTGGAGCCAAACTGGCCCACCAAAAGGTGAAAAAACTACCAAAAAATGGCCTCTCTGCCCCTTTTTGTACACACAGAAGCAACCTTGGGATATTTCACTTTTGAGGCAGAAAATGACCTCCAAATGCAAAAATTCAAGTTGTTCCAGAAACTAGACAGGAATACCTTTACAATGAGCTATCTTGGGCTCAATTTGGCTAAGGGGAAGGCCTCCAAACGTGGGTGTGAAGAGGCGTTGCACATCTGGCCAGTGGCGCTACGCATTGAGCCAGTTTGCCAAAAAATCCAGTTTTCGCCTATTTTCACTGCTAGTTGACTTTTTCTCTCTTCATGGATGAATTTATGATTGTAATTGTTAGGTCCCTATAATATTAGTGATTACCCCATTACTATTGTAGTTTTATCCTTTATTAATATTGTTGTGCCCCTATTGTCCCCATATTGTTATTACTGTGCCCCATATAAACCCTTTATTGTTATTTTTGTGCCTTTATATTATTATTGTTAGGTTGGCTGGGTTATATTGTGACTCCTTAGACTCCTATATATAGAAAGGAGGTTTTGTCATTTAAATCATGAAGGAATCATTCATTTGTGTAATGTAAAGGAGGTTGCCCCCTCGAAGAGGTTGAATTCTAAGGTGTTGATCTATCTTTTCTATCTTTTTGTGAGCTGGTTTCATAACATTTGGTATCAGAGGTTTTGGATTCTAGGGTTTCGCTACTCCAAATAGGTCATCGTGGCATTTTCGCTATAACTTTTTGTCTGCGACGTTTCAGAAGCGAAAAAAAAACCCATTTGAGATGAAATCGCGTTGAACCTCGAGTCCGAATTTCAGAGCTTTTCGCGCCATATTTGCCAAGATATGATCTAAGGAAGTTGGTCTTTTTTTAGACTCCTGAATTACATTCCAAATAGGTGACCTGGGGAAAATCATCATAACTTTCTCTTTGAGCATTAGATTGAAATTTCATAAGAAGGTATAGAAAGAGGACAGACTGTAGTTTCTTGTATATATTTTTCAGATCCAAAGGTCGAAACAGGGACACGTGGCACGTTGTACAAGTTCACTCTACTAAACTAGTCTATAATCAGGTCATTGTGGGAGATTTGGCATAACTCTTCCTTGGAGAATCCAATTTGGATCAGACTGGTGGCATTGGAAAGAGGACATAGAGGGCTACTACAAATCTCAATTTCAAAACTGGATGATCCGAAATTACAGAGATACATTAGAGGCAATATCGAGGTCCTACAAAGTGAAAAAATGTGTGTAATTTTTTTTAAATTCTTGCTTAAGCTTGGTTTGAAAAATTATTTTGAAGGAATTCAAAGGGCATAGTAGAGCATTATTATCGATAATTGATGCTCCAGAAAATGCAAACACCTAGTAAGCAACCTGAAAGCTCTAGCATGACTGATGAAGAAGAGGAAGAGATGCTACATGATATATCAAAATTACAAGATCAAGTGCAACAAATGTCACTCTCACAAAAGCTAACATAAGCTAAGATAAATGGCGTGGAAGTTAAGATGAATGGCATGGAAGCTAAGATGGATAATTTGAAGATAGATTTGAACACAAATTTGAAGACAGGCATGGTAGATTTGAAGACAAATTTGACAAATTTTCTACAAGAAATACTTACTAACGGTGAAAGGGTAGTAAAGGAAACTCATGATGTGAACAAAAGAAATGTTAATCATGATTTCATAGACTCTAATGTTGGATTGAAGACCCACCATATTCCAAAAATCGATATGAGGAAGTTTGATGGCAAGGATCCCGCAACATGGATATTACAAATGGAACAATTTTTCGATCTCAATAATGTGCAAAACACACAAAAGGTACGTTGCAACTTTATATTTGGAACCAAATCAGTTTGTATGGTATCAATGGCTTTACTCTCGTAAACAAATTATCACTTGGGAGATTTTTACGGAAGAATTGACAACACATTATGAGGATACAAAAAGCAACACTTTTTTTAGCCAATTGATAAGTCTCAAACAAAGGGTTCAATAATGGAGCACATTGAGAGTTCCAAAAATTGAACATAAGGGTAAAAATATTCCAGAGGAGCATAGGATTGATGTGTTCATAGGGACTTTAAGGGATAATATCCAACATGATGTTCGCCTTTGGGAACCTGATTCATTAGAGAAGGCATTCAGGTTAGCAAGAAAAATGGAAAGCAAAATTATGGCAGCTAGGAAGCATACCACTCACAACTATAAAGATGGAAGTGTTGTTGGACCTAGTCTTCCACAACCTATAAGGTTGACACCACAACAATTGGAAGAAAAAAGAGCAAAAGGGCTTTGTTACAGTTGTGATAGCAAATACACTAAAGGTCATAAGTGTGCTGAGAAGAAATTATTCTACATAGATTGTGAAGAGGAAGAATAAAAGGAGCAAGAAAGGTCAAAAGAAGAGGTTATACTCCAGGAACAAAGCCTATATAAAGAAGAAATAAATCCGAATATATCTTGTAATGCATTGGCTAGAATTACCACTCCTCAAACCATCAAGATAGAAGGACAAATCAAGAAGAAAAAGGTTATAGTGTTGATTGATTCAGGAAGCACCCACAATTTTATTCATTGTAAGGTAGAAAAAGAATTGAATTGCTTCCTATATCGAGCACCAGAGTGTCAAGTGATGGTTGCAAATGGAAGAACAATAAATTGCTCTGTAAAGTGCCATAATATCAAGCTATCCATGGGAGAATATGTATTGACTAGCCCAATGCTTTCCATTCCAATGTGAGGTGCTGATGTTGTACTAGGAGTCCAATGGCTACAATCCTTGGGTACAATAGCTTTTAATTTTCAAGAATTTTTCATGAAATTTTTTGCAGAAGGAAAGGAAGTTGAATTAAGGGGTATTGTAGGGAAACTGGGCAATATAATCAGCTCTAACAGTATGATAAAGCTTCTAAAAAAGGAACAAAGAGGTGTAATTGCACAATTATGTTCGCTAGATGTTTCCGCATCGAAATCATCTATTTCTCTAGATCTCCAAAAAGTCTTGGACAATCATTCCAAGGTATTTGAGACTCCCAAAGGTCTCCCACCTATTCATGAACATGATCATGCTATTCATCTGATTCCGGGAAGTGTTCCTCCAAACATCAGGCTGTACAGATATCCCTATGCCCAAAAGAGTGAAATTGAATGTATGGTTGTAGAAATGCTAGACGCTGGTATAATTCAACCTAGTCAAAGTTCTTTCTCTGCTCCCCTAGTATTAGTGCACAAGAAGGATGGATCATGGTGCATGTGTCTGGATTATAGGGAGCTCAACAAGCTCACTATTAAAGATAAGTTTCCCATTCCTGTCATTGATGAATTACTGGATGAATTGCATGGATCAATTTACTTCACCAAGTTGGATCTTCGTTCAGGATATCATCAAATAAGAATGAAGATTGAAGACATTCCGAAAACAACATTTAGAACTCATGAGGGTCATTATGAATTTTTGGTCATGCCTTTTGGCCTTACTAATGCACCTTCTACATTTCAAGGTTTGATGAATTCCATTTTCAAACCCTTAGAAAATTTGTGTTAGTATTTTTTGATGATATACTAATCTACAACAAGTCTTGGAAGGATCATGTTGAACATGTTGACAGGGTGCTACAACTATTGGAGGAGAAACAATTATATGCAAAAAGATCCAAATGTTTCTTTGGAGTACAAGAGGTGGAATATCTGGGTCATATTGTATCTCATGAAGGAGTTAAGGTAGATCCTAGCAAAATTAAAGCCATTAAGGAATGGAAAATCCCCACATCCATAAAGCATCTGCGAGGATTTCTTGGGTTGATAGGTATTATCGCAAGTTTATTAAGAATTATGGGAGAATAGAAGCACCTCTAACAACATTATTGAAGAAAGATGCATTTTCATGGACTCCAGAAGCAACAAAGGCCTTCAAACATCTTAAAGAGGCAATGTGCCAAGCACCAGTCTTAGCTACACTGGACTTCAAAAAAACCTTTTTTGTGGAATGTGATGCTTAAGGAAATGGAATTGATGCTGTTTTAATGCAATATGAAAAACCCATTGCTTTTGAAAATCGTCCAATCAAGGGAAAGTTTTTACACAAAGCTATTTATGAGAAGGAAATGTTGGCAATACTACATGCACTTAAGAAATGACGACCCTACCTAATGGGAAGAAACTTCAAGGTAAAAATGGATCATGATAGCCTTAAATACTTTTTAGAACAAAGATTATTGTCTGAAGAGCAACAAAAGTGGGTCACAAAGATGTTGGGTTATGACTTTGAAATCATCTACAAAAAAGGGAAGCAAAATGTGGTGGCAGATGCACTCTCAAGAAAGGATGAGGATGTGGAAGCATTTTTGTGCGCCATTTCTATTATCCAACCAGATTGGATAAACAAATCAAGGGAGGAATGGAAGAATGATAAAGAAGTGTGGGCACTTATTCAAAAGTTGCAACAAGATTCCAGTACATCTGATACATTTAGTTGGAAAAATGATTCACTATGGTACAAAGATCGCTTATACCTCTGTAAGAATTCCCAACTCAAGCAAAAGATTCTTATGGAATTTCACACTTCTCCCTTAGGAGGGCACTCAAGATTTTTAAAAACTTACCACAGGGTTAAGAAGGAATTTTTTTGGGATGGCCTTAAATCATATATTCAAAAGTTTGTGGTGGAATGTTTGGTTTGCCAACAAAATAAAGTTGAAACAATTAATACCTCGGGTCTATTACAATATTTATCCATTCCAAGCCAACGTTGGGAGGAGGTTTCAATGGATTTTATCACAGGTTTACCCAAGTCTGAGGGAAAGAGTGTCATCATGGTGGTAGTTGACAAACTTACCAAGTATGCACACTTTTTTGCGTTATCACATCCATTTAAAGCCAGTATAGTTTCTACTGTGTTTATGGAAACAATTCAAAAGCTACATGGAAACCCAAAGATTATTGTAAGTGACAGAGATCCCATTTTCACTGGAAATTTTTGGACAGAATTATTTTCTTGTCTCGATACTCAGTTGGCTCATAGCTCATCTTATCATCCTCAATCTGATGGGAAAACTGAGATAATAATCAAATGTTTGGAAGGATATATTCGTTGCTTTGTATCTGATAAACAAACACAATGGGTCAAATGGTTGCCACTGGCTGAATGGTGGTATAACACTTCCTTCCATACAACAACAAAAATGACCCCATTTATGGCACTTTATGGATATCAGCCACCATCCATCACATCATATTTAAGAGAAAATTCTAAGGTTCAAGCAGTGGAACATCACATCGAGCATCAACAACAAGTCCTCCAACTCTTAAAGGATAACCTCGTGTTGGCACAAATTAGAATGAAACAACATGCAAATCAACATCGCAGAAAGAAGTTTTGATGTAGGTGATTGGGTATTCCTACGAATACAACCATATAAACAAATGTCCCTCAAGCAAGCTAAGAAGGATAATAAATTATCACTAAAGTATTATGGTCTATACAAGGTGTTGCAAAAGATTGGTACTATGGCTTACAAATTGGAGCTTCCTACAACTTCTCGAGTGTACCCAGTTTTCCATGTTTCATGTTTAAAGAAGGTTATAGGCGACAAGCTCCCAGTTCAAACAATATTGCCAGAACTTGACGAGGAAGGAAAAATTATATTGGAACCAGAAGTAGTCACAGAAACAAGAACTCGACAGCTATGAAATCAATCAATTTCGGAGTATCTCATCAAGTGGAAGAACTTATCCGCTGAAGATTCCACATGGGAGGATGAGAATTTTATATAGAAGGATCCATAACTACTCAAGCGTTGAGGACAACACTTTTTTGAAGGAGAGGGGCATGTTAGGTCCCTATAATACTAGTGATTACCCCATTACTATTGTAGTTGTATCCATTATTAATATTGTTGTGCCCCTATTGTCCCCATATTGTTATTACCGTGCCCCATAGAATCCCTTTATTGTTATTTTTGTGCCTTTATATTATTATTGTTAGTTCGGCTGGGTTATATTGTGACTCCTTAGACTCTTATATATAGAAATGAGGTTTTGTCATTTTAATCATGAAGGAATCATTCATTTGTGTAATGTAAAGGAGGTTGCCCCCTCGAAGAGGCTGAATTCTAAGGCATTGATCTATCTTTTTGTGAGCTGGTTTCATAACAGTAATTAATGCCTTGGTATGTAAATGTAATAGTGAAATGATCTTAGAGGGTAGATTCATCAGTTTGAGGTGGTTTGGGGGTCAATGAATCAGTTTCCATGCTTATAGAGGCAAGTTGTTTCACTGCCTATATTCCTGTTCCCTGTTTGGAAATGGTTGTAACAGCTCCTTTTCTCTTGGATTCGACCCTTGATGGCTAGCATAGGTGGTTTTATGTCTATATTATGTATTTTTTCTGTCATTAGAAAAGGTTGGACTCTCTTGGATGCTCTGAGCTACATTGTACACCTTTATCAGCAATTTGGCAAGGAAATAAACCAGGATTTGCAGCTATTTTTATGGGATGCTTGTGGTAAAGTGTTTTTGCATAGTTTCTTCTTCTGTTATTAGTTTTTCTCATGTGTTATGTGTACCAAAATCTAATTCATTTCTTCTAGCTGAATGATATCAATATAAATAGGTAGAATACATTGTTTACAGTGCTCTGCCTTGGGAAACCATTCAGTTTTTGATGTTTTCTACTGTTTGAGAAGGACACATGATCTTTGCATGCCCTCCTCAGCTCCTCACCAATCTTATACCTACCATCTCACTCAATTTCAAGTTCCAAAGCACCTACCTACCTCGCCCATAGAACACCCTGCATCCTGACTTGATTTCCTGGACCCAAAGCTACCTGCTCCATTTGATCCAACAAAAAAAAAACCCAACAAAATCAATAAAAAACCCTATAGCTACTATACCTAGCCTAAAATCCATATCTGGTTCAGTCATCTTGACTGAGATTCACTAGGAGAGAGCCCTCTCCCGACCTGGTAGGGCTAGCTACCAGGTTAAGCTTGGTTTGTGGTTATCCTAGGATTGCCTTCTTTCAGCCTGAGGTCAATCTAGGCTCTAACAGTGTTGGTAACCAGATCCAACACTTGAGGGATTTTGGAGGGGAAAGATGCCTCATTTCAAGGAAGATGATTCCAGGTCAATTTTTATAAGTATCAATTCGAATTAGCCTCTAGGGAAATGTATTTCTTAGTCTTCTTGTGAAGAAACCTTGTTATTTAGCAACTCTACCTTCATTTCTAGTAGGGATGTACTTAGATTGATTATAATAATGAAATTTGGTATCATTTTCAGCTTCTAAGGCTTGGTTTCCTTCATAGGAATTTGAGTATCCTTGGGCTTGGCCATCCTAAGAGCCTTAGATCCCTGCTGTATAATTTATTTATCTTCTTTGTGTTCACTTGCATCTCTTATTCTTGCTTTTCCTATTTCTGCATTTAGTATTCATGCTTTATTTGTTGCAGGTTAGATTGGTTAAATTATTGAAGTAAGTTGTTTTGTAGGTCATTCATATAGGTACAAACAATATGAATCCTTAGAAAAACTTTTAAAATTCATATTCATCATTGAGATACTTGGATTGGTTTACTAGTTCACAATTTTGGAATTTGTGGAAGTATTATGTAGCAAAACAATAATAAATTTCTGCTGAATTTTGGTACATGTTAATGATATTATTTAAATTTTATTCCACTTGTATTGAATCCTAAAAACATCCAAATTAATAACAAAATTTACCCCATAGCATTTTCACTTGATTAGGTTAGGCATTTGATAGGTTAACTAGCTCCCTAATTCTTGAATTTATGGTTTTTAGAGTAGTAATTTTTTGTTAATTTTTAGTACATGTTAACAAGGGTATTTTTGAGTGGTTCCACTTGTATTTGAGTCTTAAGAAATCCTACTTAATAAAAAACCTTACCCCATCTCATTTTCATTTGATTTGCTTGGTCATTTGGTGAGATAACTCGAATGGCAAACTAGCTGATAGACTAGGTATTTTAGTCTTTTCAAGTATAAAAATCATCATTTTTTGTGTGTAGGTGAGACTATGGGTTTGTAGGGCTGAGAATTTTCTTTTTCATTTTTCATCCTATCATAAAAACCTTCCCTCCTTCCTCAACAACTTCTTCAAGAAAATTTTCTATAGAGAGCTCTTTCCAAATTTGTTAGAAGCCACTATTTTCATCTTTCCTTGTGCAAGATTGGTTCTTGAGGAGCACTAGGCTTGGAAATGGCTTTCATATACCCTTATCCTACCTTCTTACATCTTTCCTCACCTTTAGATCACCTTCTAAGCCTATAGAGTGCTCTTGAACCCGATATTGTAGCAAAACAAAACAATCCTATAACACTATGCCTCGATCCTGTATCATTGCGCAAAGACCCTCCAAACTTAACCAAAATTTCCCTATGAGATTAATTATTTCATCTTGATGCTACAAAATGACCCCTAAGATTTTAAACCAAGTTTTAGGAAGACTAGAGACCACTAAGGATTCATGTTTTCACCACTATAATACGTATCCACAATTAGGGTTAGTAAATAGGTTCATGAATTGAATGGTACAAGGATGGTTTACATGATTACTTTTTGAAATTATTAATGAATTTTGTTACTAGAATAAGGTATATGTTATGAATAAAAAGATATACAAAATAATACAAACAATGTAAAACTATAATAATAACAAATAATGATTAATTAATAACTAGTTAATGAAAATGCATGTCCCTAAGGAAATAACTATAGGTGAAGAGGTACCTGCCTGGGGTATATAAGCAGGCCCTCACCCTCACTATAATCATATCAAATTAATTCAATATAAAACATACCACTACTTATCCTACAATGGACATTTTTGTCTTCGAAGTATTCTAAATATTATCGTTGCGTATATGAACTTTGTTCGTTACATTGGTATTACGGCCATGTTCTCTGATCACTGACCTTTGGCCATCAACAATTCATCAACATTGTTTCCGTCACTATTAAATCATTTCGCTACATAGTTTGGTAGATTCTCCACTTATCGCTAGGCCTTTGGCCATTAAAAAAAAAAAAGTGGTATCACAATTGTCATTTAAAAAAAAAGGAAAACTAATATGAAAATAAATAAATTAAGAAGTGGATATTTGAAGAGAATTATAAAGGAAATTTGAAGTATTCTATTAAAAAGGGAAACTAAGTATTTTTAAAGGAAATTTTTTTTGAAGGATTAATAAAAAGCTGAAAGGGTTACATCAAAAACCCTAAAGCTCATAAAAAAACAAAAAGGAGTCTAGTTGGAAAATGACGAAGGAAGAAAAGATGAGTTCCACATAACAATCATTATTTTGGACTAAATGTCCATTTTCTCTAAATGAAATTGGATATACATGTATTAAAAAAAAGTGCAATTTATATTGTCCATTTTGTGGAAGATTATTTAGTACTGAAGAGCATCAAGGTAATACACAAACACAAATAAAAAAATAGAGGAAGAATTCGTAGAGCTTGAACAAAAAAACAATATGTTGGAAAAAAAATATATAAATATATCAAAGACATGTTTTACAATAAGTCAAAAGAAAAGGATGATGAAATTTTGTGCCTAAGGGACCATAATACAAAATTAATTGAACATATCGAGAATTCAAAGGTTAAGAAGAAAAAATTAAAGCAAGAAAATGAAAGTTCTAAGAAGGAATTTAATGAGAATATATCAAATAAGGAAGAATAAAATTTGAGCTTAAAAGACCTGAATCAAGGGCTATTAGAACAATTCAAAAGTATAAAAGATAAAGAGAAAGACACTGGGACAAAGTCAACGATTCCAAAAATGTTGAACTTTTACATCTAAGGAATCATAACCAAAACCTTCTTATGCAAATAAAGAACTTAAAAGTGAAAAGAAGTCACTAAATGACAAGTTAGAACAACTTCAAGAAGACGTATTGAAGTCCCCAGTCATTTTGGTCCAATTTGAAGATAAAGGAATAAATACTGACCCAGTCAATATCACAACTCAAGAAGAAGAGAAACCTATAGAATTTAAAACCAATTCAGATATCATAGTTCAAACAATGGAAATACCAAGTGATGATTCATTAACCGACCCAACAACAACAATACCTGAAGTAAATCGGGAAATCACCACAAATAGTTTAGGGCAAGATCAAACTACAAGAGCTCCTTATAGACATCCGAATCACAAGAGAAGACAACTAAGTCATTCTACATATTTTAACCATTCAGAATGGAAGCAACATATTTATGTTCAAGGAATACTGAAGTTTGTAGGATCTAGTCCTATGATAATAATTCATTACGAAATTCCAGCAATCAAAAGATTCCACAGAAGGTTAATCTAGGATGGTCCAATCCATTCACAGTCTGACAATTTTATTTATCACTCAGAGCATCATATCAACTTGTGTCAACGGAGATGAAAGTTCAGAGACAAGAAGATATTTGAAACATGAAAAGAGATCAAGCCCTTTCATCAGTAAGCTTTGAGGACAAATATTTTTGAAGAGGAAGGCAATGCCATGAATAAATAAATATATATAAAATAATACAAATAATGTAAAACTATAATAATAATAATTAATGATTAATTAGTAACTAGTTAATGAAAAGGTATGTCCCTAAGGACATAAATTTTGGTAAAGAGGTACCTGCGTAGGGTATATAAGCAAGCCCTCACCCTCATTGTAATCATCTCACACCAATTCTTTTATACAATATACAACATAGAATTACTTGTCCTACAATGGAGGTTTTTGTCTTCAAAGTATTATGAAGATTATTTCCGCATATAAGAACTTTGTTCGTTACAGTCTCTTTGAATGTAATGATGTAGAGTTGGTTCATTCTCTTTAAGTATGTAATTAGAGTAGGTTCTCTTTCCTTGTCTTTTGTTTCTTGCAATAGGTTAACGTTTCCATTTCAAGCATTTCCATTTTTTCAATTAGTTTATGCTTGATTTCATGATATTCACTTCATTGCATCATATCAATGAAAGAAGGACACATTTCATGTTGCACATATAATGCCAACACCTCTTAAGTTTGTACTAAACCCGAGTTGATAATTAAAGTTGGTAGCCTTGGGAGTTGCAACATTCTTGTTTCAATACCAGGGATCATCAATAACTATGAAGGACTTGAAATGATAGATCATAAGATCACAAGGAGTCTCCAAAATTCAAGTGTAGGCAAAATTTTGGAGGGTGTTTGTCATAGCGACAACACTTTTCAATACACTGGAAGAACCCCATCTTCTCTGTTTAGGTCTGGTTTTGTGCATAGAGTCTAGTCTTACAGGAAGAATTGATTCACCATGTGGACCACATTAGCTTCCCCATTTATCCCGGTTATAAGTATAGTCTTTCCTATCCCATTTATTACCTAAACATATTTACAAGGATTACCATATCTCAATTGTTTCAATTTGGGAGAATGATAGTATATATTCATGAGTTTAAGATGATCATAGTTTTAGTTCCATCTCCAGTGTTTCTTTGCTACCAATAGACCTATTTAGTACCCCAGTGGAGTCACTTTCAAGAAATACAAATATTGCTTTGCTGCCAACAAGCTTGTTCAGTACCCCAACAAAGTTGCTTCTTTCACCTCTTTATGCAAGAAGCCTTTCTCTTATTTCACCCCTTATTTTATTTCCACTATGCTCATTGGCATTATATCGACGTTTACATTGCCAGGGTGGAAGAGGGATCCTGAATTATTGATTGTAAGAGAGTTTATTCATATTGTAGAGATTGTTATATACCTCTTTCCCTTCTCTACTTGATTGGATCGGTAAGAAAACACCATTTATTTACAATATCAAGTCAAGAATGAAGATCCTAAAATGGATACGACATCATGGTTTTTCTTATAGATTTCCATTTGAATGAATCATATTTTCAATTCAAACATCATTGACCTTAAATATATCAAACCTAAGCAAAGAAGAGGGACCAAAATTTAACCAAGTGTTAATGTATGTCACAAATACCTGTTGACACCTAATCATTGGGATTGGGTGAACACTTGTAAATAATGTAAATAGTAAATAATGGAAAATAAAGAGTCATTGGGAGGTGAAGCCCAAGAGTCACTCCCTCATGTATATAACCATGAGTAATCTTAATGAATAAACACAATTCATTTGAGGAGTTACCTCCTGGCCTGACATGGTATCAGAGCCAACTCCATTTTTAGTTTTTCCGCCCTTGTAACTCCCTTCTGCCATTTCTGCAATTTGCCATGCTCTATGTCATATGTGTTAGTTTTATTAAATGCATGAATGGTATGTGTTTGGTGAAAGGTATGCTCTCTATCCTCACGCGACCCCTCCTCCATACGCTGGTTGTTAATACTGTCCACTGCTCCAGTCCATAAGTTGCAGGTATCACATCACCCCGGTTTTCAATTTTATCATTACACAGTGTTGCACGCTCCAGTTTGGTTTTATTATATTAAGATGCAATTTTTTGACTATTCACATCCCTATACACTGCCTTCTATAGTTGCTTTGTTTACACAGTTGATAGTCCATGTTACACAATCCACCCTCTTGTACCGCGTTCAACGGTGTTAACTTCACATCACTCAGCCCCTCGGCCTCTCGCCTCGACCTCGGTCCCTTGGCTGCGGGAAGTATTTTTCTCCTTTCCAAATAGGATGCATGTTTTGGAATGGTGGGTAATTGTAGATATTTAAGAACCCTTTGAATAAGTTGAAAATCATGGCGATAATTGACAATGAGGACCATGAATGTGGAGCAATTTTGAAAGTAGATAGGATCAATAACATGCGTCGAGTGGATAGTGTAGCCAATTGGGAAACCTCTGTCTAAATACCCAATTCGTTTTTTAAATCCACTTCTATTGCTCTCATACTCCACATTTTCGCTTTGATTGCCATATGCGACCCTCTTGCAAATGTTGTTGCTGCCACAACGCTTCTCTTCCCACTGATTTTCGTTTTAATATAATGTTGTGTGTTTTTTTAACGCTGTGTGTTACACCATTTCCTCGCCTCCCGGCATCACACTGTGGTTACAACACTCCCATTTCTGATTTTTAATACATGAGTTTTCAATATATAACGTTGGCCTCCATATAACTCCACCCCTCCGCTGGCCTCCATATAACTCCGCCCCTCTGCTAGCATCCATATATAACGGTACCTCCATATATAATGTTGCCTCCATATAACTCCGTCATTTCATTTAAACCCCCTCCCCCAAATACTCCCTCCCCCACATATTCCCTCTCCCATATAACAACCACACCATATAATATCTCTGTCCTCAAATATCAAATTGCATTTTTTACACCAGAAGTGCATTTTTAGTCACCAGAATTGCATTTTTTTGCCACCAGAAGTACAATTTTTTTATAGAATACAAATTTTAAAGTGCATTCATTGATACATATTGTGGGAGTGGTTCTCATCGAGAAGGAGAACTATCCTGAGTGGTCTCGGAAGATCAAACACACTCTCATTTTCAACGAGCTGTGGAAAGGAGTTTGTGTAGGAGAAGGAGATAATGAACCTACAAAACCTACCTTAGACAAGGAATTCGACTTTTGGTAAAACAAGAATAGCAAGGCGTATGCCTTGATTGCAGCATCTGTAAATGAAGAGGCTAGTTGCCATATTTCACCTTTTTCAAATGTTTTTGAAGCCTTACAGAAGTTGAAGGAACTCTATGACTCACACTCTGCACTTGAAGTTGTCCAATTGATGATTAAATTGTTCAGTCTTGAATTACAAAATGATGATCGTCTTGCTCTAACATCAGAAGTAAAATCTATTATGCATGATATCAAAGTCACTAATGTTGAACTAGACATTTGTCTAATATCTTTTGTCAAGGCACTTTATCCCACTTATTCAAATTATCTTGAGTCATTGCAAGCAAATGGAAACCTCAAAGAGATTACCTTTGACTCCCTTGTGAATAAATTTGCTAAGAGAGAGAAAGATTTTGGGAAGAAGACAACTCCTCAGTCTTTTGAAGAAGTTGTGTGTCTTGCACATAGAGAGAAGAAATATGCTCAAGATTCTTTCAGAGGAAGAGGTGGTCGAAGAGGAAGAGGAATAAGAAATTTCAGAGGCAGGGGGGCAGACACTCTCAAGGAGAAAAGTTTGATCTTCATTGCATACGTTGCAATAGAGATGGATCACATGATGCATCCACATGCAAGTTACCTTCAGGCAAATTTGAGGAGGAAATAAATCAAGCCAAAGAGAAAGGTAAAGCACCTGAATCTTCTCACTATGTTGTGGCACATTGTAATATTGGAGTAACTGACGATTGGTTTAATGCTTCACTCGCTTCCTGGAAAAATGATTGGTTGCTTGATTTAGGAGAAACTTGCCACATGAATTTTAGAAGATATTTTTTTGAATAATTTACTGAAAATGTTGATGGATCAGTATACTTTGCAGACAAATCAAAACTCAAGCCATCAGGGCTTGGCACAATCAGGCTCAAATTGCATTGTCTTCCAAAATTTCTTCTGCATGATGTTTTATATCTCCCACAACTGAGCAGAAACTTGCTGTCCTTGGTCCACATCCGCTAGCAATGGCACTCCATTCATATGTTTGATGGAAAGTTTGAGGTGAGAAAATCATCAGATCACTCACTTGTCATAACGGGAATAGAAGAAGAAAGACTTCTCAAGATGCAAGGTACCTTTTCTTGTGCACAAAATTTCTCATACAGTTCTCATTATGATGAAGGTACATTTCCATCAAGTCTATTATGGCATGCTAGATTTGGACACTTGAACTATGATAGCCTTCACTTGTTGAAGAAAAATGGTGTTACTGGTTTGCCTACAATTCCTAGGAAACTTAAACAATGTGATGCTTGCATTCTAGGAAAGCATAGCAAACAATATTTTCATGATTCACATTGTAGAGCACATAGAAAACTTGAACTCATTCATTCTAATTTATGCGGTCTAATGCCTATTACTTATGCAAATGGAAATAAATATATCGTGACATTTATTGATGACTACACCAAAATGTGTTGGGTTTATTTATTGAAGAACAAATCTGATGCTTTTCAAACATTCAAGAACTTTCATACATGGATTGAAAATGATGCAAAATCTCATATTGGATCTATTCACACTAATAATGGAAAAGAATACACTTCAAATGAATTTGAAAACTATCTTCGCCAGCACGGGATCAAACATCAAACAACTGTGCCTTATAATCCCCAACATAACAGAGTAGTTGAAAGAATGAATAGGACAATATTAAATATGGTACGTTCCATGATATTTTTCAAGAATGTAAAATTGATGTTTTGGGATGATGTGGTTCAATGCCCTGTATATGTAAAGAATAGATGTCCATCTAATGCTATTAGAAACAAGACTCCTTATGAAATTTGGTATGACCACATTCCTTTGGTAAAACATCTCAGGTTCTTTGGTTCCACCTGTTATGCCTTGATACCAAAGGTACATAGAAACAAACTTGGTGCAAGAAGTTGTAAGTGTATCTTTTTGGGGTATTCAAATAACTCCAAAGAATACATCTCTATGATGAATTTGATAAAAAGTTTGTTGTATCTAGAGATGTAATCTTTCTTAAACCTTCCAAAGCTGACAATGTTGTTGAGCGGAAACTTGATCGCTTGGATAGATTTGGGCATGCAAAATCATTTCAAGAATTTGATAATCAGATTCCACATCTTGAAGGGGGGATTCCTATACTAGATCAATCTGTGGAATCTTCTTCTAAAGCACTCTCTCCCCCACATGAAAATCCAACCACTGAAGATACTTTGAGTGATGTGATTGACATAAGTGGGAGACTCAATCTTCATTCAGTCCCAACTCAATCAATTGAGCAGCCTGGACCATCTCAGAAAGGTCCCCCAAAGTGCCTAACAAAGACACTTGAAAGTGTTCATCATGATGAGGTTGGAAAGACAGGAACAATAAATTCAACTAGGCAAAATGGAGGTCATGTAGATGATTCTGATTCACCTGTTGATATGGATGTTTCTTATGATTGTGAACTGAATTTGTCTACATATTTTAAACCAACTTCCTTCAAAGAAGTTGCTTCTCATGATGAATGGAAAAAAGTGATGCAAAAGGAGTATGATGCCTTGATAAAGAATGGAACTTGGAAGCTGGTTGATCCTCCATTGGGAACCAAACCAATTGGCTACAAGTGGGTCTACAAGAACAAGTATAAAGATGATGTCTCACTTGACAAGCATAAATCCAGGCTTGTGGAAAAAAGTTTTGCATAGAAGGAAGGGGTCAATTGTGAGGAGAATTTTTACCCCAAATCAAAATTGGCTACCATTCGAACACTCTTTGCCTTAGCAGTGCATAACAGTTGGAAAGTCCATCAAATGGATGTAAAAAATTCTTTCTTGAATGGAGATTTGAAAGAGAAAGTTTTTATGTCCCAGTCTGAAGGATTTTCTATGAAGGGATAGGAACATAAAGTATGCAAACTTGTGAAATCCTTGTATGGCCTCAAGCAAGCACTGCAAGCCTGGTATAAAAAGTTACCCAAGCATCTTCTAAAAATCAACTTCAAACATTATGACCTTGATGATGTAACTTTGTTTGTCAAGAAAGTTGGAAAAATAGTTGTATATCTTGTGGTATATGTAGATGATATTTTGATGGCAGGGAACAATGAGAGCTACATTGCATCCATGAAGAAGGAATTGAGGAAAGGTTTTGAAATGACTGACTTGGGCTATGTTCACTACTATCTTGGTATTGAAGTAACTCAACATCTGAAGTCTATATTCCTCTCTCAAAAGAAGTACATTGGAGATTTGTTGAATAGGTTTGGCATGGATGAGTGCAATCCTCTAACTACTCCAATGGGACAAAACTTAAAGCGCACATCCATTAAAGGAAAATAATTTGAGGGTGCAACAAAGTATAGACAGCTTGTAGGAAGTCTCAACTACCTAATTACTACCAGACTAGACATTTCGTTTGCTGTTGGAATCCTCTCCAGGTTTATGTAAAAACCTTGTGAGGGACATTGGTTTGCTGCAAAAAGAGTTCTAAAGTACTTGAAGGGAACCCGACACTTTGGAATCAAGTATACACAGGTTGGTGAATTCAGCTTGATTAGATACGCTAATTCACACTTCAATGGAGACAAAGAAACTGTGGTATCTACTTCTGGTTATGTTATGAGTCTTGGATCAGGAGTGTCTCCTAGTGATGATGCAAATAATCAGTTCCAACAGATTCCACAACAGAGGGAAAATATGTGGTAGTAGCTGAGGCAACAAAATAAATTGTGTGGCTCAGGCTAATTATGGAAGATTTGCAGGTAAAACAAGTACACTCAAATCCACTCATGATTGACAAAACCTCTGCAATAAATTTGGCCAAGAACCCAAAGTTCCATGATCGAACAAAGCACATCAATACAAAATACCATCTGATTCGACATCATGTTGAGGCCAAAACAATCTATCTACGCCATTGTTCCACTAATGAGCAGATTGTAGACACCTTCACGAAAGCGCTTGGAAGAGAAAAGTTTGAAAGATTCAGAACGATGCTTGGACTCACCAACACCCCTTCAGATTAAGGGGAGGAATGTTGAAACCTAATGATTGGGATTAGGTGAACACTTTTAAATAATGTAAATAGTAAATAATGGAAAATAAAGATTCATTGGGAGGTGAAGCCCAAGAGTCACTCCCTCATGTATATAACCATGAGTAATCTTAACGAATAAACATAATTCATTTGAGGAGTTACCTCCTGGCCTGAAAATCCCTTTCAAGTCTTCGCCACATTTTCTCATGAGCCAAACAAGAGCAGTTTCCATGCACAATCTTGCAAAAGAAAAGACATGACACAACAAGAAAATAAAAAGTAGGAAAAGAGAACAAATGTAAGATTGAAATGATAACATGCAAGTTAGAAAACAAGAAAAAAAAGAAAATGAAAAGATTAGATGAGGAACAAAATGCAGGGTCAATGAAATGCAAAGGAGAAACTAAAATTTAGCTAGGCCTACTCCTAATCTAACCAGCTAGAAGGTCATGACTAAGTGAAGTGAAAGATCTAATGTAACCATTCAAGTTGTTCCCGACTAGTAAACTGAAAGATATGAACAATTAAAAACCATATAAAACAATGTAAAGGAATAAATATGCTTACCTGAATTATCTATACACAAGAATGAAGGTTAAGTTTGTAAGTATAAAGGTGTTCATTAGAAGCTCACTTTATCCAACCTATAGGCTTTCCCTAATAGCAGGGATGGCGAACATAAATACCTTGAAAATGCCTCTCAAACATACATCCATACATGTTAAGTTTAGGAACTTGTTATTAGCAATTGAACTGATTAGGTATGATTCTTCCATCCAATCGACGATCAGATCATAAAAAAAGTCATATTGAAATTTTTACAAAGATACATATTTAATTATCATATCTGTTATATTAAGGAATATTAGGTGAATAAAACATGAACCGACATTTCTCAGACACTTCATCAAGACCATGGGGACCTGACATAACCATCAAAAAATGGTGAAGTTCCCGAACTCCTTGACAAGTATTTGAGCAATAAAGAGATTAATCAAATATAAGCCAACAATTGTTAGGGGATAAGTTAATGGTAAATAATTAAGGGGATGAAATTTGTTAAGGCTGGTGCATTGATCAAATCTAATGGCTAATGCATGAGATCTTCCATTATTCAAAGATAATGATTAATTTGAGAGATTTCACAAGCACTTCGAATTGAAAAATCTTCCTCCTTGTGTGATGATGCTCAGAAATGATCAATTCCTCTTTTCACGTGCAAGATATCATTACTTTGTATCTGATTATAAAGTAAATCAAAAATATGAAAGTCGAAAGAATTAACATTGATTGGTGGTATAAAAAAAATTGAAAACCATTTAAGATACAAAGAAAAGTAAAACCAAGCTTGCCAAAGATCATAAACATGAGTAGAATCAGATCCAAAATTGATATCAGCTTGATGGATTAGGTTTGATAAATGATTCAAGCATTGAATTAGACTCACAAGGATCAATTGTGCCAGAAAGATAATTAATTTCATAAAATACACTCAAAATATAAGAAGTTGATCATTCACGGAAATATTGGAGTGACATGTTGTGATTTTTTTGGGATCTACGAAAGATATGCACTCGAGCCCTCCGTATAATACAAGGGATTCACATGAAGGAGGATTAACCAAACAAGAATATTTTATCTGATCAAAATCTCTATCTTGAGGATTAGGAGGATTAACTTGAAAATTCCAAGAATCCTTTAAGATATGGATCTTGTAGGTTTTAACCTCGTACATAAATTACCTGCATATGAATTCTAAAACACAGAAAATAAACAATGCGAGAGCATAACACATAAAACACATATACACAAATATTTCCCCTGGATCTCAAACCGGGACTACCAGCTTGATTTTTCATTATGTTCCTTTCAATGTTACAAAACATATTTATACATGCCAAAGCATCCATTACCATGGACCGAAAACCATTGCATCAAAAACCATGGACCGAAAAACATCGCGTCCAAAACCATGTGCGAAAAATCATGCACAAAACCATAGGTAGGTCCACCCAACCTAATATAGGGTCCAAAAACAAAATTTTCCAAGGCGCTGCCGTGGACCCCATAGAGTGGGGTTACCTGCACCCCTCAAACCCCCTATGACTCCCCTCACTATGCAATCAACACAACGAAGGGGGGGATCTACCCTCCTTCTAACCCCCCGGTTAACTACGTGGGCTAGTCGTGGAAAGAATATAACACAACCCAACATTCTCCCACTTGTTGTTTTCTTTCCACAGGGGGCCACAAGAGAGCTTAGTCATTTATCCAACCCTGCAACACCCATTGTTTCTCTACACCAAGAGAACTTCTCAGAGTTCATAGATTTTGTCAATGAATCTATAGTATTCTTCAAAGTGTCCACCTTTACCAGCAACACCTTTTTGTCTTCTATCATATCCCTCACAAAGTGATACTGAACATAAATGTGCTTTGTCTTTGAATGATATGCAGGGTTCTTTGCTAATAAAATTGCACTTTGGCTGTCACAGTCTATCCTTATAGCTCTGTGTACTAACCCCATACTTGAACACAATCTCTGCAACCAAACTGCTTCCTTGCTTGCATGAGTGACTGCCATGTATTCTGCCTCTTTTGTTGATAGTGCCACTACATATTGTTTCTTACTCATCCAATCGACTATACCTCCAAATAAGTTAAACACATACCCACTTGTAGATCTTCTCTCATCCAGATCTCCAGCCTAGTCCGCATCAATAAAGCCACGTATATCCAAAACTCTACCCAATCCTAGTCTTCCTTGGTAGCACAAACCATAATCACTAGTGCCACACAAATACCTGAAAACCTGCTTCACTGCTATCTAATGCTCCTTCCCTTGTTTTGATATAAACCTGCTCAATACTCCCACTGCATGTGCAATGTCTGGTCCAGTACAGACCATCGCATACATCAGGCTACCGACTGCACTTGCATATGGAACATGGGACATATCCTCTTCCTCTTCTAGTGTCTTGGGACACTGTTCAGCATATAACTTTACACCTTCAGGAGTAGGAACTGTTAGAGTCGGTCTAGTAGCCCTCCATCAACGATCAAAGCTCTTTGCATTTGCATAAGTAGGTGTCTCATCAGTGTCATCTTATTGCATTCCATTAGGCATGCCATAACCCTGATGGAGGAGCTGGTGTCTTTATTCCCCTCTTGGCACTGCTGGATCAAGTTGTTTCAGTCATTAAACTTTTTCAAGGTTACTTGTCATGTCTTGAGGTCAAAATTTCTAGGTCTAGGGTTTAGGTCAAATTTGTCTTCAAGGTCATGTCTCTGAAGGTCAATAAGTGCCCAGCAAGCCAGAGGGATGATTTTCAAAGTGTTTCTTCGAAATATTCTATCTTGTGCAGCTAATTTTCACCTTGGATTTGAAAACCCTGTTTTTAAAGCCAAGGTCATTTCTCAAAATTTTGTAAAAATTGTAAAAATTCAAAATGATTCAAAGGACAGCATACAACCCTGGCTCCCTTGCCAGGACCCCTCAGAAGCTATCCCTGCAAAAAATTATCAAGGAAAACATCAATTCAACCAATTTTAGGATAAAAGGAAACCAAAAAGTCAGCAACATTCAAAGTTTAAAAAGTGTCATGAAAAACATTAGAATGTGGGTTGTGACATGAAATTTATTCAAAGCAAGGCTACAAAGGCTCTATTTCCCTCCATCAAGCTTCATTGTGCATCCAAGTGATAGAGAAATCAGTTGCAAGAGCGTTTGAGTGAATTTGGTGAAGTGGGAGACGCGCGACCCGTCGAGACTGGCGCGCGACCCGTCAGACGAGCGCGACCCGTCAGGGCACCTCCGCTAGTGCAAATTTTATACGGGCGCGACCCGTCAGGCGCATGCGACCTGTTGGGTGAGGCGCGCGACCCATCAACGTTCCCTCTACACAAAACCGCCAGCAAGCTATCAAGGAACCACAAGTTGCTAAATTTTGCAAGGTAGGCCCTCAAATCATGAAAAATTATTGCTTGCTACAGTTCAAGAAGATCATGATTGTATTTTTAAAGGTCTTCATTTTGCAAGTAAAAGTCTCCATTGTGCTTTTGGGCTTGAAATTGTCAAAATTGCTAGGGTTTATTATGTTGTTTTGAGGTATCCCTTTTATTTCCGATTGTCCACCTCCCATTACATATTCCTTATCATTTTATTTAAATTTCCCTTCCAAATTTGCTAAGAGCCTTAAACCCTACCCCTCTCCCTAAGAAATCAAAAAATTAAAACCCTAACCCTACCTCCCATAACATCCTTGTAAGTAAAAGTGTATAATGAGTATATGCAATGATTTTTCCCCTAAACTCCCTGTTTCATTATTATTCCCGATTTCCCTTTAAAGTATCCCTTCCCTAACGTTTCCCTTGTGCTACTTGTCCCCTTAAAACAACATTTTAATCAGTAGATTTTAAAGCAGAAACAACAGTACATTTCAGCCACTTTGCTCCTAAAACAATGTCAGAAACCGAAACCAATTATGAGCAAAGTGATGACCATGAGTCAGCTTCAGAGTTTGAGGTACAGAGGAGACCTCACAAGGGTGGAAAGAGCGGTCATCATAGGAGAGAGGAGCCCACCTCTTTGACCGATTTGCAAGCTTGTCCAATTGCAGTCTCATGTTTCCGTTATATGTCTTGTTATGAGTTTTGCGAGAGGATCTCTCAGATTCAGCATCACAGGGAGTTGGCTCGCTTGTTTGTTTTGCATTTGCATGATGGGCATGTGAACCTTGCAGGGGTGGATTTTACATTGACACCTGAGATGATTGCTCAAGCAACAGGGATACCAAATGTAGGAGAAGTGTGGAACAAGTGCAAAATATTGGACAGTGTTCAGTTTGAGCCTTACATCAAACCTGCATTTATGAGACAAGTGACGGGTGTATTTCCTTTCAGATTTTGAGGAATGAGTATGCTCCTTTGATGAGGCTTATCATGCGCTATTTCACCTATGAGGGCAGATTTTCACTTGTGTATTCATACCATATTCGCTTATTGATGCATTTCACACGGGTACGGATGATGAACATCCTGGTTTTCTTGTGCCAGAATATTGAGAGGATGGTGCCTTTGATGCAGAGGAAGAGCCCAGCACAACAATATAGGAGCCTCTATCATTATGGTTTGATTCAGCTTGTGGTCATACATCAGTTGGCTCAGCATGGCATCCCATGGGAGGAGTTTATCTCTCGTGAGTTCTTCATAGCACCACCACCACATCCTGAGATTGTTCATGAGGAGGGAGGACCATCACAGCAGCATGATATCCCTGAGGCTAGACATGTCAGTTCTCCTCACTTATCAGAGAGGCCACAGGGCCCTATTTGTAGCAGCTAGGCGAGTATTTTCTCCACACCAGGTGGAAGGGGTCTCGCCTTCTTCATCAGCACCACGAGTGTTATCTCCACACCAGGTGGAAGGGGCCTCGTCTTCGACAGCAGCACAGGTATCAGAGAGGGGCAAACAACCCAGGATTGGTGAGGAGCCATCAGGTGTTCCAGATATAGAGCTTGTTGATCTTGATATCAGTTCTCCTAGCCTAGAGTCAAAGGAGATCATTCAGCACCTTAGAGCTGAAAATGATGCATTGCAGAAGAGATTAGAAGGGGCACAATGGACGATCACATATTTAGAGTAGCGCAACAAGCAGTTGGAGGATGAGCACACTGTAGATGAGTTGCGGAGGATCCATGAGGACCACAACTTGGCTCGAAAGAGACCCGGCGATTTGGTACCCGTTGAGCGAGAGGCTATGCTTCTTCGGGTCAATGCTCATTTGGAGAGGTTTCTGGCCAATGCCAACCAGGATAAGGACTTGCTCAGGAACATGAAAAATCATTATTGGGCGCGGATGCATGTATGCAAGGCGAAAATGAAAGTGTTCCAAAGGAATTTGGCCAAAGCACAAAAACGAAGGAAAAGGCCCGACCCCCTCCACATCTTGGCTGAGGCTTCTTTGAAGGAGCATGATACTAGATAACTCAAACTCCAACACAAATTCCAAAATTTTTTGAGTATTTTGGGTCATTTTTTATTTTTCTGGAAAAAAACAGGTTTTCCTCCCTGACGGGTCGCGCGCGGCCTTTCGTTTGGCAACTCCATTTTGGAAAAACTAAGCATTTCTAGCTTTGTCATGGAAATTTACACATGCTCAGCCATTACTAGGAAATTTCACCAAGTTTTGGGTCTCCAGAAAGTCAAAGAACAAGCAAAAAATGACTTTCTGCCACATTTTTGACACACAGAAAGCAGTCTTGGAAGATTGCAATTTTGGAGGGGCAAATGACAACTAAATTCAGAAATTCCACTTGGGTTGGAAAGTAGACATCCAGACCTTTCCAACAAGCCCACTTTTGCCTCATTTGGACACCTGAAAGTGCCTCAACAGTGCCTCCAAAGGCGCGCGACCCGTCCAGGAATTGCGCGCGACCCATCAGGCAGTTTGTACAGGAAATCAACCTATAGCTCAGCAAAGTGCAGTTTGACTGGATTTGACTTTTTGGGAGTTGATTTTCATCCTCCTTGCTGTAAATGATGTAATTTTATGATGTTTAGGCACTTATTTATCTCTTCTAGAAGATTCATTCATCAGATAGGTAAAATGTAATGAATGAATTAGTTTCCTAGCTTATAGAGGCAAGTTGTTTTGATTGCCTAGTTTTCAGTGCTTAGTTTAGAATTGGTTGAAACAGCTCCTAGAAGGATGAGCTCGACCCCTAGAGGCAAGGAAAGATGTTAGCTTGCCTATATTATGTATTTTCTTAGTCATTTTCAGAGGTTGGAGGGTTGGACTCTTGAGGGATAAGCTCTATTGTATTACTCATTGTATCTCTGCAATTTTTGGCAAAGGAAGACCAGAATTTTGCAGTCCTTTTTGGGATTCTTGTGGTCACATGTATTAATGGTGTGTTTCTCTTTGTACTTGTAAGTGTGTTATGTGAATCATTTCCTTACTTTTCCTTCTGCAAATTAGGAAAATGAAGTGTTAAAGTAGAATTCATGACTGTCATGCTCTGCTTTTAAGTTTGCTTAATATCAATGTTTTCAACTGTTTAAGGGGAATTCAAGGTTATTGCTTGCTCTCCTTAACTCCTCAATGGTCATTCTCATCCATCCACCTCTATCAAAGGCATCAATACTGTCTCCTACCTTGCCCCAAAGAACCCCTTGCAAAAACTGTGTCCAATCCCCGCACCCAAAATTGCCTTTCCCCAACTTTCCACCAAAATCTTAAAATTTCCAATTCAACCTTTTTTATCAGTTTACTAGCCTAAAATCAGTGTTTCCTTATTGGTTATCTCGCCCTTTGAAGGTATTTACTGAGATATACCGGAGAGAGCCCTCTCCTGCCCCGTAGGGCTAGCTACGAGGCTAAGTGGTTTGATGTTGCCTTGGAGTTTGCGTTTGTCAGCCTGAGGTGAAATTTCAAGCGCTAACAGGAACCTTCACCGTTTTACTATCCTGCATATTAAACCTCTATAATATTGTCTCAGCATACTTCCTCTGGTTTAACTAGAGCTTCCTCTTTGCCCGATCTCTTTTAATTTCCATGCCCAAAATATAGTTTGCAGCACCAATATCTTTCATGTCAAATTCGGAGGACAATTGGGTCTTAAAATCCTAGATAATTTCATTGTCATTTCCAACCAGAAACATATCATCCACATACAAGACTAGATAAATAACATGGTCACCAATTAATTTAAAATACACACAATGATATGCTTTGCTTCTGGTGAAGCCAAGTCCCCGTATAAATGTATAAAATTTCTGATACCACATCCTTGGTGATTGTTTTAACCCATACAGAGAATTCTTTAACTTTCATACCAGTTCTTTCTTACCCTTCACCGCAATGCCTTCAGGTTGCTTCATGTAGATCTCCTCTTCTAGATGCCTGTGAAGAAATGTTATCTTCACATCCATTTGTTCTACCTCAAAATCAAAAGCAGCAGCAACAGATAAAAATAATCTAATAGAAGCTACCTTAGCAACAGGAGAAAAAATTTCACCAAAATCAATTCCCGACACCTAGGAATAACCTTTTGCTACCAACCGAGCTTTGTATTTCTCCACCTTTCCTTCTGCATTTGTATTCTTCTTGAACACCCATTTACTGCCAATGGGTTTCCTTCCGGCCAACAACTCCACTAGATCCTAAGTCTCATTTTTGTGCAAAGATGCCATTTCGTCAACCATGGCCTCTTTCTAGAGTTTTCCATCCTCTGAATCTACTGCTTCCTTCATAGTTCTGGGATCATCATCAGTAATAGATAAAGCAAAATTTGAATAGAAAGAAGATGGATTATACCTTTCTAGCTGCCTTATTTCTCAAATTGATATTCTCACACCCAGAGTTTGTGGCTCTTCATCTTCTGATTCCTCCTCTGCTATAGAGTCTGATTCTTCCTCCTTTAGCTCAAACTATATCTTCTCAGGTTCCTTTGGTTGGACTTCATGTTTAATAACATCTTTCACCTCTCTGAACACCACATCTCGGTTGTACACAACCTTCTTTGGTACTGGGTTCCAAAGCTTATAACCCTTTAAACCATCCTTATACCCAATAAAGATGCACTTTTTATATTTACTATCCAACTTGGTTAGTTTCTCCTTTGGAACATGTACATATGCATCACATCCAAATACCCTCAGATGTGAAAGAGAGGGTTTCTTATGAGTCCATACCTCTTGTGGAGTCTTATCCTCCAATGTTGATGAAGGTGATCTATTGACCAGGTAACATGTTGTCTCCACCGCCTCTGCCCAGAATTCCTGTCCTAACCTGACACCACTGAGCATGCTTCTTGCCCTTTCCATCAACGTCTTGTTCATTTTTTCTGCAACTCCATTTTACTGAGGTGTATATGGAGTAGTATTCTGTTGTGCTATACCACACTTCTTACAGAATTATTCAAATTCCTTACTGCAAAACTCTCCACCGTTATCTGTCCTCAACACCTTTATCTTCTTCTCTGTCTGGTTTTCCACCAAAGCCTTAAATTCTTTAAACCTATCAAAGACTTTAGATTTCTTCTTAAGGAAATATATCCATGTATTCCTTGAGAAGTCATCTATAAATGATACATAGTACATAGACTTACCCAGTGATGGAACCTTCATAGGTCCAACCACATCATTGTGCACAAGCTCTAATATCTATTTCACCCTCTTACCACCAGAGGGCAAACTCACCCGATTCTGCTTCCCATATACACAATTTTCATAGAAATCAAAAGCCAGAGAGCTATTACTCATACCTTCTACCATACCTTTACCATGAAGTATTCAAAGGCCCTTCTCTCCAATATGTCCAAGCCTTTGATGCCACAACATGGTCTTCTATCTAGAGACCACTAGATTTTCTGCTCCACTTTTAGGAACCACAGAATTGTTGCACCCATCAACAACAGTGCTACCTTGCAGCTTGTATAGAGTTCCAATTCGAACTCCCCGCATCAATACCAGTTCTCCCCAAACCATCTTGCAGGTATCGTTCTCAAACACTTTTTTTACACCTGCATCATCCAACTTGCTTACAGAAATCAGATTTTTGGCCAATGCAGGAATATGTAGAACACCCAGAAGTGTTCTAACCCTTCCACCTTGCAACTTGAACTTTACTTTTCCGCGACCAACGATTCTAGCCTTCCTATCATCCCCTAAGAAGACATCACCACCATCGTATTTCTCATACTCGCAGAACCACTCTCTATGGGTAGTGAAGTGAAAGGATGCACTTGAATCAATCAACCATGCCTCATGATCTACATGTGTACTTGAAGAAGCCAAGTACACATCCCCACCTTCATCTGAGGTGGTTTTTGCCTCTGTAGAAGGAGCATCATCAGATCCCTTTCCTTTGTCAGTAGCTCTAGATTTATAGTCCATTTTGTAGTGCCCTTCCTTTCTGCATTTCCAGCACACCACCTTTACAAGTTTTCTTGGAGATTTAGATCTCCCTCTAGATTTAGATCTCCCACTCGATGAATTATTTTTGTTTCTATTCTGGGACCGTCCTCGTACAGATAAGGCATCACCATTATAGCTCTCCATATTTTTTTGTCTCATCTCCTCCGTTAGCAAGGATGAGATTATTTCATCAAACTGCAAGGCAGTTGCATTGCTACCTATTGCAATAACCAGAATATCCCACGAATCTGGGAGAGAGCACAACAAACTAATGCACTTATCTTCATCTAAAATTTTGATATCAACAGACGATAATTGACTTACCATAGTATTAAACGCATTCAGATGCTCTATCACTGAGTCTCCATCTTTCATCCTCAGGTTATATAGCTTTTTCCATAGGAACAATTTATTTACCAGAGACTTAGATTGGTACAAAGTCCCTAACTTGTCCCACAAAGCCTTCATTGTAGCTTCCCCTGATACATTCAACAATACTGAATCTGAGACACACAATCGTATTGTGTTCTCTGCCTTCCGATATAACTTCTTACATTCTTCATCAGACACTCTCATTGGTTTAGTACCCAGATCTACCACGATCCACTAATCTTTATCCACCAACAGATCCTCCATCTTGAGTTTCCATAACTCAAAACTCTAACCATTAAATTTCTTGATCTCTATCTTTCCATTGCTCGCCATCTTCTTTCACCACTAGAATCGATCTCGCACATCTCCCACTGAACAAGTCTACCACAGGCCCGAGCGAAACCCCTCAGCAACAAAGGCTCCCCCTTGAAGCCAAAACAACTCTGATACCAAATGTAGGTTTTAACCCCATACATAAATTACGTGCATACGAATTCTAAAACACAAAAAATAAACAATGCGAGAGCATAACACATAAAACACATATACACAGAGATTTTCCCCTGGATCCCAAAACCAGGACTACCAGCTTGATTTTTCATTATGTTCCTTTCAATGTTACAATACATATTTATACATGCCGAAGCATCCAATACCATGGACTAAAAACCATCGCGTCCAAAACCATGTGCGAAAAATCATGCATAAAACCATAGGTAGGTCCGCCCAACCTAATATAGGGTCCAAAAACAAAATTTTCCATGGCGCTGCCCCAGACCCCATAGAGTGGGGTTACTTGCGCCCCTCAAACCCCCTATGACTCCCCTCACTACGCAATCGGCACAACGAAGGGGGAGCTCCGCCCCCCTTCTAACCCCCTGGTTAACTACGTGGGCTAGTCGTGGAAAGAATATAACACAACCCAATAGATCTAATCTATTTTGGGGATCTCATTAGAATTGTGAGAACCTGACATAACCATCAACAGGAGATGAAGTGCCTTGATTCCCTGACGAGTCCGTGAAATTTCACGTGGTGGATCATTGAATTTGGGTGGCTTAGAAAGGTCAACAGGTAGGTCAGATGTGTCAATGAAAACATTATTAATGCCATTGATTTGATCAAAGTTAACATTTAGTGTATGATACTCTTGATAGATAGAGAATTTGGATACATTAATTAGAAAACTCCCTTAAACATTTAAAGTTGTAAGATATTCCTCCTAACCTATAAAATATTTACGATTAAACAAATCTTGAACAATGGATTAAATCTCTTCATCATTTGATCGTGAAATCACACCACCCTATACTAGGTAGAGATCAAGGTTAGTAGGATAATGATCTAAAGGATATCGATAATATGTTGGTATAAAATATTCATCAAACACATTCGAGTACAATGAATAGTGTGCCAAAGGTGAGAAAATATGAGAAGACTCAAGAGGTGAGACTTTGGTTGCGACTGAATCTGATCCAAAATTAAAAATTTTCATACCCATATCAACTTGCAACAATAGTGGATTATCATGCATGTAATGATATGTGAGATATTTTGAACATCCACTGCTACCCATGACACTTCTTGGATCATGGCATGGAGGTGAACACAAAAGCATATCATGAGAAAGCCGAGTATTAATTGGATCAACATAATCTTCGTCAGCATAATGGTCAAAGAATGGCATACCAATGTGATTATGAAATTGGAATTTCTCTTCTTTAACAGGGTATATTAAATCTTCAAAAACCTGACCATCTGATTCTTCTAGTTTAGTATATGAAGATGTAAGAATTCTAAGAGAATTCCAACTGAAATATCATCCCATTCCACAACTATAGATGATAAACCACTCAGATTAGATTGTAGGTCAAAGGGTTGAAAATATAAATCTTTTGAAGAAAAGAAAATATCATCCACTATGCTTGGGAACTCATCACTTCTTATATCAGTAGAAGCATGAATTTCAAGGTGATGGTTGTCCAAGGTTTCAGCTTTATCAAATATTTTTAGATCATTTGACTGATTACCAAGATCGTAAGAAGATTGATCATAATTTTGACACAAATGATTCTTTAAAAAGGAAGAAATGTTGAAAATATCTTCACCCTTTTTCTCCTCTTCTTGTGAGATATAGCCATGTTGTACCTGATCACCATGTGAACCAACAAATTGAGAGTTTAAAGTATCTGGGACAATTACTGGTAGAGTGCATTGATTAAGAAAATCAAGGTACAAAGGGTCATGAGGTGTAAATGATAGAGGATGATAGGTATCCCTTGAAGAAACATTACTTTCAATGGAATCAGATTCAAGATTAAGATTATGAATATTAATGTTATCTTGAAGAATCAAGGGATCAACCTCCACATTAGATTTGATGGAATCATGAGAACCATGAATGCTTCTTTAAAGTAAAATTGGCTCATGAGAAGAAGATGAATGTGGGAGAAATGGATCAACAATTTGGTTTTCCAATTTCATAACTTCAAACTTGACACGAGGGGCACCTTTTTTTGGTAATGAGAAAGGAGGAGGACAAGGAGTAAAAGGAGTAATATATTCCTACTTCAAGGATGGAGGTGCCTCATGATCGAGAAAAGTTGGAAGAGAAAAATCATCAGGAGAATATGATATAAAAAATTTCAAGGAGACTAGAACCAAATGTTGAAACTTCTTATTGAAGAACCCCAATCCATATCTTCTTCAAGAAACTCATACAAAAAGGTGAAGAAATCAATCACAAAAATCCTCTACTGTTTAACTAGGTTTCATTCTAATATGACTGATCATTTTATATACATATTTATAGTCATACCTATCAAAAGCTTCACGAAGACCCTTAACAATTTTCTCAAATGGATGAATAGAAGAAGTTGGTAATGTATGACACTAATGCTTAATACAACATTCAAGTGTAAGGGTAAAAAATTTAGCCTAAGCATCATTACAATGTATTCCATTAGAAAGGCAAAATCAAATGAATAAAAGCATATGCCCAAGCACGGTTGTTGGACCATTTATATTAAGATTGAGATGTGACAAGTTATGAATGATTTCCATGGGGATTTTAAGATTTGATCTGTTCGAAAAATATCCCAGGATTATGATTTGGAAAGAAACAATTCAATATAAGAGATGTTAGAAAATTATACATTACAGAGCAATAGAACACATAAAATAATGCAGAAATATAAATACAGAAAACGCATAAAACAAGAGAGACACAGATATACATGGTTCACCCAGTTTGGGCTACGTCCACCCTGAAAAACCAATCCTTCCTTTCTATTATCCAGGAAAATGAAGAGACACAACCTACAACAGATTCGCTGTAATATCCTCTGTTTTCTCTCACAGTCTCACCTCTCTATTTCTCGCTCAGAGAATACACACATATTCCATAGCCTCAATACAATACCCTCATAAAGAGAGGGGTTGCCTTCTAGGGCAAAAAAACCCTAAACTAAACATAAATTCTACCGTCAGATCATCCACCTAATGAATGGCCCAAATTGACTAGAAATTACTATACTTTTATAAGGCAATTTTACATCTGTTTTTAGCTTTAGGGGTGCTGCCCCCAAAACCCCTGCCGAGGGACTTCTGGCCCTTAGACCCCCCAGCCGGGGGGGATTAGCCTCCCTGGACCCCCATGGGGGGGACAAGTCCCCCCACACCCCCCTGTGTGGAGGGGTGTACAATCTTCCTGTGGTATACATCCGGCTGAAACAAAGACCTCTAAATAATCATGCTCCACACCCAACAATCTCCCACTTGGAGAATGATTGTAGCAACTCCACCACTGCTTCATTTGTTGGACAATGACTCCTCTTTGGACCTGGCTGTTTCCCATCTTCATTGTCATCCTTGAAGACCAATTGAAACTGAACATATTCTCAGCTTCTCCTTGGTTAAAACTTTTGTTAGCATATCTACAGGATTCTAGCTAGTGTGTATCTTTTCCAGCTTCAACTCTCCATCTTCCAACACTGATCGTATGAAATGGTACTTGAGCTGTTTCTGTTTAGTCCTGGAATGAAATGCTGAGTTCTTTGCAAGAAAAATGGCACTTTGGCTATCGCTGTATAACATGCCCATATCATGCTTCTTACCCAATTCATCCATAAACCTTTGTAACCAAATCATTTCTTTACTAGCCTCTGTAGCAGCAACATACTCTGCTTCTGTTGTTGAAAGTGCAACAACACTTTGGATTTTTGAAGCCCAACTGATAGCTATTCCACCTACAGTAAATACATATCATGTAGTGCTCCTCTTGTTATCTCTGTCACCTGCCATATCTGCATCAACATATCCCTGTAGAGAAATGTTTGAACCACCAAAGCATAATGCTTGATTTGTGGTACCTCTCAAATATCTGAGAATCCATTTCACTGCCATCCAATGTTCTTTTCCTGGATTTTTCATGTACCTGCTTACAACTCCCACTGCATGTGCAATATCAAGCCTTGTGCAGACCATTGCATACATTAAGCTTCCAACTACTGATGCATATGGAACTTTAGACATATAATCCATGTCTTCTTGGGTCTTTGGGCACATCTCCTTACTAAGTTTGAAATGGTTAGCAAAAGGTGTACTAACTGGTTTTGCATTGTGCATATTAAATCTTTTCAACACCTTTTATATGTACTCATTCTGAGACAATGTTAATTTGCGATTTTTTCTGTCTCTAGTTATTCTCATACCAAGGATTTGTTTTGCAGCTCGCAAATCCTTCATTGCAAATGAATTTGCCAATTTTCTTTTGAGCACATTTATTTCCTGCATATTAGACCTTGCAGCAAGCATGTCATCTACATACAATAACAATATAATATAGCTACCATCATTTTGATTTTTCAGATAAACACAATGATCAGAGTGATATCTAGTATAACCTTGTTCAGACATAATCTTGTCAAATTTTAGATACCACTGCCTTGGAGCATATTTCAAGCTATACAAGCTCTTCTTCAACTTTCACACTAGTTTCTCCTTCCCTTTTACCTCATATCCTTATGGCTGCTGCATATATATCTCTTCCTCCAAATCCCCATGGAGAAAGGTTGTCTTTACATCTAACTGCTCAAGATGCAAATCTTCAACTGCTACTAGAATTAAAATAGTTCCGATTGAAGTCATTTTAACAACCAGAGAAAATATTTCATCAAAATCAATACCTTTCTTCTGTGCAAACCGCTTCACCACAAGTCTAGCTTTGTACCTTTGTTTTCTTCCATCTTCTTCCTTCAGCATGTAAACCCATTTATTCTGCAATGTAGTTTTACCTGTAGGCAACCTGACTAAGTCCCAAGTCTGGTTATGCATTAAGGATTCCATCTCTTCTTCCATGGATAGCTCCCACTTCTTCCTGCTTTCAACCTACATTGCTTCTTCATAACATTCGGGTTCACCAGAATCAGTCAACAATAAATAATATAATGAAGGAGAGTATCGTTCAGGGGGTATACTTATCCTGGTAGATCTTCTAACACGACTTCCAGGTGTTTGGGGTGCCTATTGCTGTTGTGGTGGTTGCTATTGTTGTGGTTGTTGATTATTATTATTTTCAAGAACCTTTACTTTTTCAGTGATCTCATCAAGAACTGTGTATTCCTTGTTTTCTTTTTCCTATTTATTTTCCTACAACTGATTCTTATACAAGACCTTTTCATTGAATACCACATCTCTGATCCTAATGATTTTGTGATTTTCATAATCATATAAGTGATAACCAAAATCATTAACACCATATCCAATAAAGGTACATTCCTTTGATTTTGCCTCAAGCTTTGTTCTATTTTCTTTATTAATATGGACAAAGGCCTCACAACCAAAAGGCTTTAAAAAGAGTAGTTTACCTTTTTACCTATCCATGCTTCCTCTGGAATGCCACCATCCAAGGAACTTGAAGGCCCTCTGTTTATTAGATAAACAACAGTATTTACAGCATCTGCCCAAAATTGTAAAGGAAATCTTGCATGCAATCTCATGCACCTTGAACACTCCATGATTGTTCTGTTCATCCTTTCTGACACACCATTTTCTTGTGGTGTTCTTGGAACTGTCTTCTCTTTGCGAATTCCATGCTCTAAACAATACCTATCAAACTCTTTGCTGCAATATTCACCTCCATTGTTTGATCTGAGACACTTCAATTTCTTTCCTGGCTCAATCTCAACCAAAACTTTCCATTTCTTGAAAGTATCAAATACATCAGATTTATTATGAATACAATAAATCCAAGTTTTTCTAGTTGCATCATCAATAAAAGTCACATAATAACGAGAGCCACCGAGAGACGATACCTGAACAGGTCCCCATACATTTGTATGCACAAGCTCTAATTTTTCGCTCTTCTTTTCTTTCCCAACTCTGAGAAATATGACTCTCTTCTGTTTTCCATAAATGAAAATCTCACACAAGTCCAAATCAACATTCTTCAAACCCGAAAACAAATTCCTTAAGTGAAGAATCTTCATCCCCTTCTCACTCATGTGTCCGAGCCTATGATGCCATAATGCTACATCTGCTCCTTTAGAAGTTAAAGCATTAACAGAGTTAGAAATTCCATTGCATAAATACAATGTACCAACCTTTTCGCCTTTTTCTATTACCAGGGCTCCTTTGGTGACCTTCCAAGCTTTATCTGTGAAAGTTGTCACACAACCTTCACCGCCTAACTGCCTTGTTGAAATCAGGTTTTTCTTCAGATATGGAACATGCCTTACCTCCTTTAGTAGCCATTGGTTTCCATTCTGCTGTTTTACAAGAACCTTACCCATTCCAACAATTTTACAAGGTTTATCATCACCCAAACGGACTTTTCCAAAATCTCCTTGAACATAGTCATGAAAATATTTCTTATCAGGTGTGGCATGGAATGAGGCCCCTGAATCTACCACCTAGGAATCAGTAATATTTTTGAAAGAAAGAATCAAAGAATCTTGTAACACCTCACCTGTCACATTTGCTTCATGATTGTTTTCTTGCCGTGAGTCTCCTTTTCCCTTCTAAGAGCTACAGTCTTTATTTAGGTGTCCTTTCTTTCCGCATGTACAGCACACTATCCACGATCTGGACTTGGATTTGCCTTTCTTTGATTTACTGTGATATCCTGAGCTCTTTCCTCTTTCCATTCTTCTTCCCCTAGATTTGCACTCAAAGCATTACCTGATGTCTCACTGGAGCTTTTCTGTTGCTTTTCCTCGCTAAGGATAGCACTGACAACATCATCAAACTTTAAAGTACTAGATCCAGAAACAGAGTTACTAATGGCCATTACTAAACCATTCCAACTTTCTGACAATGAGCACAAGAATAACAGAGCTCTAACTTCATCATCAAATTTTACCCCTACAAAACTTAACTGACTTGTAACTATATTAAAATCATTTAAATGGTCTGCAAGAGATCCACCTTCTGACATATTCATATTAAATAATTCTTTCATAAGAAATACCTTGTTTGAGGCCGATGGTTTTTCATATAGTTTCGCCAATGCCTGAATCAAACCCTCTTTCGTTGTTTCCTTCAAAATGTTGAAGGTGATCGACACTGCGAGGCACAATCGTACTGTTCCGAGTGCCTTTCTATTGAGAATGTTCCATTTTGCATCTGTCATAGTCGTCAGCTTCTTTGTTTTTCTGCTCAATGGTAGGTACAAATCTTTTTGATACAGATAATATTCCATCTGTATCTTCCACAACGGGAAGTTTGAGCAGTTAAATTTCTTGACCCTAAACTTACCATCTTCCGCCATTGCTCCCACTCGAACCAGGAACCCTTCTCTCCTGCGAGTTTGTCAGCCAAATAGACCTTCGGATCTGATACCAGTTGTTATAAAATTATATATTACAGAGCAATGGAACACATAAAATATTGCAAAAATATAAATACAGAAAATGCATAAAACAAGAGAGACACAGATATATGTGGTTCACCCAGTTTTGGCTACGTCCACCATGAACAGCCAGTCCTTCCTTTCTATTATCCATCAAAATGAAGAGACACAACCTACAGTAGATCCGCTGTAATATCCTTTGTTTTCTTTCACAGTCTCACCTCTCTATTTCTCACTCGGAGAATACACACATATTCCACAGCCTCAATACAATACCCTCATAAAGAGAGGGGTTTCCTTCTAGGGCAAAAAAACCCTAAACTAAACATAAATTCTACTGTCAGATCATCTACCTAATGAATGGCCCAGATTGACTAGAAATTACTAGACTTTTACAAGGCAATTTTACATCTGTTTTTAGCTTCGGGGGCGCTGCCCCCGAAACCCCCACCGAGGAACTGCTGGCCCCCGAACCCCTGCAGGGGGGACAAGTTCCCCCCACATCCCCCTGCGTGGAGGGGTGTACAATCTTCCTGGGGTATACATCAGGCTGAAATAAAGACCTCTAAGTAATCATGCTTCACACCCAACAAGAGATTCAAAATAGGCCTAATGGTCGCACTTGTCATTTATCCCTCCTTCTAGCGTCACTTTTTGACGGTGTTGGAAATCCACCAACAAAAGGGGTCTTCTCAGTATGAAGTCCCAATTAGACCTCACACCATTTGGAGTAGGAACCCCATATGGATAATAGGTCTGGCCACCATTATTTTTAAGTATTTTCCTTGGTTGCAATTATCAACATAAGAGTTAATGCAAACAATCTTTGAAACAAGCAAGTTGACACTATGAGGCATACTATTGTAATGTATGTAAGGTACTTTCATGGAAGGGAAAGAGAGAGTGAGCCTCTAGAAGAAAATTAATAGTATTATCTTAAAAGAGGCACACAAGAGCATGGAAATAATCATTAGTTAACCTACAAAATAGTTCAAAAGATAACAACGATCATAAATAAAGCAACATTGCACATTCAACAAGATGCATACCAAAGATAACAAAATAGTTCATTTTCATTAATATGTGTGAACATAAACATACAATGAAAAAAAATGAAAGAATAATCTTACAATCATTCATGATATATATGCATGAAAGTGTACTGGCTCTGAGAGCTTCATATATTAAGTGAAAGTCCAAAGATACATGATTACAACGATGCAACACTAGTCCCAATAGTGGAACATTATGCCACCACTTTCTCCTCCAAAGAATGATTTTCTCTCCTATGACAAACTAGAGAAGCCAAGGTGAAAATTCCTTTACTTGAGCTATGAGGTGTATTTATAACAAATGAGGTGACTCTCCACCTCCTTTGTGACTCTTGGCCTTCCCTCATGACTCTTGAGCTCCCTATTTGACTCTTCAAATTCCTATGTGACCTTTGAGCTTCTACATGAATTTAGAATTTTCTAGTGACTTTTTACATTCCATGCAGGACCCTTGGGCTTCCAAACATTTTACATTTTCTCATTTTTTTGGAAATTACATAATTACATCCATAAATAATGTGGCAAAAATACATTAACAACATATGGTTATGGTGGTGACACTTTGAGAAGCCATGACTTGGCGATGGTAACATAAGACTTCATTGTAATGTACCGATGCTAATTTATTCTCTTTGCTACTGTTATGAAACCATCTCAAGAAAAGATAGAAAAGATAGATCAACGCCTTAGAATTCAGCCTCTTTGAGGGGGCAACCTCCTGTACATTACATAAATGAACAATTCTTGGATGATTCAAATGACAAAACCTCCTTTCTATATATAGGAGTCTAAGGAGTCACAATATAATCTAGCCGACCTAACAATAATAATATAAAGCCACAAAAATAACAATAGAGGGATTCTATGGGGCACAATAATAACAATATGGGGGCGATAGGGGCACAACAATATTAATAAGGGGTATAACTACAATAGTAATGGGGTAATCACTAGTATTATAGGGACCCAACAGCTACCATATCTTCAATTATTCATGATTGATTTGCAAGGTTCTTCATCTTCATCCTCCAAAGGATCTGATTATAATACTAGATCCTTTCATGTAATCTCAGTCTCCATCCATCTATCATGGTCCAAGGTTCCTCTACTCTTGCATGATATCATCTTTGTGAATTATCTCCACGAGTGTCCTTCTTGTAATATATCTTACTGACATCTTTGATCATCATCATGCCATGATAGGGTGATGCCACCTACAAATGAAATTCACTCATGAAAATATAACATTAGTCCCATAATCACCTATTCTACCTTTGCTCATGTGAGGTTTCCTGCGATGGGATAGTGAACAAGAATTGAAAGGGAAGCCTGGGGATTTCTCAGTGCATAGAGATAGGAGGTTAAGGGCGAGGGTCTGGGCACTACAACTATACAATGAACAATGGATAAGGATAAGGTAAGTCATGGACTGCACAGTGAGAAATTTCATGAGGTAGGGAGGAAATACTAGGCACTGTAACTGTATAATACACAGTGACTGAGAAGAAGACTCTTGGGAATCTGCAACTAAGCACTAGAGTGACGCAAATATGGCTCAACATTCCACTAGAAATGTGGAATGCATAGTTGAGGCAAGGAAGGACAAGGGAGTGCACAGTTGAGAAAGTTAGGGAGATAATGGAGGCATGTTTGGGCATTGTAATTGTGAAATGCGTAGTGATTGATGAGGACAATCATAATACTACATAGTTGGGCACTACAAGAGTCCAAAAGAGGCTCCAATTTCCATTGTGATTGTGTAGTGTGTAGAGCAAGGGAAGTCTAATCAAGGTTACACATTGAGAAGGTGTAACTAGTAGATATGAGTGACTGAGCACTAGGATTGCATAGGGCACAGTTGAGGGAGACTACCCTCTAAGATTGCATAGTGTGTAATTCCAAGAGGAAGAAGGTGCTTCACTGTGGCTTAGGACTACACAGTGCACAATTGGAGGAGGTTGAAAGGTCAATCTTTGGACGGGCAAGTCTCGAGGAAAGTGAGAACTCCGAAAATTACTAAGTGTGGGATGGTGAGACAAGAAGGTAAGAGTGAAAGCATATAACATGACTTGAACATGATCACATACTCATAAAAAATCAACCACATGACAAGGAGATACACATTACCCAAAATCAACAAGCATACTGTGAAACGACAATAAAACAACACTTGTCCCCAAGTGCGACACTTAATATGTACCTTTAAGACATAAGTGTCGCAGTGCAACCAAAAAATGTGGCATGCCATAGCATGTGTCCAACACATGTTATAATGATAAATAGTATCAACTAATGCCAAAGAATGTGCTAGAGATGCCTCTAGAAGGCCTGCCAAGGTTCTCTTATGATGCGTGAAAATAAATAAAAGCGACACATGCCAACACAAAGAAAACACAAGTTGCACATGTAAGAATGAGAGAAGACAAAAGCGACACTTGTGAGAGTAAGAATAAGTGAAATGAAACTTGAGAAAGCTAAATAAAGTGAAAGCGACACATGCAAAAGAAAAATAAAGCAAAATCAACACCTGCAAAAGTGAAATCAAGCAAAAACAACAATCACCAAAGTGAAAGCAACACTTATGAAAACAGATGCGCGCAAAAGTGTTGTTACACAACATTTTGTCACTATCCCTATACTCCCCATCCCATGATCTTGGAAGATATCTACAGCAAACCATACATGCTTTCCCATCATGAAGAAACTCCCAGTATGTCCCTCTTCATGAGCATAATGATTCCCCTTTACACCATTTCCCAAGAATCTTTATTCCATCCCAGTTTACAAGACCAACTCTACTGACTAGTTTCCTCCTCACGCTGATTTACAGAGGTTAAAACTAGCCCTCATGCCGATCAGATTGACTGAGCCCTTTTCTAGTTGTGTTGATCCTCTTTTGGAAGGTTTTTTAAATAAGGAGCCGAAGCTTCCATGTCTAGAAGCTTTGTAACGGAAGTCTGGTAGATGGTTGGGCCGAATAGAACCAAGGAAATCAATTTGGGCTCCTTTCCCCTATTAGGATGGAACAACCACAAGAGATAAGACCTTCTCCCATGATGATAGGAACCATCTCCCATCCATCCAAGCTATATAAGCCTCTCTTTTTCCCAAGCAAAAGCTAGTTGGAGTTTTAGAGAAATGTTGAATAACCAGCAATTCATTTATAGCTTGAAGCTTTCTAGTGTGTGTTTGAGGGAGAATAGTGTGATTTTCGTTTGGTTTGAGACTAGAGGGAAAGAGGCCTTAAAACTTCCATTGTTGGGGCTATCCATGAAGTGCTAGCAGAAGTGTGGGAAACCAGATACGTCGAAGGAGACTAGCAATGTTAAGGAACCAGTTGTAATCTCTTTCGTATTTATATTAATGCAACTATTGATTGATTTCGTACATGAAGTGTCATTTTACATCTTTATGGCTTAATGTTCCTTGTCCAATTAAGTAGGATGAATACAATATTGCATGCTGTCATGTTTGTTGTTGTTGTTATTTGCTTGTTTCAGGTATTCGAAGGAAGGAAACGGAAGATAGCTGGAGGGAGGAAGTAGGATCATCACCAAGCGGAATAGCGTTTTAAGAGGTAGGCCCTCTTAATTGATTCTAGCTTAAGGAGATTTTCCATAGATTGTTTGTTTGCGGCTAGACCCGCTCTCTCGGGCTAGAGGAATTGTTTGTGTCTGCACTGAGAATTTACTTGCACCACAAATTGGCGACCATATTGGGGATTTTATCCTTCTATTTGATTGTTTGTAATTTCATGGTTTTATGTGAACTTTTCTAGTATCACCATTTCCCTTTAGTCCTGTCTTCTTTGCCTGGTTTACTGCTCTGGGTCTGAAATTTATAATAGCAAGTCTAGTCTCAGCCTTAGAAATTTTTTTATTTTTTCCTTGCATCCTCGGTCAGCGCATTTATTTTCTTGACATTCGTGCCGATCAGCGCGAATTAATCAAAAACAGTCGCTCCGACCCCCTTCTAGCACTTGTTGTCAGTTAGGCAGTCGTGCCAATGCCTGTAGGTAAAGATTAGGGTTTTCCCTAGATCTCGACTAGTGTGTCTTGCTCTCTTGATTTCTGCCTCTAAGCTTGTTTAGGCTATGTTCTCCTTGATTGGAAAGCTTCATTTGGTTTCGTTTATGTGCTTGTTGATTTTCCTTATTTTTACTTGATTTCTTGAGTCCTTGGATGGTTGGTGGTCCTAAAGCATCCAGGTTGTCATCCATTCAGCTAATTGTGAACTTAGCGATTCAAGTGGTTGGTGAATTTAATCCTTGCATTTTTCTTGTAGTCCTCTTGTTGCTTTGATCTACATCACACAAGTTTGAAAGGTTTCGCTTGCTTAAGCATCTCTTTTCCAGCATAGATCACATTGCTTGTCTTGTTTTTGGTAGAGTCATTGCGTCATTGGTTTGGAAGAAAATCTCTTTTGTGTCTTTTCATTTGCTTGAGGATTGATTGTCTCGAAAACTTTTTCATTGAAGTGTTTTATGAAAGATTCATTTTGTCATTTCATGAAAAGTACATAATTCTAGTTTGTTGCATCAATATGTTATGTTAGTTAGCATCATTGAAGACTAGAGTTGCATTTGCATTTGAAAAGAAAAAATAATTCTCTTTACTTGTGAAAGGACTGCTTGAAGTGCACTTATTAGGAAAATAGGAATTGGAAAGAGTTTTTCATTAGTTTATTTTCAAAAAGTAAAGTAGTGAAAAAATCATTTTGCTTTTAGTTGCTTGATTGTTTGCATTTGATTGTGTTTTCTACTCTCTCTAGTGTAAACAATTCATCAAATTGAAAGAGTCTTGTCTCATTTAGCTGCATATAGGATTTTTCAAGTCACATCACTAAGGCCTGAAAAACTGAGACATAATTGAAGATAAAATTTAAAATGAACTCAATTAAACTAAGGCGCATTTGAAACCTAACAATCACATCTAGGTCTAGGCTAGAGATGTGTTCCGACGTATTTAAACCTAGTATCTGTCGTTTGCTTCGACACTAGACAATTCTAGTACAGACTTGTGCTCCCCGTACCGTCGTGTATGTAAAGGGAGACCCCATTAGGTTACAATCCTTTATCCATAGGAAGTTGAGTCTGCCACCTTGTAAACATGATACACTAAACATAACATTCGGGGAGATTGCCTGCTCGTAATTCTCGATTCGCCGGGAGGTATTCTGCAGTTCATGATTACCTGGTAATCCTTTTTACCTAGATCATCCTGAGTAGTCATTTGATCTTTTTGACTCATTAAAATTAAATTATCATCCGAGCGCTTGTCCTTTCTAGCTCGTTTCAAATCAAAATTGATATAGTCATCTTCGTTTCTTTCTCGACTCTTAAAACATGAAAGATCACCAGTTTGTTTATGTGTCTTGAAAAATTGTTGCCCACGATCTCATAACATCCCTATTCATATTTTCTAGACGAAATCATGAGTATTCCTTAAAGTAAATTTTAAAACCTTGAAATTTATCTCTCTTTTCCTGTTATTTGAGACGAAGTCATCGTGGTTGAACCATTTGGTTCACCTAGTTCCTCTTCCTCTCCTCCATTTGAAAGATTGTCTGAGGATCCGTTTCCTAAATTACCATAGTCACTTGAGGACCAAGGTGTTGAACTCGGAATTGTTCTGAGCATTCAACTTTTGTCATCTCATCCTCCACCTCCGTCAGATATTGGATCACTTTCTAATATTGGCCCGAAATCTCTGGACAATCCTGTCCAGACTCCTGAGAGTTCACCGACTACTAAAGGTCAGCTTGAACTGGTTGTTTATCCTCTAAATCCTTTGTTCGATCCTGTTTTGATATCACCGCAACATACTTACAGTCCCTACGATCAGCTGAGTATTCCTTTGGAATTATCCCGTTGAACATCTTCGGTTGTTCGTCGCTGCTTGTTTCCACCTATGGAATCTAAAGTCGAAATTCCAGTCTCCTCTCTCGGTCACTCAGAGGTCTCCACTCCACACACTGTCGAAGAGGAGGAATATCCTTTTCCACCTAAAGGTTTCCCCTACACAGGAATCATTCCCATCAGTGTTTATCGAGATTTACCACTTAATTATGGGACTTTAGTACAACTGGTCTCAGGTGCACCTAGTGCCTCATCGCTTTATCATAACCATGTTTGGGCATATGGCGTTATGCCTACCACAGGTTGGTTCATTTAGAACCCGATCTCCCAACAGATGGTGATTTCTGCAGTTACTTTAGTCCCAATGCGACCCACCATTCTGAACCCTCTTGTCTCGTCAGTTTAAGTAACCCGTCCAGTTCAACCAACGGTCTCGATTCATGTCTCTCTTAGTTCATCAATCCCTCCAGTAAGTGGATAGGCCATGCCGCCTGGGGGAAAAATCTGTCAGGCACAACCAACGTGAGTGGCTCACAAGCTCACATGGTTGGGATGAATCAACCTTCCTCTAGTGCTATTCAAAACCCTACTGGTCTTGCTGGATCAAGCAATGTCCAGTACCAATAGGTCCAAAATCCCGTTGGTCCACTTGGGTCAAGCAATTTCCAGTATCAGCAGCCTTATGAGGCTCAAGTTCAACACCAAACTCCTTATGTTCCATATGGTTCCCAAGGAATGGTCAATCCAACTTACATCCTTCACTCTGGACAATATGTTCAGCCTGGTTCATCCACCATTCCCGGTGGCTATGGCCAGATATAGTTCAAAAATTTTCAAGGTATCAATCGGGGAACTATTCAAATACCCTTACAGCAGCAAAGACAACCTCTGCAGCAACAAGGGCAACCTTTTTTGCAGCAAGGGCCATCCATGCAGCAATAGGGGCAGGTGATGCCGCAGCAAGGACAACTGCAATAGCCGCAGGGTCAACCCTTGCAACAGTTGCAGCAAACCATACAGCCGCAGATGCAATATGTTCAACAAACCTCACAACCTATGTATTCGCAATGCCAACCTCTACAGCCGCAGGGACAACCTTTGCAGCTGCAAGGTCAAACCCTATAGCAGCAAGGCCAACCCGAGCAGTAGCAACCCTTATACTCATATCAATGAGGGCAACCCTTGCAAGGACAAGGTCAGGGTCAAGTCCTGCAGCATCAAGCCCAAAATCCTAATGTCCAAGGGCAACAGTTTCAGAATCCTTTTGTCCAAGGGTAGTAGATCCAAAATTCTTATGTCCAAGGATAGCAGGTGCAACATCCCTATGTCCAAGGTCAATAGGCTCAACAACCTTTTAACCTGTATGTTTCTTATCAAAAACCTATGGCTGGACAATTTCAAGGCTTTCATGGTCAAAATCCTCCCTATGGGCATGGTAACCTATAGTGGGGGCAAAATCAAATGCCATACAGACAAAACCCTCCACTATGGGGACAAAACCCTTACCAGTAGGGATGGTCTTCTCTGGTTGGACCCGCTTAATTACCTCCAATGCCTTTTAATACTCAATTTCTGTTCCTGGCTACACAAGAGTTGCCAGATGTGTCTCGTCTCACAAATGATCCAATTCTTCATTCGCCATACTGGCCTCGAGTCCCTTCCAAGATTCTGAGTGCTTGTCCGAAGTTTGAAGGAAAAGAAAAAGAGGACCCACAAGCCCATGTGATGACATATCACCTATGGTTCTCCTCAAATTCTTACGTTGATGATTCGATTCGTCTTCGTCTTTTCCAACAAACTCTTATAGGTGCTGCAACTAAGTGGTATATCGAGCTACCTCGAAATACCTATCATGACTTTAACACTCTCGCCATGGCCTTTCTCACACATTTCCAATTGCCGGTTTTCTATGAAACTAACACCCATTTGTTAACGTCACTCAAATAAGACACCACGACTCACATCTCCGATCACATCCATGAATGGAGATGTAGGCGTCGTCTCATTAAGTTTGAAATTGCTAATCAGTTGTTGACCGAGTGGTTCACCAAATCCTTCGTCAACAAAATTGTTGAGGACATAGCTATGGGAGGATGTATCACTAAGGAACAAGCTATCGCGCGTGCCGAGTATCTAGACCTTGTCTATTCATAGTCTGGCACGTTATATGATGTGTTACCTGATGCACCCAGACCACCATCTAATCTGACGTCATCTAAGTCTCCTGCTACACCTCCTGTTGATGGAGTAATTAATTCAGTGACTCAGACCCCTGAAAAATATTCTTCCAAATAGAAGTCGGTCTCCAACACTGCTTCCAATGAGTCTTCTTGTAATCAGAGGTCAACGTTGTTCACTCTACCATAGCGGACAAATCCTCAAAAGGTAAGAAGAAAGGCAAAGGCAAGGGTAAAGCTGATGCCCCAAAACAGGGTCCTCCTAAGTCATCTATTGGAGATGCTTCCCAATGGAAGCCTAAGTATCCGTGTCTCATTTGTGAGGAGGATCACTATACTAAGGATTGTCCTAGATGATAAGAAGTTATTTTTTTTCTCAAAGGGACCCCAACTGTCCTAAAAGAGCCATTTCCGTCCCAGCAGACCCAAATGGTAGACCAGCCTCAGTCGTCTGCTTCCTCAGGTTCACAAGTGTTCATGATGAGTATGCCCATTAATGTGGCTACTAGATCAAAATATTATCAAACTCCTACCCTGACCGCAATGAAAGAAAAACAAGCTACCCTTCTTCTTCTACCCCGTCAAGTTCTGGTCCTCTTCATATAGAGTGACCTAACCCTGATTCCGCCGTTCGACCACCTTCTTGAGGTGTGCTACGAAAGTCCTCGTACAATCCCAACGCTTGATCCGCTCAACACTATAATATTGTTGAGGATTTGGCTCAGGCACCATCAACTATGTCTACTCTCGAGGTGCTTCAAATCTTCCCGTCTCTGTGAAAATCATTACTGTCGGCTATTGGGGGTATTGATCATATTGATTCAAATATTATATGTTTGATCTAGAAAACCACATTCCACGTCTTCCTCATTAGATTTCCTTTCTCATTTAGGTAATCATCAATGAGAAAACCATTCATAGGACCGTCATCGATGAAGGTGCCTCTACCTACATCATTTCAGTCGCTTGTTGGAAGTCAATTGGCTCTCCTACTTTGAACCAATCCCCTAAAACTTTGGAAGCTTTTGACAGGCATGATTCGCGACCATTTGGTGTCTTACCCAACCTTGCCATTACTTTGGAGGGAAAGACAGTACATGTTGAAGTAGAGATCGTTGATGCTAATCTTAATTATAATCTTCTACACGGATGGAGTTGGACCCATGCCATGCATGCTATAGCCTCCTCCCTATTCCGGGTGATTTGTTTTCCCCATAAAGGGAAGATAGTCATACTCAACCAACTGTCCTTCTTTGCCTCTTCCTCCTTAGATGGCAATGTTCTGTATGTCAAGCACACCAGTGCTCCTTATGAGAGTGTGGGGGCAGGGCTTTTTAAAGATCCTGCTTTTATGGGAATTTTTCGCTCCCGCCTCCTCATGTTGCCTCTCTCAACATGATCTTGGTCAAATCTAATCCTTGGGTCATACCTTCATCGGATCTTGTTGATACATGGGGCGAGGTTATGCTGTTAAGTCCCGTCGAAATTTATTACATGGAAGTTGTTTTGACTTCACCTTCGGTATCCTCTGGTCATCCTGTTTCGAGTTCATCTCTTGACGTGTCTTCTCATTCCCTGTGCCTTCGTTTCTGGCCCGACGGTCATGTCTATGTGTCTTGAGAAGTTCTCTTAACCCCTGCCTATTGACATGTCAGTTTCTCCTGACATTGTCAAAATATTTCAACTGAGGGCACCTTTATCTCTTCATGGATTCAGGTTTTTTGTCCCTCCCTGAGTTTTTACCGATTGCCCATTATTGTAATGGGGTTGTCATCTGACTTGTAACCCTCCCTCGCCCAGGGGGCATGGGGGCACAAACTTATATGAGTTATACTCTATTATTTGTCTGAGTCGATGCTTACTCATCATGACAACTGTAAAACTCCAATCTTCATCTGTGTTGATTGATTACCTGAGTCCGAGCATGGACTCTTTAAAAAAGGACTATGCTTAGGTCATCTTGCATGGCTACTTTTTTACAATAGTGTGTCATGGTTTGGTGTGTTATTTTGCAAGCAACTTATTTGCTTATTATGTTTTTTCCTGCTTGGCAGAAGTCGGTGTCCCCTCATGTCGGTTTCGCTGATGATGCTTGCCGTAGTACCCGGAATCTATCATCTGCGGCATGGGCCATATATGACCCCCATTGTGAGTTGATTCATATTCAAGGTATATGTCTAGGTCGAACAACTAATAACATCGCTGAGTATAACACGATTATCAAATTATTCTCAGAAGCTATTTCTCTTGGCATCCGGGAATTGGTTGTCAACCTTGATTCACATCTTGTTGTTCTTCAACTCAATGGGAAATATTCCGTCAGAAACCCTCAGATATTGAGAATATATCTATGTATTCATTTACTAGAGAGAAATTTTGATTACATTACATATCATCATATTCCTCAACACATGAATACATTAACATATGCATTAGCTAATTATGTGCTGGATAGACATTTTCAAAACACGTAACAACTCAAAAACATAAAAATTTGTACCATAGTAAGCAAGGAAGTACATCATATATATATGTGTGTGCCAGTAATGTTTGTCATACATCAAAACCTCAAAAAATAATGTGTGTTAGAAATACATCGGTTGCTCGGAGGCCTAAAAAATATGGAATGCTAGACCTATGTACTAAACAACATGATGCTCATGATAGCTTGTAACTGCTCGTACTACGCGAGTCAGTAATAGGCGAATTCGATCTGACACCCCCACTGTATTCCTCTGGTATTGGCATGGGACACCACCCATCCGAGCATAATCTGGGATCCCATGGGTCAAACCCTCAAGATTCTACACAATCTCCTCCTCATTGTCGCTTCCCTCCTGATAAGGAGTGACATCAAACTATCGAGTGACGTGCATGGCAATTAGTGACATCTCCACCGGAAGTTCTGGTCCAACATCTGCATTCATAAAATCGAAGTGTCATGAACACATATATTTCTAAAATAGTAAAAAACATCAAAAAACTAAAAAATTGTTTGTTTTTACCTCCATCATCAAAATCCCCCCCTTCTGGGAGCGGCATATCCGGGTCTTTGCTGAAGTCGGTACCGCTCTAAGGCCAATCCTCCACTATGATCAACTGTCGTCGTAGCCACGAGAAAAAGGAGGGCTTGTAGGACATCTTTTGGCCCCCAGTGACCTTGGGCATGAACTCGCTCCAACAGACCATTCGTGGGTCTCGAGGCATCGACGGATCTACCTCAGTCAGATGGTATTGGAACAATGGAACACGCTCCAGGAAGAAGGTCACTAGCACCGATCCAAAGCAAAACTGATTTAGGTGTCCCACCTTAGCTTTTAATAGCTGGTGCTTCATGTTGATTTTCATTGCTTTCGCCCAATTAAAGATGGTGGGCACCATGCAGTCGATAGCATACTGAAACTTCAAATTGTTGGTCTTATGTGGCATTTGGGACCCGATCACTCTGTTGATGGTCAACAGTAGGACTCTCAACACAATATCCCGAACATTCATAATCTCGATCTTGCCAATTTTGGATTTGAGAGCTTCTGGGAAATGTTCAGCAAGTAGAATAGTCACACTTGCCCCAATTAGCCTTGACCCATATAGGTTGACTGGTTCCCCTCTTCGGGACAGTCCTGTGATGAAATAAATGTCTGAAGTCTCCAACTCCAGCTCTTGGTCATCGATGATGAAAATTTCCCGATTTATGTCCCAAAGACTAATCAGGTACTGTAGCAACTCAAGTTAGGCCCATATACCTAGAGTAACAAAGAATTTGAGGAGCCCACAATTCCTTAAAGCCTCCAAGCAATTTGGATCAACTATTGCTTGAGTATCAATATCCTCATGCTCACGTTCTTTCCAATCTACCATTTTTCACGATTTCTTCCTGCAAAAACCATGTAATCAAGTCAATGATCATCCTTGGCTGGAAAAATTTGGGTTCAAATGACTGAATTGAGCAAGGAATATGAAATTTTTTTCTCACGGCATCGGCGCAGTTGGAAGTTTTAACCACTCCCGATCGACGCGATTCCATGCCTGGAAATTGCGCCAATTGAGGGAAATTTTTTTTTTCCAAAAGCTCCCCATGAAACCCAAAAAATGGTTAAAAACAAGAAAAATCAGTATGAAAATGGAGCTTAAGGTCTCAACTCTTACTTGCAACTGACGGCTCAACGAATGACCTCTTGGATCTTCTGCAATCTGCTCTGGAAAAATTAGGGCACAAGTGGGAAAAAATCTCTTCACACAAAGATAAAATGGTAAATGGTAAAAAATAATAATTACTTTTGCCCCATTTTATTCATTTTTTCATGAAATATTAGGGTTTTGAGTATTTTTGACCTATTTTTCCTCAAAACTGGATACTGCCTTTACCTTTTCTTGTGCAACGACAAGTGATGGATTCTCGATGATGGTACTAGAGTCGTGTCTCAGCTCTTCTCTCGACTCGTAAATCTCAAATGAAAAAATCATCGAGTATTTTTCCCTTTTTGACTTGTAAAAAGATAATAAAATGGGGGGTCTACTTTCAAGCTCTTTTCCGATTCTTTTAAACATGAAAATATTACCGAGTTCTTGTCGTTTTGAACTTGTTAAAGGAAGTGAAACATCATTTACCCAATATGCGCTTACCCCTTTTTTTCAGGCTGGGATGAACTATTTACGAAAAAGGTACTCCTTGACTGAAATGGTCAAGCGGTTCTCTCAAGTATTATTTTCTACCTTTTCGGGCTTGAAATATAGAAATGTAAGAAAAGGGACCATGTGGAGGTTTCTTTTCCATGTCTTTTTCAAACTCTCTAAACATGAAAAAGATACCGAGTTCCAACTTTTTCAGACTCATTAAAATATTAAATGACATCAGACTTGTCACCATGACGAACATGAACTTCTCCTTCCTAGGGCTCATTAAACTTACTAGGTTGGATTCATTCGAAGGATGGACTTACAGTGCAAGCACATGCTATCCCATTTAAGCTTGCGATTAAAAAATAATTGGGGTACCTGCCAGAAATCGTGGGGGAAAATGGGAAATTTTATTAGTCACGTCGGCAACTTACTCTTGAACATGACACTTTCTACTTTGTGTCGGGTTGGGATATCCTCCTTTTCATTATTGTCCTTCTTGGGTTGGGTCGATCAATTTTGCCTTCCATTTGATCTCTGCCACGTCATCATGACCACAGATCCTATGGATCCAACAACTGCCAAACTCTGTAATCGTGTCGCTAATATGTTTAAGAGTTAGTCCTTCTACAGTTACACTTACTCCTGATTCTTTGTATCATATAAAACCGCTTTCATCCCTTCGTTTTGTGTCGATGATGTGGGATACATCATGGCCCTCCTTCAACACAGTCACTTCCTGTTGACTTCAGCTCATTATCCAGGAAGTTGGCCGAGAGGCTCCCTTCCAGTGCCTTAGAGCTTGCATGCCCTAACGACAAGTTCTTCGCACTCGACGGAATGTTCACATCATTGGATTTTGATCGAGTGATTTCATGGGTGTTCGACTTCAGTTCCTTTATTCACATTCTGTGAATTGTGCTACTAGTACCTCGAGGACCATTGTCATTATTGGTGGTTTCTCTCGCACTTATTAACAATTCACATCATTGACTGGTAATCAAGCCATTTTCTAGCATGTTCGACGTCAATACATCCATTCACATGTTAGAATTTGTACTTTGATCGGGTCGTGTTGGAGCGTAAGACCCTAGGCTCAGATTACAAAAGTCCAGGTTGCGAGGCAATGTGACATGATTGTGCTGATATACATGTCTCTTTCAGATGGATGGCTGCGACCATACCATGAGTTGTTATATGTGATTCTTCTCATTATTGGGTGGCTGTGACTATACCTTGGTTTCACTATGATCCTTTCTGTTGGATGGCTGCGCCCATGCCTTGGATCCATTTACATGATCATTCTTTGGATGGCTGCATCCATACCATGATTCATGTATTATTATTAAGAGTTTTTAGTGATGTATATGTATCTATGCTTGCTTGCAGGTTTTCCGATGACAGACTCTGTTTCCCCACTTCCACTTATAAAGCATTTCACCCCTCACTCTAGTTCGACCTTCACGCTTTAGGGAGAATTTGTTACACAACATTTTGTCACTGTCCTTGTACTCCTCATCCCATGATCCTGGAAGACCTCTACAGTAAACACTACATGCTTTCCCATCATGAAGAAACTCCCAGTATGCCCCTCTTCATGAGCATAATGATTCCCCTTTACGCCATTTCCCAAGAATCTTTCTTCTATCCCAGTTTACAAGACCGGCGCTATTGACCAATTTTCTCCTCGTGCCGATTTACAGAGGTTAAAACTAGCCCTCGTGTTGATTGGATCAGCTAAGCCCTTTTCTAGTCGCACTGATCTTATTTTGGAAGGTTTTTTAAATAAGGAGTCGAAGCTTCCATGTCTAGAAGCTTCGTAACGAAATTTTGGTAGATGGTTGGGTTGGATAGAGTTGAGGAAATCAGTTTGGGCTCCTTTGCCCTATTAGGATGGAACAACCTCAAGAGACAAGACCTTATCCCATGATGAGAGGAACCATCTCCCATCCATCCAAGCTATATAAGCCTCTCCTTTTCCCAAGCAAAATCTAGTTGGAGTTTTAGAGCAAATTTGAATAACCAACGAGTCATTTATAGCTTGAAGCTTTCTAGTGTGTGTTTGAGGGAGAATAGTGTGATTTTGGTTTGGTTTGAGACTAGAGGGAAAGAGGCCTTAAAACTTCCATTGTTGGGGCTATCCATGAAGTGCTAACAGAAGTGTGGGAACCCAGATACGTCAGAGGAGACCAGCAATGTCAAGGCACCAGTTGTAATATCTTTCGGATTTATATTAATGCAACTATCGATTGATTTCTTACACGAAGTTTCATTTTACATCTTTATGGCTTAATGTTCCTTGACCTATTAAGTAGGATGAATACAATATTGCATGCTGTCACATTTGTTGTTGTTGTTGTTTGCTTGTTTTAGGTATTTGAAGGAAGGAAACGAAAGATAGCTGGAGTGAGGAAGCAGGATCATCACCAAGCGGAATAACGTTCTAAGATGTAGCCCCTCTTAATTGATTCTAGATTGAGGAGATTTTCCATAGATTGTTTTTTTGTGGCTAGACCCGCTCTCTCAGGCTAGAGGAATTGTTTGTGTCCACACTAAGAATTTACCTGCACCACAAGTGTCAGTTGATAAAAATCACTTGAATGATAGTACACTTGTGACTAAGAGTGATAAAATGCTCCTTATGCTCCAAATTGTACAGAGCTCAAAAGTGAAAGAAAACTATGAAAAACTCTTCGAGTTAGACTCTTCATATAAGGAGAGAATACAGGAGTGAGGTGGATTCCACTGAGAGGTGTAACAACACAAATTGAAGAATTGCATTCTCACTATGAACTGGAAATGTGTATTGACTGTCAACAAAGGCTGCGTAGGCACTGTCTTTATGAACTACGATGTCACTACCACCAAGGGTTTCATAATAACTATCATCAAGGGTTGCGTAGTTACTATCACTAGGCATTGTGCAGTCACTGTATCTAGGGACTACGCGGACACTATTTCTAATGACTACACAACCATTGTATTCAAGGGTTGTGCAATGCCTATCTTCAAGGATAGACATTGACTGCTAAGCTTGTTAGAATGAGGTATAGTTGTGAATGCATTGAAATATAAGCATGTGCTACCAAGTGGCTTCGACACTTGGAACCTTTAGAAGAATACTTAAGCACTTAGAAAAAAACCATTGACCATGAAGTGATTGTTGGAAATAATACTGAGAGGGGGGGGGGAATCAATATTTTCAAATTCTTATCAATCTATCTTCCTTATTTATACTTTGAATAATTCTTCAAATATTGATCATTACTTTGTATGTCAGTATAATAAAATAATGAGCAGGAACAAGAAAAGCAAATAGTCACACAAAAGAACACCAGATATAAGGTGGAAACCCAATGTGGGTGAAAACCACCTGCTGCAATATGTCTCTATCTTCTTTCAATTAGAAACTTCTTTTACAATGATTTTGTACTGGTGCAGTCCTTTACCAGTATGTAGGCTACAACCTGCAGAGAGCTACAACCCTCTCTCGTTCTCCAGCTTCTCCTGGAAGGGAGCTACAACCCCCTTAGCTCTTGTACTAGCCAAGATACTAGTACGTAGGTGCTGGCCTACTGAAGGCTACAACCTTCTCTTTCTTCCAGGGACCACGTTTCATAAATTTTCAGACTGGATACATGAACATCAATCAACCATCAAGTATATCTGCATCAAACAATCTCCTTTTCCCAATTAGCACTGAATCAAGTAAACACTTCTCTGACAGCTGTACCCAGAACACAGTAACAGTAACCACACACCAAATTCTGAACCCAGAATACTGCAGCAATAGACAGAGGCAGCTAGATCATAATTTAAAGATATACGCTACTTCAACAACCTGAAACCTGCGTGCAGATCTATAAAGGATAATTCCTTCTTTCAAATATTCAGACACTAATTAACCCAGATTGTCAGATTTATAGATCAAGCATGCGCCTCATATAACAGATCAAAATCATGCAAAGATACTATTATTCAAGCATAAAGATTATGGCCCATCAAAAGAACTTATCCTTCTTTATGCGCTAAGGTTCCTCCTTCATTCAGATCCAGATCTGCACCATAACTCAATCACAAATATTTCAGATCTAGCACTTATTAGATATTCAATTCATTCAATGATGCTTTGCCAAATGATCTCCTTCCGCTTTTATAGTCTTAGGCCTTCCACAATACCATGGTCCAAAACCATAGGATCAAAAAACTGTTGGACTAATACCATGAACCAACCATGAAAGAGCGTGAGATCAATACTTTTGGATGCAATACCACGAGCCAAAACCATAGGATCAAAAAACTATAGGACTAATACCATGAACCAACCATGAAAGTGCGTGAGATCAACACTTTTGGATGCAATACCACGGACCAAAACCATAGGATCAAAAACTGTCGGACTAATACCATGAGCCAACCATGAAAGTGCGTGAAATTTTCTCTTCATGAAAGGAACTTTTCTCTGCATGAAAGTGCGTGAACTTTTTCTCTACATGAAATAAACTTTTCTCTGCATAAAAGTGCGTGAACTTTTCTCTACATGAAATAAACTTTTCTTCTTCATAAAAGTGCGTGAACTTTTCTCTACATGAAATAAACTTTTCTCTACATAAAAGTGCGTGAACTTTTCTGCACTATAATTTATCATCTGAGATGAGTGGGTTGCCATCAAGTACAACACATGTATCATAATGCCAACAGTGATTATGAAAAACTTGAGACAATAGATCATAAGATCACAAGAAGGCTCCAAAATTCAAGTGTAGGAAGATTTTTGGAGGGTGTTTGTCGCAACGACAAAAAAAATCTTCTTAACCCAACTGAGTTTAGGTTAAGTTAGGTGTCGAGTACCTATTTTAGAGCTAACTCCATGAAACTTACAAGTCTCTACCAAGTCTCACAACATTGATCCACTTCATTAGAAGCAAAGTCAGTCTGTACCTTATAGGTCCTAAAGAATGCATTGAAGTCACTCCAAAGGATATATATCCCAAAGAAAAAATTTAGTAAGATCTGGGTAAATCTTAACAAACAGGTCATCATCATTGTAGCCAAAAAAAGAAAGGATGTTGAGGGACATAGTAAATTGTAATATTTTTTTTTGAAAGAGTGGGCTTGTCTAAACTCTTATCAAAATGAATTTATAATTTTTATCACCATCACCAAAACCTTATAATGGAAGTCATCCTATATGAGAAAAGACACATCCCAAGAATTAGGAATGCCTTGCAATATTTATTTTTCATTTCTAAAGGTTAGCGTCTAATGATATTGAGAGGCAATTGCAAAAACCATCAAGTCCCAAATTTCTTGCAAGTATCATTAAAAAAATCACTTTGAATTAAGAGTCCCATCCCTAAAAGTAGTTACTAAGGAAATTAATAATTATATCATAACAATTCCAGTAGGTGATAGAGATGCTTGTGACCTCACAAGGACCCACAACCATCGTCATTTATCTAGCCAGGGACATGCCACCAAAAATGGCAGAAATCGCAAATAACCACCTTGATATTATGGATTGTAAGGCACTTGTTATCCTTCCCAAATGCCACAACTTGTGTATGAACTCTTTTAACATCATCAACTGAGAGATTCCTAAGATATTTGTCCAAATGATTGTGATAGAGAGGAGGAAAAAAATATTTCAAGGTCTCAGGGCTTGTAAATGATATTCAACTAATAATTCCATCTAGGGGGTGTTGTCACTTCTAGGTGGGAAGGTTTTTTATTATATGCAATCAATATCCTGGTTGGTTGTTTCCAACTTGTGTTGTTAGCAGACAAACTGTGGCTTGGAGAAGAAACTCTACACATGTCTCAAAAAGAGAGGACAACTACTGCCATAGGGGGCAAGAAGAGGCACGTGATCTCATTACTCCGGAGTCTGAAGTAGTATGGAGTATATGGACCTCCACCTTCCAATTTCAGCCTCAATCAGATAGGGCAACCATAAAGTAGACTTAGGAGATGATGCTCTCAAGAGTCTCCTGCCTTAGTTGAGAACCTAGGGTCTGATATCTGAGACTGAACCCTTATCTTATGTAGAGAGCAAGGAAACTATGATCGATAAAGTGGAAAATAGTGGAGAGGGATTTCCCCTATGTTTCAATAAAAAAATTCTTGCATGAAAACAATGGCACATTTCACCAAACATCTTAAAAATAAGGAGAGATTTAAAACCACTGGGTAACAACCCTAGTTAAAAATCCATGAAAAATATATAGGGCCACAGTCATAGGACACGTATTACAATATGAATGTTGGGCAGGACATCCTGGTGTGGGTTGTGGCTAAGGAAATTGGCAAAGGAAATGGCTAAGGCTTTGGAAAGGCAAGTGGCATTAATTGGCATTTTATTTATGAAAATAATGGAAATTAGGAGAAAAGGAAGGTGAAAGGTCACAGGTTGCATGTGAGGAGGAAAATGAAGTAAAATAATGGAAAATGAAGAAAATAGAGACCTCATTGATAAAATAGCTTCCGAGGATCAGTGGGAAGGCTTGGTCAATGAAGCTTGGTCAGTTTAGTTTTGGAGCTCTCTCTCTCTCATACTCTTGGACACTCAGATTTTTCTTGGAACACTCTTGGAGAGTGTGGCGTGCTTGGAGTTTTGGAGAGAGAAGGCCAACAAAGAGCAAGAAAGTGCAAGAGGACTTCGGTATCAACAACTAAAATGGGTTTTGCTTACAGGTATCGAGTTGCATGTATGCTTTACTCACTAGTTTTGGCATGAATGGCTCATGCATGTGGCTTCTTGGTTATGATCTATAATTGACATGAGGATTGCCTGGATTGACAATGGATTTTCCTAGCATTGCCATTTCTTGGATATCCATGGTGTTGTGGGTTCATTTATTTATTTTTTGGGTCGGTTCTCATGTTTCTTTTAACTTGGATTGAGTTGTTAGTTCCTGGAGCCTTGGTTGGACAAACGATCTAGAAGCCCTGTAACAACTTGGGTTGAGTTACTAGTCCTAGAGCCTTGGTTGGAAAAATGCTATGGAAGCCTTGTAACAACTTGGGTTGAGTTATTAGTCCTAGAGCCTTGGTTGTAAAAACGCTCTGGATCCCTTGGTGGGTTGAATTACTGGTCTGGGAGCCTTGGTTTGAAAAATGATCTGGAGCTTGAAAACAACTATGGGTTGAGTTACTAGTCCTAGAGCCTTGGTTGGAAAAATGCTCTGGAGCCCGGTAGCAACCGTGGGTTGAGTTACTAGTCCTGGAAGCCAGGTTGGAACAAATGCTCTTGAGCTCTGGAAGGTTTGGGTAGACACCAATCTGGTGATGGTTTTTTGATGTCCGACCGTGAGGTGGAATTACTGTTTGATGGGTTGAGGTGGTTGGCCTCTGGAAGCCCTGGATGATTTTGATTAATATGTTCTATGAGATACCACATTCATGCTTGGAATGTGGCACGAGGGTGAATGTCTGAAGAGAGATTTGGCTCAACCATTCTATGGTCAGGTGGAACGTGGTAGTCCCTTCCTGGGTTTGGATTTTGCATCATCATTATGAGGTTATTTCTCATTGTTATCTCATGTGTATTATACTAGTTTATATGTGGATTATATGGCTATTGTTTCCTTGGTAATTCTATTGTTATTATGCTCATTATAAATATCTATTATGACAATGGTTATGTATGCTTCTCATCATGTTTCTACTTGTAAATGAATGAACACTGTGTCAATGGCCTAATGGATGAAACTGCAGGTAATGTGATAAGGAAACAATGCTTCATAGCGAATCACAGATAAGTATGAGACCCCTATGCTTAGATCTATCATTTACACCTGTAGATTGCATTGATGCCAAGTGTTTGATAGAATGTCAGTCCCGATTGGGGATGGCCAGGCCTAATCCTAGAGATAGTTTTTGGTTTATTAGTCTTGTCATCATGTGTTTAATGGATTTCAGAAGTTACAACAAGTTTTTGGAAGTGGACGGAATTCTAGACTTGAAAAGTGCCTTAAATTCCCCGGACTATGGCACAGGTCTGCTGGAAATAGTCCCTAGACACGGGCATGCAGGCTTGTGGGAGTGTCCAGAGCTCTTTGGATACTGGAATGCCCGTAGCATGGGAGAGTCTAGACTTCTCTGGACGCTGGCATGCACATAGCATGTGAGTGTCCAGAGGTTTAATAGCTTAAAAATTCAGTGGCACCCAGGGGATGGTTAGCAAAAAGGTTGGGATGGTTCCTAGAGGTCCTATTGTTGATGTTGAAGGTATGTATCGTGTGTTTTCGTTGGTTCCACTTCATTAACGTGACTTAGGAGATCGAATCATATCATAGTTACTTCTCATCACATGTTCACCCCAATTGGCAAATCACATGGGTAGGCGTGGGAGGAGGGTGTTACACACTGAATATATAATATTTCATATACTAAGTGGAAAAAAGCATTTCAATGTTGATCATTGTCTAGTATAGTAAATACAATTTTTGTAACTTTCTATAAATTTTTGGATTTCCCAAAAAACTTGGTTCAAGAATGCATTTTTTATGTGAAAATGTGCACCTTCTCTACATTAATTTGCATTATTGATGGGTGCTAGACTCAATACTACTAATAGAGATGAATTCTTTGCACTGAGGATTTTGATGATTCGTTGCAAAAAAAGGTGTTTATAGTTTGCAGGTGTTGGGGGACTCCAAGTTAACGATGGTTTATGCAAATGATAAGTGCCATATTATGAAATTGGATCTAGTATTATGCATAGAATCTTGGAGATAAAATCACAGTTTTAGTTCATCTCCAAGTTACCGGAAACATCTAGGAAAAGGGAGGATATTCCATTGTTCATTTTAGAAACTGAAACATAGAGGATATGGCTTGGAAACGTTATTGAAATATTTCCAAGACATATGCAAAAAAATGGAATGTTTCCAAGTTGTTTCCAATTGTTTCAACATGATCCTGAAACATGTCTTGATTTTTTTAAACATATCAATTGCTACAGGGCAATTTTACAACCAAAAAGGGTGATTTTTAACATGAAAAACAAATAAATAACCCTAAAGGAAAAATCTGAAGCCCTAAAAGTAAAATAAGCCTCAATGATTATAAATCTAGATTGAAACCCTAACGATAAATTTAAGAATGAAATTTTCTTTGCAAGTTTGTCTAATGCTTTCATTTCCATTCCTCACATTGCTTGGAATCATCACTATTAATATCACCTATGCATTTATAATAAGTAGACTTGGATAAATTTTTTATTTTTTTTTCAAACATGCATAACTATTTTAACAAAGGCATGCATTGAATACACCTTATCACATGTAATATTGACAATTCTACACTAGAAGCATAAGTTGAAATTGAAACTCTAGTTGCCAACATCATCGATTTGGAATAAAGAATGGAAGTGTTGTGTATGAAGCTTGATTATCCTCTTGATTAAGAGGTCTTTTTTTCAGCCGTGTTTGGATCCTAGTTCCTGATGGGGGGGGATTGCACCCCCTTTACTGTTGCAAGGGGGTCCCGGGGGGAGGGGTGGGGGGGAACCTTTGATCCCCCCCTAGAGAGGGTTTGGGGGAAGCACTCTAGAAAGGAAATTTTTGAGAAAATTGCCTTGTAAAATATTGTAATTTCGTAGTCAATCTGGACCATTTATTAGGCGAAAGATATGGCGATATAAGTTATATTAATTTAGGGATTTTTTCCTTAGAAGGAAACCCTCAATTTGTATGAGGGAATTGTATTGCATCTGGCTATTATTCTATGTGAGAAATATGAGACAATATGAGAGCAAAAAGGAAGTTACAACAAATGTGTGGTAGGTTGTATCCCTTTATTTGTTGGATAAAATAAAAGGAAGGAATGACTGTTTCTCCCTTGACGTAGCCCAGATTGGGTGAACCACGTATATCTATGTCTCTTGTTTTATGTTTTTATGTATTTCAGCAATATTTTGTTTCATTTCTCTATTATTCATTCCTAACATGAAGTTAAAAATGATTCAACCTATTACCACCCATAAAGTATGCCTAATCTATTTATGTTAATGAAAAAAACTCTAAATGACATATCCTTTATCCTATAGTAACTATAACAGGTGTTTTTTTACAACATTTTTGGAATATGTCTTGAAATTAACTTGAAAAACTTCAATTGTTTCAAATAGAAATATGAAGCTCAAACTAGCCTTCTATTCCATACACTTTTTGCTATATTTATTATACTTGAACCTTATCGATCCTAGACATCTTCAATTGCCTTCATTTTGTGGCTTGAGATTTTTGTTAAGTTTGTGCCTACTCATATAGTTGTAGAGTAGACACCATACTAAGAATATCATATTCCACTAGGAGGCAACTAGAATATCATATCATATTCCTCAGGAAGACAACTAGAGACCCTAAGGGTAAATTAAAAAAAAAAAAAAAACAAAAACAAAAACAAAAACAAAACAAAACAAAAAAACAAAAACAAAAACTCAGTCAAACACTTAAGCATTAGAGAATTTTTCCAGTGCCTTGTAAGCACTATTCTCAGTTTATTATCATGACTCTGACACTAAGGGATGGGTGTCATGACAAAAGAGTTGGTTTCACTTGTAAAGGTGATAAAATCATTGGCTTGGAACCCTTGATATTTTCAAGAAAATAACTAAGCCAACAATCATTTTAAAATCACTGCAATGGAGACCATTACTTCCTAAGGGGGGAGAACTAATCCAAGTGGATATCAGTGGCCACCCACCTATTCCATTAGCTCAAATCATAGTTCTCAATCTTCGCAATTTTTCTACAATTTTTTGGGTCATGAACTTCTGGGGTTGTTTTGAGGACCTAAAAGACATTATTTTGATGTTGTAGGGCCCATGGAATAACCATTTTCTTTGGCTTGGGCCTAGTAAGAATGTGTATTTCTTAGCTAGACCTATCTGGTGAACTACCGAGCTCGCCAAACATAGATCATATGCAAAATTTACGACCTCGAGAAGTTGACCTACCAATTAACCCCATCGGGGCCCACACATATTTAATATTTCATCTTCTAGGGTTAGTTTTTTAGGGTTTTCTCATTACTAATTTATGTTAAAGATGGGATTTCAGCCTCATTTTAATGCGTTATGGGGAATACACATAGTCGTTACATATCTTCTAAGAGATAAGCTACCACCATTCAAGAAATTTTGTTTCATTCCACATTTTAACAATTTCAGCACATTCCATTTATTAATAGAAGTTAAGTTTTATTGTATCTCTATGTTTTTGTTATAAATCAATATTTCAACTTTTTCTCTTTTTACATCTGGATCACTGATCCAACCATCTTTCATGAGAATTTGATGTACTCCTTATTTGTTGAGGACTAAGGAAAATAGTTACTTTGAATGTTGGAACATGACAAACATTTTTTTTTCTTCTAATTCTTGGAAGAGAAAAGTGGACTAATCCTTTTCCTTGAGGAGTACGAGTGGTGCCATATGCCAATATGTTGGATTTAGTTCCATATCTTGATATGTACATAAGTAATATTTTATGTAGCACATATGTTGAGTATTTTCTATATCTAATACCCAATTATCTTCAAGATATTTCCTCATCAATGTTTTGGTGGTCACTATGTATACAAAGCCATTCTCCCAATTTACCATCAACACATATTCATAATCCTCTTCTTGATTTTTTGCATATTGCGACGAAGTTGAAGAATTAGAATTAGAATGTTACTTGCGAGTTTGTTTATTCTTCAACAAATTCTCATTATGAGTTCTACACTCTTTTGCCACACGTCTAATGCAAATGGCATATTTCGCACTTGACTTGAGATACGACTCACTTTTTTGAGAATTACCTTAAGATATCCTCAAGTATTGTTGATTTTGATAATTTCTTCCTCTTCCTTGAATTTTTCCTTGATCATGACTAAAGTTGATTTCTTCCTCTTCCTCTATAATTTGCACTATATGAGCCTTATGGCATACCCCCAATCCAAGGTACATCTGAAAACCATGTTCTTTGTGCAATTTGACTTATAATACCATTTTTTTAAAATCAAGAAATTCAAGAAACCATGCAGGAAAAACAAAGGCTCATGCAAATACCAAGAAACACAATTAACTATGCACTTCCATCACTAATACAATATAATAATAATTCATTAGCATACATAGAAATAAAGAAGTAATTACTCAATGAATACATAGTAGAATATAAATACACAGACACAAAGACCTTTATTGCATACTCACTCTCTACAACACACTACCCTATAGTTGAGTTATGATTCTACAAAGATGGGTGCTTAGGCCAATTTTATCCCTCATAGACAATTATCTCACAAGCTTTCTATACTCACACAATGACATAGAAATCATAGACATTACAATTACTCATCTAGTCCCATGACAATCTCAAATCCTAGCTCTGTTTTGCCCTTCAACCTACATAACCTAACGAAAGGAATCCATTTCTTTGCAATGCAATACCTTAGACTATTCCATTTCCCTCCATAGAACCAATGCTATTGGTTAGGAAATAACAATGATAGAGGCTCCTGAGAATCATAGCTACATATAGTTTCACCAACAATACCAATGTGTTCATGCACTCAAGAACCTTCTCGTGTTGGGATAATAACAAGTATTAACACATAGCCACAATGATCATTCTCAACAATATAATTCTTCTTGTCTCCATAGAGAAAGAACATCCACAAAGAAATAAGAATAATGAATGAGGAACCCCCAAACCACCCATTGATGGGAAAAATGCACCATCAACAATTAAGGGGATCTACCCAGTATGAAGCCCCAATTAGACCTCATACCATTTGGGATAGGAGTTCCATTTGGCATGTGTGCTTGGCTACCACCACGTGTGTTTGTTTTCTCTTGGGTTTTTGGTAAGGAGATGTTAATGTGAGGACAAGTGTGAAATACACAAAGTGTGAATATTAATCAACTCACAGATGATAAACTTGAAGCACAAAGTGTAGGAATATAACGACACAATAATAAGACCAAGTACATCGCAAGAGGAGTTAGTTAGAAAAACCATCCAAAACATACAAGAGTAAAAGAGCACTAGAAACTAATTGCAACGTAGTTCACAGCTAAAAAATAGTGTAATGTGTGGAATGAAAAAACAAAGATCCATTAGAAGGTATGTGAGTCATAAGCCACAAATTAGTTCATTAATATATAACTCATGTGAAAGAAAACATGCACACACAATACGAGTATCAGATAGGCATTACAACCATCATGAAAGTGCATGTGAATCTTGCCAAGAGTAGAGAGCTTTTCATTAATAACGTTGAAATATAAGGTACATGTACCACAAGTCCATCAAGATCCAATAGTGGGAGAAAGACTGCTCATATCATCTCCAAAATAAGTCCCCTAGCTTCACAATAGTTGAATCCTAAAAATACAAAGAGAAAGTATGATCCCAACAATCGAAGTGCTAAATGCTACCTAGTGCTAAAATCCCCTTTCCTTAGGGGTATGAGGGTATATTTATCCAAATGGGCAGGTGACTCTTCACCTTCCCATGATTGTTTAACTACCTCATGACAAATTCAAATCCAAGTGACCTTTAATATTATTATTGTCTTTTACATGATTTTTTGGTATTTCTCTATTTTCATAATTATGATAAAAATAATATTTGCAATATGACAAGAGAAATACATGAGTCAAAACTATGACATGTCTTCATGGATGATGAATGAGGATACCAGCCGTGCTTTCTTGGTTCTAATTGCTTGTAGAAAATATGGAATTCCTAGAACTTGTGTGCATGCTGCTACTACAACGAGTCCCTCCATTATGAAAGCCGGTATTCAGATGCTTTGTGTATGAGAAAGACCTAAATTGATTCACACCACTATGGATACTAATTGACAAAACAGATGTCCCTGTTCTCTTTTCTTTTAACCAATGCTATTACTTATACCATTTGGACATATGGATCTCATAGGGCTTGCAAGAATGCTTCTACTCTGGCTATTCAATTGATTGGATAGAGCAGTAGAAGAGAAAGACCCTTGTGAGAAGACATGGTCTATCAATGAAGAAGGCCTGAATTGACTTGCTGCATTTTGGCCAATGTTTGAGGGAATTGACTTGCTGCATTACTACATCTAAACCCTTTTGATTACTTCTATTAACCAGAAATGTAGATTTCCCATTAGATAATTGAGGTGTGACATCATTAATAACAGGTGGTGATATCATTGATGTTTGGTATGCCTTGCTGAAGATTTGTTTCAAAAGTTCAAAGACTTTGACAACAAACCCATGTTGTGAATACCCTCAAACTTGGTTTTGACAATGCGGGCATGTACTTGTTTGCCATTTTCCGATTCTACAAGACTAGCACAAGCATTAACAAGAACAGTGAAAGTAATTGCATTAGGTTTGACTCCTTCCTATTGCATTTCACAAACCAATTTCAGGGCCTTCTCACAAATTCATTTTGAACATATCCTACAACTATTGTAGCCCATGAAACAATATTTTGTATGTGCATTTTCTCAAACAATTGTTGTGCATCCCAATTTCATATACATGTCAACAAGGGCATTAGAGACAGAGACATTTTCTTCAAATCCAATTTTGATGATATGAGAATGCACCTGCTTGACAAACATAATATCATTTATGTCTGCCATATCTTCTTCTTTTGGATTTTGTTTGTCTTACATAAAATGCATTGTAGAGTGTCTAAAAGTTTCCCCTAAGTGTAATATGCAATTTTCCACCAAATATGACATGAAAAGTTCTAGAACCACTCCATACTTCTTGTTAGTACACTTCACTACCATAATTTTGGCTTGACATAGTTAGCATTGGCTATAACTGCTATGTCAATGGTCAGACACAATTTTGCACAAACTTCTATAGCATTGTGTACAGGATCAGAAAGAAGGTTACTTATGAGATCTCTGTGAATGGGTGAGCCTACATCAATGGCCACAAAATCTTGTTGAGTTAAAAATATAGTCAAATCCAGGGGTCCACTTCCTTGACCTAAGCCGTGATTTTGTTGATATATTATAAAACATGAAAGAAACACCCTGTTTATGCATGAAAGGATTTAAATAGTCCACAACTTCAATAACGCTCTCATTAATAATCTCCGAGTATGAATAGTTGAAAATCTCAATTTGCACCATCATCTATGTCACCTAATGATCCAGGTGGATATTGGTGGCCACCCACCAATTACACTCATACCCACACCATTATTACTTTTAGTTTTTCAGTTTCCTTAATTGTAACACAATTTATTATTTTTAGCAATTTTTCGGGTCTTGAACTTTCAGAGTCGTTTTGAGGCCCTAAACGACGTTTTTTGGGAAAATTGAGAGAAACATGGGTGCATGGATTGATGTTATTCTTTCCAAAGTTGTAATCCTCAGATAGATCTTTCTAATGGGGTATTGTGTGCATCAAACAGATATCGTATGCCAAAGTTACGACCCCGGGAAGTTGATGTACCAATTTACCCAAAATGGGGCCAATAGTTTGGCGCTTCATCTCCTAGGGTTAGGTTTTTGGATGTTTAGGGTTTTCCATTGTTTCTCAACAATAAATAGGCCTTCGAGCCTCATTGTAAGATAGTTCAGATGAAAGTAGCCGCCACATCTCTCCTCAGAGATAATCTACCATCACCCGAGCTAGTTTATTTCCATTCTGTTTGTAAGCATATTTCAGTATTTTACATTAATGAAATGAAGTATTATTTCTACTGCATCTCTGTATTTATGGTTATGTCTATAATTTGTTGCATTCTTGTTTAAATACGAATCAGTGGTATCAGAGTGGTCTACACTTTCTCTTTTTTTCTTTGGATGTCCCCAATGAGGTCGGGATATATGGAGTAGGGCTTGAACTGGTTGAATCTTTGCAAGACCAAGCTTGCCCTAACGGCCTCCCATGGCGGATGAAAAGAAAGATGAGGGGGTAGGAGATCCTATCCAAATATTGCTCGAAGAAGTCCTCGAGTGACAAAGGAATGCGATGATGGACAACTTTTCCCAGATCCTTCAGCGGCTAGCCAGGGGCAACACATCTACTTCCAACAGCTACTCTGGAAGCGCCACACCCTTTAAGGTTCAAGTTAACTTTGACATTCCCATATTTGAGGGTCAGATAGATGTAGACGCTGTAGGTAAATGGTTAAATTTTCTTGAAGGGTATTTTTCTGTTCATGATTTTTCCGGCCGGGAAAATATTACTTTCGCTCTTCTCAAAGCCGCCCCCCACGTCAAGGATTAGTGGGAAACCTACTACGAGCAGAAGGATGAAAGTAAAACCTCACTTTTTTCAGTCGCACCCACTTGGAATTCATTTCGGAATACCATTAAGGAGAAGTACTACCATGTCAAAAGCTATGAGGATAAATACATAAAGTGGACCACGCTGCAGCAGGGAAGGGACCAAGACGTGCTAGAGTTTACCAATATTTTTCATACCCTTTGTAGAAAGTTGGGTATCAAGGATTTTGAGTTGCATTTGGTACTCAAATACCGCGATTGCCTACATAGGTACCAGGGAAAATTTTAAGGATGGAAATTTAGCTTAAAGTTTAGAAACCTTGGCGAATCCCACCAGTCCATAATATGAAATCTATAAAATGTTTGGAGATATTTTTGTAAATATATTCAAATTTATAATATTTTTATATAGCCTATATATAAGTTTTTGGTGATTTTTAGGGTAAAATAATTCCATTCTATAAAATTTGGGCGAATCATTTTTACAAAAAAAATGGAAATTAGCGAATCATTTTTTTGGAAAAAGTATAGAAAATTAGCCCATGGGCAAATATTAGCCCCTAAAATTTTCCTTGATAGGTACATCCAGGATGAGATGGAGTTCCTAGACATCTCCTCACTCGGCACGACGTACCGATATGTTGTCAAGATCAAGCAGAAGTTTAAACAAAAGAAGTGAGACTTTGGATTTGTAAATTCGAAGCAAGGGAAAGGTGCCTCCAAACCGCTGAACAAATGACAAAGCCAAGGCGGGGTGACTCGAGACAACCCACCAAAGCCGCAAGAAAAGGACAACACTGCGAAGCCGAAGAAGGACATGGGAAAGTGGTGTGAGTTCCATAAGAACTCCACTCACAACACAAGTGAGTGTCGGGCCAAGCAGCACTAGTGGCCGAGCTAAAGTTTTTAGAATCAGACGCATGTTCAAACTCTGAGTCAGAACCCAATAAGGGGAATGACAAAGGGAAGCATATTAAAGATGCAAAACCCAATGCCATCGTTTCCACCATGAAGCTCCAAAATGAGGAACCCAAAGATCCAGAGGAGGAGCGCCTCTTCCACTCCCAGATGTAGGCAAAGGGCTCCCTGCTACAGTTCATTTTCGACAACAGGAGACAAAAGAACCTCATTTCGACAGAGGTCGTGAAGAGACTGGGCTTACCGACCACATCACATCCACAACCGTGCACCATCGAGTGGCTTCACCAAGGATGGGATCTTCACGTGAGCCAACATTGTTGCCTTCCATACAACATCAAGCCCTTCACAGATGAGGTTTTGTGTGATGTTTCTCCCCTTGATGTTTGTGATGTATTATTAGGCCAACCATACTTGTGGAACTGACATGATTTATATGAGTCAAGGCCTCGTGCTGTTATTGTTACTTTGGGAAATAAGTTGTACAGGCTACCAGAGGTAGCACCGCCTACCACCATCTCTTTGGTTACTACAAAACAATGCAGTAAGATCATTTCCAAAACTGGGAAATTTGTTTTCCTGATGATATGCCCTCAAGGAAAGAAGAAAACGGTGGCCACGACCTTGAGACAGGGCCCCTCCGCACGATAACTACAGATGGACAAGGGCGTGGAGGAGTACAAGGACATCTTCACCTCCCTCGCAAGGGTTCCTCTGCACTATCAAGTCAAGCACTCCATCGATCTGACCCCAGGTGTGCCGCTGCCCAATGGACCAATCTATCGGCACTTTGTTCTGGAGAAAAATGAAATCAAGAGGCATATTCAGGAGCTGCTATAGAATGGTCACATTCTATCAAGTTCATCACCCTGTGGGAGCCTGATCGTATTGGTACAGAAGAAGGATGGGACTTGGAGACTCTGTATTGACTATCAGGCGCTGAACAAGATCACTATCTGGAATAGGTACCCGATCCCATGGATTGATGACCTTCTAGACCAACTGAACGAGGCAAAATATTTCAACAAGATTGATTTGAAGTCAGGATATCACTAGGTACCAATCGAACCCTCCGATGTACGGAAGACTGCCTTCAAAGCCAAGGAGGGCCTTTTCGAATGGTTGGTTATGCCTTTCAGGTTGATGAATGCTCCTGCAACCTTCATGAGGCTAATGGATGACATCTTGCGGCCATTCACCAACTCATTTGTAGTGGTATACTTGGATGACATCCTGATCTTCAACCAGAGTTGGGAAGAGCACCTCCACCACATCCGACGGGTTCTCCAAACACTGCGGCAACACAAGTTATGTGCCAATTTGGAGAAATGCACTTTTGGCATGACCCAAGTTCAGTATCTGGGATACATTATTGATGAACAGGGGGTGCATGTGGATCCATCCAAGATCCAAGTCATTCGGGATTGGCCATCTCTAACCACTCTAACAGAGCTCCGCAACTTTTTGGGTCTTGCCAACTTCTACCGCAGGTTCATGTTGGGATTTTCTCATATCACTTGGCCCTTGAGTCAAGTCACCAAGGGAGGAGCGAAAGAAAAATTATTTTGGTTTGAATCTCAACGGAGGGCATTCATAGAGTTGAAACATCGCCTCTTCTTGGCACCAGTGCTCACATTACCAGACTTGCAACAACCATTTGAGATCGAGACAGATGCCTCTAACTATGCTATTGGGGCAGTCCTTACTCAACACGGGCATCTAGTGGCATATCACAGTGAGACACTTTCAGACACAGTCCAGAAGTATCCCACTTATGACAAAGAGATGTATTGTGCAAGCCTGCTGACAATGGAAGCATTACATTTTGGGGAAGGAAATAGTCATCCACATAGACCACTAACCCTTGCAATTCATATAGATGCAAGGGAAGTTGCAAAATGATTACCATCAGAAGTGGTCCACATACCTGCAACAGTTCCATTTGAATATCAAGTATAAGAACGACAACACCAATAATGTTGCAGATTGCCTCAATCGACCGCCGATCATGGTGTTAACCACCTTGCTCAACTCTTGTGGGAACGAGACTCCTAATTGGCCACCTCTCTACAAAAGCGACCCAAAATTTGGCCACACACACCAAACACTCTTGGAGGGTTAGCATGTTCCATATTTTCACCTCCAGGATGCCCTGTTATGCCACCTGGGTCACCTTCGTGTTCCTTCAAGCGAACGTGCCAAGATGATTTGGGAAGCACACTACAGTTAGGCTATTGGGAATTTCGGGGTTGAGAAAATGGTGGCAATACTGTAAAAGTATTTCTATTGGCTGGATCTTCGACAGGATGTCGGGAATTACATCAGATCCTGCACTACTTGCACCATTGCCAAACTGACCATCAAGAAGCAAGGCCTCTATACTCTGTTGCCTACCCCTAGTCGACCTTGGGAATCCATCTCCATGGATTACATGTCAGGCCTTCCTTCTACTAAGCATGGAAACGATTGTGTTTTTGTGGTCGTCGATAGGTTCTCAAAGATGGCCATTATAGTGGCCTACAAGAAGAATATCACAATAGAAGCCACTGCTAAACTCTTCTTTGAATGAGTGTGGGTACACTTTGGGATCCCACAGTCTATCATCTTAGATCGGGACAACAGGTTCCTCAGTACATTTTGGTCCAGTCTCTGGTCGATGCTGGACACCAAACTCACTAAGTCCAACACCTTCCATCCCAAAATTGATGGCCAGATAGAGGTTTTCAATAGGATGATCGTACACATTATGCGCATGTACAACTCAAAGAATGCACGCACATGGGATGAAAACCTCCCCTATGTTCAGCACAACTATAACCAGGCTCTCCATAGCTTGACTGGCCACAACCATTTTCAGGTGGGCTTGGGATTCCAACCACTATGTCCCATTGATGTGGCCATGCCATTTGCAGCTACTCAGGTAGATTCGACTCATGTCTAGTCTAAAATAGATAAGGCAAACAACTTCATTGAGAACATCCAACATATCTGCCAACAGGTCCACGAAATTCTGGAGAAATCAAATGCCAAGTACAAGTAGCGACATGATCAACATCGGGTGCCAAACAAGTTTAAGGTGGGTGACAAAGTCTGGTTGCATTTGCAAAAGGAACACCTTACCGGAGTCTATCGAAAACTCAAACCACTCTAATACAGTCCTTACACCATTACCAAGGTTGTGGGCGACAATGCATTTGAGCTCAACATTCCCCCATTCCTTGGCCTGCACCCAGCGTTCAATGTGGACTGCCTTTGGCCATACTTTGCACCATTACTAAACACATCCGACATTGCAGAACAACTCACACCAACAGAGTTAAATCCAGATTGCATGGAAAAAGCTGCAACTGATCAAATCATGGACATGCATATCAAGCACACTCACCAACAGAAGATCCAAATGTATCGAGTTGCCAAAGTAGGCCAACTCCTTCACTAGGGCAAGTGGCTCACTAGGGACCAAGTTCAGCAGCAGTTTCCTCATCTCATGGAGGAACTCAACACAATGGGGACCATTGCTTCCTAAGGGGGGAGGAATGATCCAAATGGATATTGGTGTCCACCCACCAATTCCACTTGGACCCACACCATTGTTTCTTTCAGTTTTTTAGTTTCCTTAATTGTAACACAATTTACTATTTTTAGCAGTTTTTCGGGTCCTGAACTTCCGAAGTCGTTTTGAGGACCTAAACGATTTTTTTTCGGAAAACTTGGAGCAAAATAGGTCCATGGTCCAATGCTTCTCATCCTAAAGTTGTAGTCCTTAGGTAGATCTTTCTAACGAGGTATTGTGCGCATCAAACAAAGATCGTATGCCAAAGTTACGACCCCGAGAATTTGATGTACCAATTTACCCAAAACGGGCCCATAGTTTGGCGCTTCATCTCCTAGGGTTAGGTTTTTGGATGTTTAGGGTTTTCCATTGTTTCTCAACAATAAATAGGCCTTCAAGCCTCATTGTAAGACAGTTCAAAGGCATGTAACCGCCACATCTCTCCTCAGAGATAAGCTACCATCACCCGAGCTAGTTTATTTCCACTCCGTTTGTAAGCATATTTTAGTATTTTACATTAATGAAATGAAGTATTATTTCTGCTGCATCTCTGTATTTATGGTTATCTCTATAATTTGTTGCGTTCTTGTTTAAATCCGGATCACCTAAACACCAGAAGCTACATCCTCACAGCACTTGTACAAAACTTCCATGCATGGGGAATATGAAGCATTGTATGATGTCTTAAAATCCTTCCTTTCTTCTTCATTTACAGAATTTTATATAGATATCATTCCCTTTGTTGAGATAGTTTTTTGATACGACCCTAGTTATCCCTTCCGCTGTATTTTTGTAAGTGAGTTTTTCATTCATATCACCCTCAGTATAAATGCTTTAACAATGATTTAACTATACCATGTACAACTCCCAACAAGATTCCACGTTCCCCAAAATATCAATCTTGTACTCATCCTCCAGAGTAGCTACAAATGTAAATGGTGAACCCAAAGAAACTCTCCACTTCAAACTTTGGTTTCCAATATTTGTCTCGGTATCCCTTGGTGTCAAAATCTTCACCAACAGTCAAAATATTATCAAAGAACATTCCATCTTGCACAGTCCAGATCTCAATTCTTATAGCGATAGATGCTTCCAAGCTTGGACAATCCAACACAAAATAATTAACAATTTTGAAGCTTGGATAATATGCCTCAGCAGAGTGTAATTTTAACCTTAAAGTGATTGCACTTAAATTCTCTCTTGGATTTTAACATTGTGATTTGATTTGCAGTATCTTTTCGAGAAGGGATTGAGATTGAGTTAGACCATGATGACTTTGTTAACTAATTCTTCGAGATTGTTATTGTATATTGTATAATATGTAATTAGTTTTACATTCCGTTTTTACGGTTAATAAGTTATCGAGACACAACTGTCTCGTACCTAGATTGCACATGTATAAATAAGTAATTTTATCATTAATATGATGCTTTTTCATTGTGCTCTTTCATTGTGTTCTTTCATTGTGGAGTTTATTTGGGCTTGTACAGTGGTATCAGAGCCCTAGTTGAGTTGTTCCTAAACTCCATGTATTTGAAGTCTATGGTGTAAAGGAGACACAGAGCGTGAAGACTGTGAAGATAGAGTGCAACAGAAGGTTAATCCAGTGGAGCAATGCAGTGGGATGCCCAAACTATTGACTCTCTGTAAGTTTCATATCTTTCAGTCATAATGAAAGACGATTGGAGAAATTGAGTGGCATAATTTTTTTTAACATATCCTTGGAAGTTAGAATACAAATTTCCAATATTGAGTCTAGTACCAATAATTGTTGGATTGTTTGCTAAAAGTATAAGTTCCATGAGGCTTTATTTGCCTTTACTGCATCAAACGGGAGTTTACTTACAATGAAATTTCTGAAAGATATTATTTTCATTTACCGTAGTAAACAAGAGTTTAATGTTAGTAAAATTTATGAAGGATAGTATTTATATTTACTGCAACAAATAAATTTATGAAGGATACTTAAAATGAAGTATATATATTTTGGTGGCTTGAATACAACTTTTAATTGAAGAGTGGTCAATTTTCTGGTGATTTGAAACACATATTTTTTTAAGAAGCCATTGGTAAAATAAAATCTATTTTTGGAGGCTAATAATATTTGAACCTATCTCTTTGCTAGGCTATTTTTGAAACTTACGACTAAACCACAAAGCCAACTTTGTTAAAGCAAGAGGAGAAACGAATTTATATCTTTTCAGAAGTATTGCATATATTTTGAATTTGAAAGTATTTGAAGGATATTTGGCTACATAACAATTATGAAGTCAATAGTTTCCATAGTTGGAGTTGTTCTTGATGGAAAGGAAAATTATCAAGAGTGGTTTAGAAAGCTTAAAAGTGCCCTTGTTTTTAATTATTTGTGGGAAGTTTGTCAAGGCAAGAAGGATAGTGATGGAAAATAAATTGCACCAGATCCAATTGATAACGAGAAGCAGCATGCAATTTGGGAGACAAAAGACAACAAGGCATATGCATTAATAACTGCATTGGTGACAGAAGAGGTAAGTAGATATATCGTTTCTTGTGGTACTGCATTTGAAGCACTAAATAAGTTGAAATAATTGTATGATTCACACTGAGAACCCGAAATTATTCAGTTATTGTTAAAGTTGTTTAATTTGGAGATGAAGGATAATGATCCTCTAAAGGGTGCCTCTGAAATAAAAGCCATTTTTCGTGATATAGAAGCCACTGGAATTAAAGTAGATTTTACAACTTACAACTTTTATAAAAGTCCTTCACCTTGCTTATTCAAACTATTTGGAATCTCTCCAAGCTAGTGGGCAACTAAAAGACACTACATTTGATAAACTAGTAAGAAAAATAGCTGAGAGAGCAAAAGCCTTTGGGAAGAAAGAGGCTCCACCTAACTCTAATGTAGAAAATTTATGCCTTGCACAAAAGGATCAAAAGTCTCATGCTGAAACTTCTAGAGGTGATAAAAGTAGAAGAGGTCGTGGTAGGAGAAATTATACAAAAATAATCAGGGAGACAGACAATAAAATGATAGACAACAAAGGAATTTTAATGATAGATCAACTATCAAATGTTTTAGATGTGGTAAAATTGGTCATACTTATACTAACTTTAAAATTCCTTGGGAGAAAGTGAAAGGAGAGAACAATTAAATGAAAAGAAAGATCAACCACCACCAGATAAGGGAAAATCATCAGAGTCTACACATTACATTGTTGCTCACTGTAATTTTAATATGAATGATGTTTTCAACATTGCATTTTCTTCATGGCGAATTAGTTGGATTTTGGATTCAAGAGACACTTATCATATGACATTTAGGCGAGATTTTTTTTAAACATTCAGTGATGATATTGATGGTGCTATTTACTTCGCTGACAAGTCTCAAATTAAACCATCTGGCATTGGTTCTATTCGTTTGAAGATACCAAATTTTGCAAATTATGTTCTACATTATGTACTTTATATTCCACAATTTCAGCGAAATTTGATGTCTCTTATCCATATTGGGCAGCAGGGGCATTCTATTCATATATTTGATGGAATCATCGAGATAAGAAGATCATCTAATCATGCAGTTGGTATGACCGGTGTGGAAGAAGGTATGCTTTTAAAATTAAATGGTACTTCATCTACTAATTCTCGTGATTTTTTTTTTCTTTTTGCGCAACAAAGTGATATCCTGTCTCCTAGCTTGTTGTGGCATGCTCGATTTGGTCACATCAATTATGGTAGCATCAAAATTATGAAAAATCAAGATATTAAAGGTGTTCTGACAGTTCCAAGAAATATTATACCTTATGATGCTTGTATTATAGGAAAGCAATGTAAACAACCTTTTCATAGTTCTTCTTTCATATCTTCACAAAAGTTAGGTCTCATACATTTAGATTTATGTGGACCTATGCCTGTTGCAACTGCAAATGGAAATAAATATGTGCTAACATTTATTGATGATTACTCGAGAATGTGTTGGTTGTATTTGTTGAATAATAAGTTACAAGTGTTTGATATTTTTAAAATTTTTCATTTGATGATTAAAAATGAAATTCAACAGAATATAGGCATTCTCAAAACTGATAATGGTGGTGAGTACACTTCTCATGTTTTTGAACAATATTTGAAGGACAATGGAATCAAACATAAGACTACCATACCTTATAATCCACAACAAAATGGCATCGCAGAACGTATGAATAGAACTTTGCTTAATATGGTTAGATCTATGATGGTCTTTAAGAATGTTAAGTTGACGTTTTGGGGAGAAGAAGTGTTTTGTGCAACTTATATTCACAATCATTGTCCTTCTTCTGTCATCAATAATAAATATCCTTATGAAATGTGGTATAATCGTCTTCCCGTTGTTCAACATTTTAGAGTCTTTGGTTCTCTATGCTATGCATTAATTGCTAAACATCAACGCAACAAGTTGGGTGCTAGGAGTCGTAAATGTATTTTCTTGGGATATTCTGCTACTTCCAGAGCTTATAGATTGTATGATGAGGAGAATGAGAAGTTCATTCTTTCCAAAGATGTTATTTTTCTTGAATCAGATAAAAGTAATTCCGCTGTTGATAAGCAACTGGCTAATTTGGAGAAATTTGCATCTAAGATGTTCTATTTTGAATATGATAATGTTGTTCCACACACAGAAGGGGGGGTTCCCATTCTAGATCAGCCTATGGTTCTTCCATATTTGACTCATGAGAATGTTACTACTAAAGAAAATTTGGATGATACTAATGTTTTTGCAGGACCATAAATTTATCTTGAAGAGCTTGTTCTTGAGCCTATTTTTCAAGACGAGTAACCATTACAACCACTTTAGCAACCTTTACACAGATCTACATGTGCTCGAAAAGTTCCAAGCAAGTATGATGATTTGAAACAGGAAAGTCTTCTAAAGATGATTTAGGTAATGTTTCTCATGACTATGAATTAAATCATTGTACAATTTGTGAACCTAATTGCTTTGAAGAAGCTGTTAATTGTGATGAATAGAAGGATGCAATGCAAAAGGAATATGACACACTTATTAAGAATGGAACTTGGAGGTTAGTGGATCCTCCTGCAGGTGTCAAACCCATTGGTTGCAAATGGGTGTATAAGATCAAATACAAAGCAGATGGTTCACTTGATAAATACAAGGAAAGACTTGTAGAAAAAGGCTACGCTCAGAAGGAAGGCGTTGACTACACAGAGACATTTGCTCCTACAACAAAATGGGGCACAATTAGAACTATGTTTTCTCTTGTAGCTCAGAATAGCTAGAAGATACACCATATGGATGTTAAAACAACTTTTTTGAATGGTGATTTGAAGGAGGATGTTTATATGTTTCAGCCTGAAGGTTTTTCTATTAAAGACAAAGAGCAAAAGATATACAAATTGGTTAAGGATTTGTATGGACTGAAACAATAATCTCGTGCATGGTATGAAAAGTTAACTGAACACCTTCTCAAGTTGAATTATAAGTTATTTGATCTGGATGATGCAACTCTTTTTGTTAAGAAAATTGGAAAGTCAGTTGTATATTTGGTTGTGTATGTAGATGATTTGATGATCACAGGAAACAATGATGACTATATAGCGTCCGTTAAAAGAGAATTATTGAAAGTTTTTGACATGACAGATTTGGGTTTATTACATTATTATTTAGGGATTGAAGTTGATCAGAAACCCAAATATATTTTCATTTCTCAGAAAAAGTATATTGGACAAGTAGTAAATATATTTGGGATGTAGGATTGTAATCCCGTCGCTACTCCTATGGAGCATAATTTGAAATTTACTTCCACTGAAGGAAGTAGGTTTGAAGATCCTACGAAGTATAAGCAACTTGTTGGAAGTTTGAATTTTCTAACTACTACTCCACCTAACATAGATTTTGTTGTAGGGATACTTTCCAGGTTCATGCATAAGCCATGTGAAGGTCATTAGAATGCAACAAAGCGAGTGCTCAAGTATTTGAAAGGCACTCGAATATATGGCATTAAATATTCGAAAGTCGTAGATTTCCATCTCACCGGCTATTCAGATTCTAATTTTGATAGAGATAAGGATAATGGAGTCTCTCCTTCTAGTTATTTGATGAGTCTTGGATCAATAGCCATCAGTTGGAGATCACACAACCAATCCGTTCCTGCTGATTCTACCACCAAAGCTGAATATGTTGTAGCAGCTCAAGCTACAAAATAAATCATTTGGCTTCACAAAATACTTGAAGACTTGCAGGAGAAACAAAAGGCTTCAACTCCACTACTCGTCGAAAACTCTTATGCAATTCAGTTTGCCAAGAATCCTAAGTTTCATGATCGAAGAAAGCATATTAACACCAAATATCACTTGATTCGACATTACGTAGAGACCAAAGTTATTCATCTGACACATTGTCCTACTTCAGAGTAGATCACAGACATATTTACAAAGCCATTGGGACGTGAAAAGTTTGAAAAGTTCAGAATGTTACTCGACATTTTAGATGTCCCTTCATATTAAAGGGGGAATGTTAACTAATCCTTCGAGATTCTTATTGTATATTGTATAATATGTAATTAGTTTGACATTCCGTTTTTACGGTTAATAAGTTACCGAGACACAATTGTCTCGTACCTAGATTGCACATGTATAAATAAGTAATTTGATCATTAATATGACGCTTTTTCATTGTGATATTTCATTGTGGAGTTTATTTGGGCTTGTACATATTGTCTTCAAATTACATGGTCCATTGATCTCTTAATTTTGCTCGCCCCATCACCATCTATGTTGAATATCCAAAGATGCCCCTTAGAAAATATATGGCCTTATTGGTCAACTCTATGCCATGGGTAGGTGCTCGTTTGAATAATGTTGTTTTGTTTATTCTTTTTTACAATAATGATCTAATGACTAAGATGTCCTGTATTGTCCAACCTAATGACTAAGACGTCCTGTATTGACTATTAACTAAGAAATCCTGTATTGTTGATCCAATGACTAAGATGTTCTAATGAATAAGGCGTTTTGTATTGACCACAAACTAAGACATCCTGTATTGTCGGACCCAATGACTAAGACATTTTGTAGACCACCACAGACTCGAGTGAAAATGACTATCAATATTTGTCGAGCTATAGCTTCATTAATGCACTAGGGCAGTATATTCCAGCTATTGGTTAACAAGATATGCCAACCATTAGATATAACCAAGTACAAAATCCAATAAGTGGCATACACTACCCCAGTGCGTTAATGGAACTATAACTCCACAAATATTAGTTGCCAATGAAAACTCCCTAGATTGTCTACTCCCTGTACCATAATGAATGTCTTCAAATTACATGGTCCATCGATCTCTTTATTTCGCTTACCCCATCACCATCTGTGTTGCACATTCAAAGATACCACTTAGAAAATCTATAATGTTATTGGTTAACTCTATGTTATGGAGCAGGTGGAAGGTGGTCATCTCTAAGCTTAATCTCATCATTATAACCAAACTTTTGCAAAATTGTTCGGGTGTTTTCAAGCCATCCTTTTTCAATAAAAATGCACGAAGAAAGAAATCCTATCAATGTGAAGCCATGTTCATTGACGCCTTCTAGAAGCTTTTATGAAACAACTTCATTCACCCCAATAATTTCTGAAGGCTGAAGAGAAGAATTAAAGCATTTAATCTGAAAATCATTTAGCCCAACATCACTAAGAGCTCCATCTCTATCATGATCGCATAGAATGAGGATTCTCTTCAATGCCCCTACACAATGAGGCTTTAGTGTTTGGGCTTCTTGATCAAATAAAGGTGTTGTCGGATGGAGAACTACCTTTTGAGCATAGTAAAATACTTCTATAATCTGAATCTGCTTCAATGCCAAACAATCTATACATTTCTCAATCTCTTGAAACTAATGCATGATGTGTGTCATTACTTGCTCCAAACTTAGTTATAGATCATCTCAAAGATCTAATTTATAACCAATCATAATGATTGGTACTTTTTAATTATGAGAGATGAAGTTTTGGTAGCCAGTAGGAAGACAACTGCTCAAGTGTGATAGGTTGGTCACATGGGTATGTTAAAACAATTGCATATTGCTTCATGAATTATGCTCCTAGCTTGTTTCAATCCTCATATTTGGATGATGTATCAATATCTTCCTTTAAGTGGTAGTGTGAAAATGACCTTAATTCTGATGTAGAATCTGCAAGCCCCTCCACCATGCCATCCTCAATAGGAAATCCCCCTGCATCCCTGTTTATGAGGTTTCTTCCCCACATCATTATCTTTCTCCACCATATCAACTCCAAAAATATTGATAATCTTTCCATCTTAACCACACGAAACCTTGAATTTCAGAAGAGTTCTGTGTTTATTTTCATATGAAACTATATTCAGACATGCAACCGTCATGAACTCATGAACATCTTCTTGCCTTCCATATCCAATACTTCCACTCATCTTGGGGATATGGAAAAGTATTCCTAATGGTGAAAATGGTTCTTCCCTTTGCTTACCCCACCAAACATGATGTTGAAACTCGCATAAAAACATCAATCATTCCTTCACATGGTTTGATTCTTTTAGGATTCACCAATATGCCATTAGTACTTAGTATTCTAGTTTGTGGCCTTGATTCCAATGCTAGGTTTTCCATTCCAATGAGTTGTTCCCTTGATTTTGACCTATGTCGACAAAGAGATGCCTGAATGGCCTCCATGCAACAAACAAGTTTTCATTTAAGCATAGTCTAAAGAGACCACAAATTAGCTTGGAAAATAATATAAATTTCGGCAAGATCATGATAATATTTGGCAGAAATTTTTGAAAATTTGGGTTACAACTATCAAACTTCAGGATTTTGGGTGCCTGAAGGGTTCTTGATGGTGCTGAATCCATTTCCACCATCAAAAAAATGATTCAAACACTCCAACATTTTGATTTTTTGAAATTTTTTTAACCGGATTCTGGCAGGAAATCTGTTTTCCGGGTGAATTTGTGGCGTCGATAGACAATGGCTTCCCTTTACACTCCAAACAATATGCGTAAGCCACATTATTCACACACATATCAAGAGATGGAGGGATGAAATTTCACATATTGATTGGATTCTGATGAGGATCTTGATGTCTTGCTATTATATTGACTACTAGGGTACATCGTGAGACAAACAAGACTTCCTGTCAAGACAATAATTCATTAATGGACTGCATTGGGATATATTTAGGCCATTTTAAAGAGATAATCTAAGTAATGCAACATAAATTATTATGAAATTTATGAAAAGAACGGGAACTTAAGAATTTTAAATATACAGGGTGGAATTTTGGGAGCTATCGTAGGGCTACAACACCACCAAAAAGTTAAGATTGAATGTGCATGCTCTCATAAAGTTATGTACAATCCCCAAGAAACTAATATACTCATCTTTTTCTCAATTAATTCAAATATGGGTAAGTAAAACATAAATAAAAAGGTCTAGCTTCTCTAGCTACCCCCTCTCGGGGTATCATAGACCATATGCTTTTGTCCTTGTCCATAAAGAAAAAGGTTTGTAGATAGTGATATATTTTATTAATCATATTTGAAATCATTACAAAGCCAAATTCTTTAGACTTCCATCATATACAACATACATTATTAAATCGGGGATCAAAACCTAGGGTATGCAAGCCTCTTCCTCTTGTATTTTCACTGTAAGCACCTCTTCCTCTTGTAATTTCAATGTGATTACCTCTTTGAAGATGTTTTTTTTTAATGAAGAAACTTGTGATTTGGATTTTTCTTATTCATTAATCCATCATGGTCTTCTCATCACCATGATTCTATCATCATACCAAACTCTCCCTACCATGTCTCCTATAGTCTGTTAATTTCCAAAAGTGTCCTCAGTCACATAATTTTATTTTATTGATGAGAAACAAATCATTATATAATAGGTGAGAATCGTGTATATATATATATATATATATATATATATATATATCATTTCTCTAGTGTCATCTCGACATACAATGTGTCATTACTAAGATAAAGATACAACAAGGCCAATCTATTTCATAGGGAATACATAGCTTCTAGAATAACTTTATTATTCTAGAAAAAATACCTATTTAAAACAACTTGATTATTCTAAGAAAAATTACTTATCTAGATATACTTTAGGATTATTATGCTAGCATTAAACAAATCAATCGACTTTAACCTATAGTTGAGAACCTATTTCACAACATTATACCTTGTATTTTATAATTATTTTTTGAAGTCATTTGACTAGATAATTTACACCATCTTAGTGTTGAAATAATGCAACAAATTAATTTTATCTATATATTTTTTTAATTAATTCACTAAACCGTTTTGTGTTGTCATTACTAGAATCAAAACACTTTATTATTTTAGGCTATATCATCATTAAAATAAATGCAACTACTTCATTTCTCTTAGACATATTAAACATATAACATTAGCATATATTGTATTAATGCAAACATCAATGGACTATAATGTGTTATGTGATAATATACAACTTGCAAAAAAAATATGTTGACAAAAAAAATGTTTTTTCCTTTCATTTATTTGAGTAATTGGGTTATTTTCTAGGCTCGAGCATTGCACAGATTTTCTCCATTCCCTTGAGCATCTGCATCAACATTTGAGGGATTTAGATCAAAGGATGAAGCGAATTGAAAAACTTCTCCGCAGACCCCCCCTTGATGGGGAGAACCATTGGGGATAATAAAGAGCTCATCCAAGCCATTGTTTCGTATTTAGACCCCTCTGTCTAGTTTTATCATGTCTATTTTTTATGTGTCCTTTGTTTCAATCACTTTTCTCGAGAGTTGCTTATGCCAGAGTTTTTATGTTAAATTTTGTCTCTTCATGTACCCAGTTATCTCTCTCCTCTCTACTAATTTTGTCTCTCCATGTACTCAAATATCTCTCTCCTCTCTACTAAGAGCAAATTTTTCCATTTGGTCGGATTTTCTTACTAAGAAATGACTTAAATATTTCAACATATTTTATTGGTAATACATTTCACCTATGAAAAAATAATTATTTTCTAAAATCAATGAAATAGAATGTGATCTTTAAATCAATTCATTAGAATAATTTTATTTATTTATAAAAAGTTTTTATTTAATTTTTGTTGTTATTTGTTAATATAATCCTTTTAAATAAAAATATCATTACTATATATATATATATATTTATTTATTTATATATATTTATATATATATATTTATATTTTTACATCTTTATCTTTATATTTATATTTATATTTATATTTATTTTAATAATTTGATTTTTTCCTTAATAAATAAATGCAAATTTTACCTAATAAAAAAGATCTTGTCTTATTCCGACATGATCATGTAATTTATAACTTATTATCAAAAAAAAATTCATTTAAAAATATTTTTTCTCACTAGACATGATGCTTTAATTTATGACTTATTATCGAAACAAAAGAATTCTCTTAAAATTTTAGATACCCTTTAAAAATAATTCTCATTAAAAGTTTAGATACTCTTTAAGATTTCATGATTACCATTTTCAATAACATAATTATAATTTTTAAAAATGTTTATATTTTAAAAACTATAATTTCAAAACTTTAAAATTTGCATAATTACAATTTTTAATGTAAAGTTAGGTGACGAGAATATATTTTTAATTACTTATCATAAATTGCTCATTTATATCAACATAGATTGTTTCTTAGAATCAAAATCCATAGGAAATGGATTTAAAAAAAAATATCTTCATTATCTTTATTTTTTTATATATTTATTTATTTATTCATGTCATATTTATTTTTTCTCTGTGGGTAAGATTGCATAATTCTGGCATCCAAAAGTCTTAGAAGGAATCGGTAACCTGTTAGGGAGATACATTAAGATGGACTCAGAAAGAACAAAAGAAGCAATATATACTTTTGCCTGAATTTGCGTAGAGGTAGACCTCAACAAAGGGCTTCCTAATCGTATCCTTCTAACACACAACAACTAGTGTTGGACTTAGTTCTTAGATTATGAGAATACAACATTTAGATGTCGCTCTTGTCTACAAACTGGTCATTTACAAAACGCATGTCCTTTGAAAAAGAAATATCCTAGAAAGAGAAAGAAACCAGTCAAGAAGCCTAAGGGATGGCAATTCCCAGCCCAACAACCTGATGAAGAAGAGGAAGAGGATCCCATAATTGAGGATAACTCAAATCCACAAGCTCCCCCAACAAGCGAAGGAATCAATAAGGAAGGAATGGTGGCAGCAAGGTTGCACAATCCAGATGTAGAATGAAATCTTGATCAAGAGAAGGATAAGGAAATGAAAGGATCAAAACACCCTTTTTCCTCTGAGAGCTCAAACTCAGATAAAGAACATCCAAGGAAAACAACAGACAACCAACAAATCATTATAACGTCCACTCATGATGAAGGAGATGGCTAAAAGTAGAAAAGAAGAAGGGTAGAAAAAGGTGACTAAACATCTTTTCTTAGTCCTAGTTTCTTTCTTTCTGGTTGGTTTTGGATTTTCAGGCATGAGCTATTGATTGACCATGTATTTTTATTTTTAATATTTTTTGTTTTATTTTTTGGGGCATTAATTGAAATGCAGATCTAAAGGAATGCCTACAAACATCTGCAAAATGTAATTTTGTTCCTTGATTCTTAGGTTGAATAAAATTTTACGATTTTTCATTGGGAAAAAAAATGTTACATTTTTTTTAATTATTTCATTCAAAGAAAATATAATAATAATAATTATTAAAAAATGATGATAAACTATATTCATAATTTTTTAAAGAAATAGGTAAAAGGATTATATTAATAAAGATGAGATTCAACCCAAAAATGTTACAATTCTTTTGAGAACAAGAGCTATCAAAATTCTTCGAAGATTTGGGCTAGAAGACATAGGATCAACCCAAATATTTACAAGACACCTCCTCGATACAATATATTTAATCTTGTTCCAACTGAAATCCTTCCAGAAGAATCCTAGGATCCATATATATTTGCAACCCATTCTCAGCTTATACTCATATTAGCTTTGAATGACTTCTTTGGAGAATTACTTTTCATGTTTCTTCCGACTTGAGTCCAACCCAAGTTTTCTATAGAGTTTAACACATCTCCATTCTTTGAATGACCTTTGCTAGAAACTACAGTCTTTTGACCTAAAGAAGGGTCTTCCACATCAACCAGATCGTCCTAAGAGGGGGCCTTTTCAATTTGTTCTAGAGAAGCACACTCTGAGGTTTTGAATTTTGTAGCAATATTCTTTCCCTTGTCCATTGTTAGATGAACAACCCTGAAACTATTTTTTTCAAAAGGATTCTCTGGAGAAACATTTGCATTACTATCTTTTATTGTGGTGTCGGTGATCTGATAATCACCCTATGAGTGACCTCAGTTATAGATTTATTAAACAAAAAGGTATTACAGACCCATGTGCTGGTGTGTGTGTGTTCTGTGTTATTGAAACAACGGATCGATCAGATTGCCAATACACAGAAAATAAATGGAAAGACAGTAGAGAAATACAGTAAGCAACACAAAGACACAAGCAGTTTTTAATAAGGAGTTCACCCTATTCTCCAGGGCTACGTCTCCGGTCCAGCTTCAGTGGTGGCCTTGTTTTATTGTGTCTTTCAGCAGAGAAATTACAATGCAGGGACTCAATATGAGTTCTCCTGAAGCAGATTTTGCTTGGTAGGGTGGTTCTTGGATTCCCCAAGCAAGACTCTTGTTCTTCCTACCAGCTCTGTGACCCTTGGTCTACAGTGGAAAGAGCCAACTATGATGCTCAATCCGGACAGATTCCTCTATGGGAAGGCTTGATTCTTCAAGCTCTCTGGTGCTCGATGCTGCCTGTGGTCAGCTCGGCCCTTTGTCTCCTCTGCTTGGCTTTACTACTCTCCGTGCTTAGTCCTCCTCTCAGGGTTCACTGTTCACTGTCTCTCTTGGTCGCTTGGACTCTTCACTCTCTCTGAATCTCTATTCAACTATCTTTGTTCATGGCTTTAGCCATTCGATCTCCATGCCTGTTCGGTTCCTCTCCCGCCTGCGTCGATTCGCCTACCGCCTGCGTGCTTGGAGTTCCCTGTTCAGCGTCAGCATGAACGCTCGGGAAGTAGCCATGTGTCTCCATCCGAACAACACCAGCCTGTTCATCGATTCGTTTCTTCGGTTATGTCGTGGATACGTTCTTTCTCCATTGTAGCAGTCAACGGATTCCAAATCCCCTTAAATCGGAGTGTAATTCCCTGTTGATTCTGCCTCTTTCTATCGGGTGCAATCTCAGTCGTCTGATCTGGGCTCCTCCAGATCCAACGTCATACGCACGTCGAGCGCGGTTGAATTGCTTGACCGATAACGCGTGATCACGGTGGTTTTTCTCTCACCTCCGCTGCCACGCATCGACCGTTGAGTGGGATTGCTCCGCTCTCCTCCAAAACCTCTTACCGTCCAAGGGTGCCCCGATCAAACCACCAGTTTCTAGGTCGTGGGTCCCATCTTCGTACGTTGGCGCTTTTCGTTTCTCCGTCTGTAGTTCTCTGGCTCCCAATGTGACCAAGGGCTTAAGGCCCCTCCATTTCGGCCCTGTTTTCCTAGCTAATCGCGCATCGAAAATCAGCTCCTTTTCCCATTCCGGGGCTCCCAGGGGCTACATCGACCTCTTGCATAGTCTCCATGGGCCTCGGTCAGCGCACTTTGACCGAGGTCCTCGTCGTTCCGCGCCAGCTGCCATGGCCACTGGTTCAGGGTGTTTTCAATTGCTGGTTTGGATTCTTCAAGTATTTGTTTCATCCCGATAAAGTCAGGGTTCTTTGACAGTCGTTTATGGATCCGATTCAGATCACGACCTCCCTATCGAAAAGCTTTTGGACAACCAAAAGTTGGTTTTCTTCAAGCATCGACTAAGTGAGGAAACTGTTGTCTCACTTGTCCAATCTCAATCCACTTCGCACTGCTCAGCTTCGAACCTTTAAGCCCAATCCTGAGGTATTCCACCTGTCCACTGCGCGTCGTCCTTACCTTCCTGTCCAACACTGTATCTTCCTGCAACTCATTAAGATATTCAGGTAGCAGGTCATCAACAGAAGGTAATTGACTCTGCTCTTCAGGGTCCTCAATCATTGAAGGGTCAAACAACCTCAAGCAATCTACGTTCACGACTAAGTAGATGTGCATGTAAGCTGGTAGATCAAGGCGAAAAGCATTTTCACCAATCTTCTCAAGTATCCTGAAGGGTCCATCCCTAATAGGTTTTAGCTTCTTATCTTCACCTTGCATCCTGTTCTTGCTGATATACAGCTAGACTTGGTCTCCAACTTGAAAACTATGCTCCATCCGATGCTTATCATGCCTAGCCTTGTACTTGGACTGGCTCTTTTCCAGCTGTTCCTATACTGCCTGGTGGATCTCCTGGATCTGTTTAATGAACCTAGTTGCCTTGTCCACATCACTGTGTCCATCAACCATGGTATCTTTACCAAAGACAAAATCCAAGGGAGACCTTGGTATGAAACCAAAAAAGGTCTCAAAAGGAGATCTCTGGCTAGAAGAGTGTTCGGCTCTGTTGTAATCATGCTGCACATAACACAAGTGTTCATCCCAAAGCTTAGGGTGTTTGCTGCAATATCCTCTTAGTAACTGGATCACTGTCCTATTAACTACTTCTATCTGGCCATCTGTTCGTGGATGAAAAGCTGTGCTTTTCTTTAATTTGGTGTCCATTAGTTCCCACAGACTGGACCAAAACTTTCCCACAAATCGGGTGTCTCGATTAGATATAATAGAAGTGGGTAATCCAAAATGAACCCATACATGTTCAAAGAATAATTTTGCAGTTTGTTCAGCTGTAATCTGTTTACTACAGGGTATCAAAATACACATTTTGCTAAACCTGTCCACAACAACATATAGATAATCATGACCTTTCCTAGATTTAGGCAGTCCTCCAACAAAATCCATGGAAATGCTTTCCCAAGGGTGAGAAGGAACTGGCAATGGAGTGTACAAGCCTAGTTTTCTGTTGCTGGGCTTGCTTTTAGCACACATAGCACACCCCTTTACATATCTAGAAACTGTCTCACTCATTCTCGGCCAATAGCAGAACCTTTGCAGTTGTGCAACTGTTTTACTTACCCCAAAGTGACCTGATATCAGAGAAGTGTGTGCTTCCCTAATTATCTTTGCTCTCTCAGTTTGTGGAATGCAGACCACAATGATATAAGAGTCGGTCCTTCACATGATAATCCAATTCTTCTACTCTTTTGACTTGACTCAAAGTTGCATATACATCTTTAAAGTCCATATCCCGAGCATACTGTTCTATGTAGCTTTCATGCAGCACAAAATTATGCTTAAGTATGGTAGATGCATTTATAATGGGTCTAGATAACATGTCTGCAACCTTGTTATGTATGCCCTTCTTATATCTAATGACTAAATGAAACTGTTGTAGAAAACCCATCCATCTGTAATGTCTTGACTGTTGCAACTTAGTTTGGGAGTGTAGATATTGAAGTGGCTGATGATCAGTATGTATTACTGTTTCTTTTCCCATTAAGTAATGTTTCCACTTTTTCACACTCTGAACTAATGCATACAATTCCTTATCATATGTAGGATAGTTGACTACTGTAGGATTAAAAGTCTCAGAATGATAACATATGGGTTTACCGTGCTATGTCAACACTGCTCCCATGGCATAGTCACTGGCATCAGTTTGGATCTCAAATGGTCTTTGTAGATCTGACAGTGCTAGTACAGGTGTTGTACTAATTCTTTCTTTCAAGGTGTCGAAGGCTTTCTGCTGTTTGCCTCCCCACTGAAACACCTTGTTCAATCCTGTCAAAGCATGTAAGGGAGTTGCAATTGAGGAAAAATTTGAAATGAAATTCGTCCAATATTGTGCTGCTCCTAAGAAGCTTCTCACTTCTGTAGCAGACTTGGGTTTATGCCAGTTTACAATGACTGCCACTTTAGAGGGATCTATTTTCAATTCACCTCCCCCTACTATGTGACCCAAATAATTTAGAGAGGTTTTGCCAAATTCACATTTGGAGAGTTTAACATAAAGTTTTTCTCTTTTCAAAACATCTAATGTCTGCTTAACATGATTTAAATGTTCTTCCCACGTTTTACTAAAAATAGAATGTCATCCAGATACACAATAACAAAATCATCAAGAAAAGGTCTGAGTACATCATTCATTATTCTCATGAAAGTAGCAGGGGCATTGGTCAAGCCAAAAGGCATAACTAGCCATTCATACAATCCCTCCTTTGTTTTGAAAGCAGTCTTCCATGCATCTTGCTCTGCAACTCTGACCTGATGGTATCCACTATGCAAATCCAGCTTGGTGAAATAAATAGCTTCCTTCAGTTGATCTAAAAGATCATCTATGCGAGGAAGGGGATAACGATTTTTTATTGTTATCTTATTCAGTGCTTGATAATCAATGCACATTCTCCACGAGCCATCTTTCTTTCTCACCAAAATGATTGGTGACCCACATGGTGATGTGCTAGGCCTGATGAACCCTTTCTTGAGCAACTCCTGCACCTGCTTCTTGATTTCAACATTTTCTAAAGTAGATAACCTGTACATCCCAATGTTAGGCAAAGGAACATCTTGCTGCAAAATAATATCATGTACTATTCCCTTTTTGGGTGGCAGACCTTGAGGTTCTTGAAACAAGACATCATACTTTGAAACAATCTTTTCTATATCAGCTTGTTGATCAAAATTACAACCCTCAAATACATTGGTTTTATCAATTTTCTTTTCCTTTACAACCAATAGTAAGAACTGTTTGCATGAATTTATCATTCTTTTCATCTGTCCTAAGTTTATGAGAGTATAACTATTCTTGAGCTTATGAGCTCTTACAAACTATTTGATTCCATCTTTAAAAAGTAGATACTTGTTCTCGGCTCTATAGAAAATAGTCTTTCTATCATACAAGTAAGGACTTCCTAAAACAATTCCACACCCAAAGGAATTACATCTAACTCAACCTCATCTACAAATGCTGACCCAAAAGAAAACTTGAGTTTGCACTGTCTAGTCACTTGTAGTTGTGCTTTATCATTCAACCATCCTAATGGGTATGGCTTCTTATGAGGTGTAGTTGCCAATCCAAATTTATTTACAATTGCTTCATAAACCAGATTTACTTGTGAGCCACTATCAAACAAAGTATCAATCTTTTGATTTTTGGAAACAACTCGAATATGGAAAAGGTCATGCATTTTTCTCTCATGTTCTTCATCAATAACAGATTGAGCAGAATTACTAGTAGATGCTTCAGAATTCTTACCTTTTATACCTGTGGCTGCAATGATTGTTTCATCTCCCGAGTCTGACCCCAGATCTTTCTGAATAGCTGCAAAATCTTCTTCTTCTTGCCCTCAGAATTCTTAGGTCTTAGCTCTGGATGTAGAATCCAACAGTGCTCATCATCATGCCCCTCCTTTTTAAAGTGAGTGCATGAGGCTTTTCCTTTCTGTGCAGTGTTAGCCTTCCTTGCTTTCCACTTCTGCTTTCTTTTCTCCTTGCTCTTGCTTACAGTGGGTTGGGATGGTCCCCCAACTTCTGGATTTCCATTCTTTCCTCTAGCTTCTAGATGAGTAGCTTGTACAGATACCTCATCTATACTAGTGAGATTAAACATGAGGATGGTATGCCTCATGTAGCTATGTAGACCACCAATGTACTTCAAAAGAGTTTCTGGTGAGTCTAATGAAATACCCAACATCAATGCTCTCTTTCAGAACTCTTGAGTATACCCTTGTACACTTTTCCCTTTCAACTGCCGAAGAGTTTGCCAACTCATCATGGCTTGTTGCATGTAGGCCAATGGATAGAACTGCTTTTTGATTGCAGTAACAAATTCACTCCAGACAGAGATGGTCTTACCATGCTTCCTCATATCAGCTTGGGTTCTGCCTTCCCACCAAACCAAGGCAGTGCCCCCTAGGCGAAGGCTTGCCAGCTGAATCTTGATCTTGTCTGAGTCTATATTTTGTACTCTGTAATACACATCAATTTTTCTAATCCAATTGTCCAACTTTTCAGCATTTAGCTCTCCATCATATATAGGCAAATCAAATTTAACATCTAACCTAATCAAATATGCCTTCTTATTATGCACAGGGCTACTAGGAGGTGTAGGGAAGCTTTCTTCTTTCCCCTTTCCTTTGGAGTGGTCATGAGAATGAGACTCATCTTCTTCTTTATTGCTTAGAGCCTGATGAATCTTCACCCTTATGCTTTATAAAGTCCCTATACATTTCTTCTACCATAGACTTTATAGCTAGGAAACTTTCTATGAATTGAGGGTTTGGCCCTATAGAACCTTCCTCTGACATTGTCTTCCAAGAATAGACTCTCCCAATTTCAGGATTAGTTTCCACCAACTCTCCTTCTCCTAATTTGAGCTTTGATCTAGTGAGCATTCACAGCTAAACCAACACAAGCTTGTCTAACCTTACAGCCTAGAGCTCTGATACCATTTGATCTGATAATCACCCTATGAGTGACCTCAGTTATAGATTTATTAAACAAAAAGGTATTACAGACCCATGTGCTAGTGTGTGTGTTCTGTGTTATTGAAACAACGGATCGATCAGTTTGCCAATACACAGAAAATAAATGGAAAGATAGCAGAGGAATATAGTAAGCAACACAAAGACACAAGAAGTTTTTAATAAGGAGTTAACCCTATTCTCCAGGGCTACGTCTCCTGTCCAGCTTCAGTGGTGGCCTTGTTTTATTGTGTCTTTCAGCAGAGAAATTACAATGCAGGGACTCAATATGAGTTCTCCTGAAGCAGATTTTGCTTGGCAGGGTGGTTCTTGGATTCCCCAAGCCACTCGGAGTACACATACTCTTGTTCTTCCTACCAGCTTTGTGACCCTTGGTCTACAGTGGAAAGAGCCAACTATGATGCTCAATCTGGATAAATTCCTCTATGGGAAGGCTTGATTCTTCAAGCTCTCTGGTGCTCGATGCTGCCTGCGGTCAGCTCAGCCCATTGTCTCCTCTGCTTGGCTTTACTGCTCTCCGTGCTTAGTCCTCCTCTCAGGGTTCACTGTTCACTGTCTCTCTTGGTCGCTTGGACTCTTCGCTCTCTCTGAATCTTTATTCAACTGTCTTTGTTCATGGCTTTAGCCATTCGATCTCCATGCCTGTTCAGTTCCTCTCCTGCCTACGTCGATTCGCCTACCGCCTGCGTGCTTGGAGTTCCCTTTTCGACGTCAGCATGAACGCTTGGCAAGTAGCCACGTGTCTCCATCGGAACAACACCAGGTTGTTCCTCGATTCGTTTCTTCGGTTATGTCATGGATACGTTCTTTCTCCATTGTGGCAGTCAACGGATTCCAAATCCCCTTAAATCGCAGTGTAATTCCCTGTCGATTCCGCCTCTTTTTATCGGGCACAATCTCAATCGTCCGATCTGGGCTCCTCCAGATCCAATGACATACGCACGTCGAGCGCGGTTGACTTGCTCGACCGATAACGTGCGATCATGGCGGTTTTTCTCTCACCTCCGCTGCCATGCATCGATCGCTGAGTGGGATTGCTCCGCTCTCCTCCAAAACCTCTTACCATCCAAGGGTGCCCCGATCAAACCGCCGGTTTCCAGGTCATGGGTCCCACCTTCGTACGTTGGTGCTTTTCGTTTCTCCGCCTGCGGTTCTCCGTCTCCCAATGTGACCAAGGGCATAAGGCCCCTCCATTTCGGCCCTGTTTGCCCAGCTAATCGTACATTGAAAATCAGCTCCTTTTCAGGTTCCGGGGCTCCCAGGGGCTACATCGACCTCCTGTGCAGTCTCCATGGGCCTCGGTCAGGCACTTTGACCAAGGTCCTCGTTGTTCCGCGCCAGATTCCATGGCCACTGGTTCAGGGTGTTTTCATTGCTGTTTTTTATTCTTCAAGTATTTGTTTCATCCCGATATAGTCAGGGTTCTTTGACAGTCGTTTATGGATCCGATTCGAATCACGACCTCCCTACTGAAAAGCTTTTGGACCACCAAAAGTTGGTTTTCTTCAAGCATCGGCTAAGTGAGGAAATTGCTGTCTCACTTGTCCAATCTCAATCCACTTCGCACTGCTCGGCTTCGAACCTTTAAGCCCAATCCTGAGGTATTCCACCTATCCACTGCGCGTCGTCCTTACCTTCCTGTCCAGCACTGTATCTTCCTGCAACTCATTAAGATATTCAGGTAGCATGTCATCAACAGAAGGAAATTGACTATGCTCTTCAGGGTCCTCAATCATTGAAGGTTCAAACAACCTCAAGCAATCTGCGTTCACGACTGAGTAGATGTGCATGTAAGCTAGCAAATCAAGGCGAAAAGAATTTTCACCAATCTTCTCAAGTATCCTGAAGGGTCCATGCCTAATAGGTTTTAGCTTCTTACCTTCACCTTGCATCCTGTCCTTGCTGATATATAGCCAGACTTGGTCTCCAACTTGAAAACTATGCTCCATCCGATGCTTATCATGCCTAGCCTTGTACTTGGCCTGGCTCTTTTCCAGCTGTTCCAATACTACCTGGTGGATCTCCTGGATCTGTTTAATGAACCTAGTTGCCCTGTCCACATCACTGTGTCCATCAACCATGGTATCTTTACAAAAGACAAAATCCAAGGGAGACCTTAGTATGAAACCAAAACAGGTCTCAAAAGGAGATCTTTGGGTAGAAGAGTGTTTGGATCTATTGTAAGCATGCTGCACATAACACAAGTGTTCATCCCAAAGCTTAGGGTGTTTGCTGCAATATCCTCTTAGTAACTGGATCACTGTCTTGTTAACTACTTCTGTCTGGCCATCTGTTTGTGGATGAAAAGTTGTGCTTTTCTTTAATTTGGTGTCCATTAGTTCCCACAGACTGGACCAAAACTTTCCCACAAATTGGGTGTCTCGATCAGATATAATAGAAGTGGGTAATCCAAAATGAACCCATACATGTTCAAAGAATAATTTTGCAGTTTGTTCAGCTGTAATCTGTTTACTACAGGGTATCAAAATACACATTTTGCTGAACCTATCCACAACAACATATAGATAATCATGACCTTTCCTAGATTTAGGTAGTCCTCCAACAAAATCCATGGAAATGCTTTCCCAAGGGTGAGAAGGAACTAACAATGGAGTGTACAAGCCTAGTTTTCTGTTGATGGGCTTGCTTTTAGCACACATAGCACACCCCTTTACATATCTAGAAATTGTCTCACTCATTCTCGGCCAATAGCCGAACCTTTGCAGCTGTGCAACTGTTTTACTTACCCCAAAGTGACCTGATATCAGAGAAGTGTGTGCTTCCCTAATTATCTTTGCTCTCTCAGTTTGTGGAATGCAGAGTTTCCCACAATGATATAAGAGTTGGTCCTTCACATGATAGTCCAATTCTTCTACTCTTTTTCCCTGACTCAAAGTTGCATATGCATATTTAAAGTCCATATCTTGAGCATATTGTTCTATGTAGCTTTCATGCAGCACATAATTATGCTTAAGTATGGTAGATGCATTTATAATGGGTCTAGATAACATGTCTCTAACCTTGTTATGTATGCCCTTCTTATATCTGATGACTAAATGAAACTGTTGTAGAAAACCCATCCATCTGTAATGTCTTGACTGTTGCAACTTAGTTTGGGAGTGTAGATATTGAAGTGGCTGATGATCAGTATGTATTACTGTTTCTTTTCCCATTAAGTAATGTTTCCACTTTTTCACACTCTGAACTAATGCATACAATTCCTTATCATATGTAGGATAGTTGACTACTGTAGGATTAAAAGTCTCAGAATGATAACATATGGGTTTACCGTGCTGTGTCAACACTGCTCCCATGGCATAGTCACTGGCATCAGTTTGGATCTCAAATGGTCTTTGTAGATCTGGCAGTGCTAGTACAGGTGTTGTACTAATTTTTTCTTTCAAGGTGTCGAAGGCTTTCTGCTGTTTGCCTCCCCACTGAAACACCTTGTTCAATCCTGTCAAAGCATGTAAGGGAGCTGCAATTGAGGAAAAATTTGAAATGAACTTCCTCCAATACTTTGCTGCTCCTAAGAAGCTTCTCACCTACGTAGCTAACTTGGGTTTAGGCCTGCTTACATGACTGCCACTTTAGAGGGATCTATTTTCAATTCACCTCCCCCTACTATGTAACCCAAATAATTTAGAGAGGTTTTGCCAAATTCACATTTGGAGAGTTTAACATAAATTTTTTCTCTTTTCAAAACATCTAATGTCTGCTTAACATGATTTAAATGTTCTTCCTACATTTTACTAAAAATCAGAATGTCATCCAGATACACAATAACAAAATCATCAAGAAAAGGTCGGAGTACATCATTCATTAATCTCATGAAAGTAGCAGGGGCATTGTTCAAGCCAAAAGGCATAACTAGCCATTCATACAATCCCTGCTTTGTTTTGAAAGCAGTCTTCCATGCATCTTGCTCTGCAACTCTGACCTGATGGTATCCAATGTGCAAATCCAGCTTGGTGAAATAAATAGCTTCCTTCAGTTGATCTAAAAGATCATCTATGCGAGGAAGGGGATAACAATTTTTTATTGTTATCTTATTCAGTGCTCGATAATCAATGCACATTCTCCACGAGCCATCTTTCTTTCTCACCAAAACGATTGGTGACCCACACGGTGATGTGCTAGGCCTGATGAACCCTTTTTCGAGCAACTCCTGCACCTGCTTCTTGATTTCAACATTTTCTAAAGCAGATAACCTGTACATCTCAATGTTAGGCAAAGGAACATCTTGTTGAAAAATAATATCATGTACTATTCCCTTTTTGGGTGGCAGACCTTGAAGTTATTGAAACAAGACATCATACTCTGAAACAATCTTTTCTATGTTAGTTTTTTGATCAGAATTATAGCCCTCAAATACATTGGTTTTATCAATTTTCTTTTCCTTTACAACCATTAGTAAGAACTGTTTGCATGAATTTATCATTCTTTTCATCTGTCCTGAGTTTATGAGAGTATAACTATTCTTGAGCTTATGAGCTCTTACAAAGTATTCGATTCCATCTTTAACAAGTAGATACTTGTTCTCGGCTCTATAGAAAATAGCCTTTCTATCATACAAGTAAGGACTTCCTAAAACAATTCCACCTATATCCAAAGGAATTACATCTAACTCAACCTCATCTACAAATGCTGACCCAAAATAAAACTTGAGTTTGCACTGTCTAGTCACTTGTAGTTGTGCTTTATCATTCAACCATCCTGATGGGTATGGCTTCTTATGAGGTGTAGTTGCTAATCCAAATTTCTTTACAATTACTTCAGAAACCAGATTTACTTGTGAGCCACTATCAAACAAAGTATCAATCTTTTGACTTTTGGAAACAACTCGAATATGGAAAAGCTCATGCCTTTTTCTCTCATGTTCTTCATCAATAACAAACTGAGCAGAATTACTAGTAGATGCTTCAGAATTCTTACCTTTTATACTTGTGGTTGCAATGATTGTTTCATCTCCTGAGTCTGACCCCAAATCTTTCTGAATAGCTACAACAATCTTCTTCTTCTTGCCCTCAGACTTCTTAGGTCTCAGCTCTGGATGTAGAATCCAACAGTGCTCATCATCATGCCCCTCCTTTTTACAGTGACTGCATGAGGCTTTGCCTTTTTGTGCAGTGTTAGCCTTCCTTGCTTTCCACTTCTGATTTCTTTTCTCCTTGCTCTTGCTTACAGCAGGTTGGGATGGTCCCCCAACTTCTGGATTTCCATTCTTTCCTCTAGCTTCTAGATGAGTAGCTTGTACAAATACCTCATCTATACTAGTGGGATTAAACATGAGGATGGTATACCTCATGTAGCTATGTAGACCACCAATGTACTTCAAAATAGTTTCTGGTGAGTCTAATGAAATACCCAACATCAATGCTCTCTTTCGGAGCTCTTGAGTATACCCTTGTACACTTTGCCCTTTCAACTGCCGAAGAGTTTTCCAACTCATCATGGCTTGTTCCATGTAGGCCAATGGATAGAACTGCTTTTTGATTGCAGTAACAAATTCACTCCAGAAAGAGATGGTCTTACCATGCTTCCTCATATCAACTTGGGTTCTGCCTTCCCACCAAACCAAGGCAGTGCCCCCTAGGCGAAGGCTTGCCAGCTGAATCTTGATCTTGTCTGAGTCTATATTTTGTACTCTGCAATACACATCAATTTGTCTAATCCAATTGTCCAACTTTTCAGCGTTTAGCTCTCCATCATATATAGGCAAATCAAATTTAACATCTAACTTAATCAAAGATGCCTTCTTATTATGCACAGGGCTACTAGGAGGTGTAGGGAAGCTTTCTTCTTTCCCCTTTCCTTTGGAGTGTTCATGGGAATGAGACTCATCTTCTTCTTTATCTTGCTTAGAACCTGATGAATCTTCACCCTCATGCTTTCTAAAGTCCCTATACATTTCTTCTACCATAGACTTTATAGCTAGGAAACTTTCTATGAATTGAGGGTCTGGCCCTATAGAACCTTCCTCTGACATTGTCTTCCGAGAATAGACTCTCCCAATTTCAGGATTAGTTTCCACCAACTCTCCTTCTCCTAATTTGAGCTTTGATCTAGTGAGCATTCACAGCTAAACCAACACAAGCTTGTCTAACCTTACAACCTAGAGCTCTGATACCATTTGATCTGATAATCACCCTATGAGTGACCTCAGTTATAGATTTATTAAACAAAAAGGTATTACAAACCCATGTGCTGGTGTGTGTGTGGTCTGTGTTATTGAAAAAACGGATCGATAAGATTGCCAATACATAGAAAATAAATGGAAAGACAGCAGAGAAATATAGTAAGCAACACAAAGACACAAGTAGTTTTTAATAAGGATTTAACCATATTCTCCAGGGCTACATCTCCGGTCCAGCTTTAGTGGTGGCCTTGTTTTATTGTGTCTTTCAGCAGAGAAATTACAATGCAGGGACTCAATATGAGTTCTCCTGAAGCAGATTTTGCTTGGCAGGGTGGTTCTTGGATTCCCCAAGCCACTCGGAGTACACAAACTCTTGTTCTTCCTACCAGCTCTGTGACCCTTGGTCTACAGTGGAAAGAGCCAACTATGATGCTCAATCTGGACAAATTCTTCTATGGGAAGGTTTGATTCTTCAAGCTATCTGGTGCTCGATGCTGCTTGTGGTCAACTCGACCCTTTATCTCCTCTGCTTGGCTTTACTGCGCTCCGTGCTTAGTCCTCCTCTCAGGGTTCACTGTTCACTGTCTCTCTTGGTCGCTTGGACTCTTCGCTCTCTCTGAATATTTATTCAACTGTCTTTGTTCATGGCTTTAGCCATTCGATCTCCATGCCTGTTCGGTTCCTCTCCCGCCTGCGTCGATTCGCCTACCGCCTGCGTGCTTGGAGTTCCTTGTTTGGCGTTAGCATGAATGCTCGGGAAGTAGCCATGTGTCTCCATCGAAATAGTGCCAGCCTGTTCGTCGATTCGTTTCTTCGGTTATGTTCTGGATACGTTCTTTCTCCATCGTGGCAGTCAACGGATTCCAAATCCCCTTAAATCGCGGCGTAATTCCCTGTCGATTCCACCTCTTTCTATCGGGCGCAATCTCAGCCGTCCGATCTGGGCTCCTCTAGATCCAACGTCATATGCACGTCGAGTGCGGTTGACTTGCTCGACCGATAACGCGTGATCAGTACGGTTTTTCTCTCACCTCCGCTGCCACGTGTCAATCGCTGAGTGGGATCGCTCTGCTCTCCTCCAAAACCTCTTACAGTCCAAGGGCGCCCCAATCAAACCGCCGATTTCCAGGTCGTGGGTCCCACCTTCGTACGTTGGTGCTTTTCATTTCTCCGCCCGTGGTTCTCCGGCTCCCAACATGATCAAGGGCTTAAGGCCCCTCCATTTCGGCCTTGTTTTCCCAGCAATGCGTGATTAGCGGCGCTAATTGCGCATCGAAAATCAACTCCTTTTCCTGTTCCGGGGCTCCCAGGGGCTACATCGACCTCCTACACAGTCTCCATGGGCCTCGGTCAGCGCGCTTTGACAGAGGTCCTTGTCGTTTCGCGCCGGCTGCCATGGCCACTGGTTCAGGGTGTTTTCGCTTGCTGTTTTGGATTCTTCAAGGATTTGTTTCGTCCCGATACAGTCAGGGTTCTTTGACAGTCGTTTATGGATCTGATTCGGATCAGTCGGATGCCTCCACACTATTACTTCACTTTATTTACTGTTGAAACTCCTTGATCATTAGCAAGATCAATCTTGTGCTCAATTTTTTTTAAACATTTTTGCAAATTAAACTTGTTGCAAAGAACTAGAGGAGAATCCTCCTTAGAAATTGTATAATTGTCAGAGTTAGTGCCCTCCCACCACTTAAGTTTTCAGTTGATATTATTTTTTATTCTTCCCAACTTTGGGGAAGTTTTTCAAGGTATGCCTGGTCTCATAGCAAGCTCTACAACAACAAAAAAATGTTTTTCATAATCCAATTTTTGCACCCATAAATAACCAGGCCTTGTTAACTTTAATTCAACAGAGAAACCTTTTCTAAATTCTATTTCCACACATATGCGAGCATATGTAGGTTTCAGATAATATTTTGTATCTTCACAACGACAATAGAATCTTCCTAAAACATTACCAATTGCAGTCAAAGAAGCAAGATTTCACATATGTAGAGGGATGTTGGGGAGCCTTACCCAAACCAAAGTAGTCAAGATTGAAGCCATAAGAGGGTTGAAAGAGGGAAACCAAGGCTACAAAGAGAGCCCTGTACTTCCCCAGAACCATGGACCAAATTTAAAAATCAATTATGAGTCATTAGGTTTGTCAAAAACAACAATAAAGAAACCTCTTGCCAGAGGGTAGATGTTCAAGTCATCAGAGATTAATGGCTTCCGCTGCTCAAAAATCTAGGAGTGGAGGTCAACAACCCTCAACCTACAACCCATTGAACCTACAAATTAAACCAGCTTTTGAGAAAAAATTAGCCTTATTTAGTGTCTCACCCACTAAAGGGGCCTCAATCGATGGAGCCTCAAGAACATGAATCCCAACGGAAGGGGAGCCAGAGCTAGGATTCACAACAATGCAACATGACCCAAAGGGAAGACTGTTGGAAGAAAATTTCACTATGTCGCATAAGGATAGAGGAGGCGTCACTCGTTAAGAACCCACTTGGCAAGATAGAGGAACAACACTCTTTTCACTACTAACTGAAACATAGTTCATAATTAAACTAGCCGACAAAGATGCAGGGGACATTGCAACATATTTGGCGGTGATAAGATCTGAGGCTAAGGAAAATGAGAAGCATGCCATAAAAGAGAAGGGAAGACTCATCCCCATAACATAAGATGAAGACTTGGATCTGGTCGCATGAATCAAAGTAATGAACGAGGACATAGGAGAAGTTGAGGATTCAGGTTCCATGAGTGCTGGAAGCTTCACCAGCAGAAAAACACGGAGAGAGAAAGGAAAAGTGATCGACTAGGTCTGAACCCTCACTGTCACAACAAATGGGTTCCACAATGCCATGAGTTCAATGTTGTCACCTTTAAAGCAAGCGAAACAAAATACAAATTTTCATAAATGCCACAAATGGGTTGATTAGAACATGTGTCCAAAGAATTGAACCCATGCAATTGGAGAAACAAATTGTTCACCAAACCACCCAAGCTAAGATAAATTATTTGAATAGTTATTTGTATACACACAACAAACTAATACATTTTTTTAATGTTTAATTCCATTTTAAAATCTAATTTTTTATTATATATATATATATATATATATATATATATATATATATATATATATATATATATATATATATATATATATATATATATATATATATATATATATATATATATATATGTATATATATATATATATATGTATATATATATATATATACATATATATATATACATATATATATATATACATATATATATATATATATATATATATATATATATATATACATATATATATATCAATGAACTCTTTATTTTAGAAATTAACAAAGTGTTTTTTTTAGTGAATTGAAACACTTCATTTACTTTAAAAAACTGGGTTACATCGAAGAAAACAAATGTTTAAAGGGAGAAGAATAAAGCTCGACCTTTGTTTCCATGAAAAACTACAAATACTATCTAAACTGAAAACATATATGTCATTTCCATAACTCGCCAGGGAGCCACCACATACAATATAAAATCTGAAACAAGAGTCGAAGATATAGATCGGACGCCTGTACCTCAGGCTTGTCTTCATAGACACATAGAAACACAAAGACAATCAACCCAAACACCGCACCAGGAGAGCCACCATATAGAAGGGAGATAACATTATCGACCAACAAGAGAAGAGACCCCCAACGACAGCCTAAAAATCACCTCTTCATCCAAAACATTCATAATAGTCGCATAACATCATACATTTAAAGCCCCATATACAAAAGAAAGCTTTGAATGCTGAAACTTGAAACCAAAAGAAAACCTCAAGAACACACGACTGCAATTTGAATATATCGTTGTAATCTATAGATAAGAAGACCACCAAAGGGCCTTTCGAAGACACAATTAGGAACATCAAGAGAGACCCAGAATTCACACACCACCTCCCATACTCACTATTCATTCTCAGAGGGGGAAAAGTTGGTCGAAACCCATGCAGTAGAGCTAAGGAGTCCAACTTCTCTCCCCCATCTCAGTCACATGCTCTGTGACTCTCCACATGTATCAGATGAGCCTCAATTTTGTCCATGCCAAACCTTAGGTTCCTCAACATTCTCTTCACATCCTTTAAAAAGGTGAAAATATCATACTTTTCTGCCTGCTTGTCTCTTAGAACCAACCCCAGAAGCGTCTTCATTTTCCCATTGAACGTTATCGAATTTAGATACTACTTGTGCCTTCCCTTGGTGTGCCTAGAGTCCAACACCCATCCTGACATATCTTCCAACAATTATGAGTCCGAAGGGGACTATCTCTCTTCCCCAACTTTGATTTCAAGCCCATAGATATCCTAACAATTCTTAGGTGGAATGGCATTAAAGTAAGTCGCCAAAGAGTCATGGGCAAAAATCTTTTCCTTGCACTTACTGGGTTGGGACTTTCTGCAACCTCCCCTCCTACTCCTCCCCTCTTCCTTGGCCGCATCATAGAGTCACAGGAGGGTTCCTTGATTTCTTTATAGCGGCTTCCTCTTCCTGCGGAAGGGCACAAAGACCCACTTGACCCTACCTTAGCAAAACCAAGATACCAACAAATAATATCATCACAGAAGCTCCAGACAAATGACCTGACTTTTGATGAAGACCCACTAGAGAGTGCATAGGACAATTATTTTTCGGCCAAAGACTCAACCCCCTTTACCATTGAGCACCCAAGACTCCACCCTAGAACTAAGAAGCTTCTGCGTCCAAGAGTTTGTGAATAATTAACCAAACCCAAACCACCAAACTTGGTCAGCTTCGCAATTAAAACCACAAAGGCCACCCAATGCAAAGAATTCCAATTACCAACTCCCATGAGAAGAGACTGAACTGACACCTAGTGCTAAACCACTTTCACATACCCAACAAATACCCTAGCCCCCAGGACACAAACCACACCCATTTACTGAGACACTAAACCCAAAAAACCTGCACTCTCAAAACCACTAAGCATGAAAATAAAAAATAACCAAGACAAGGCCAACAATAGCACCCAAAGCTTACCATCTATGAATGTCGACAAGAACCTCAAGATGATAACTACTGCTTTACAACAACCACACCAAGCCAACAACTCACCACAACTTCCAAATTAAAACAATGCAAAACATTTCCTTTCTTTCAAACCACACCAACACATCCCTTTACACCAAAACCTCAACACCAACAAACCTTTCTTTCAAACCACACCAACACCTCCCTTTACACCAGAACCTCAACACCAACAAACAACAAACCTTGATTTTTGACTACTCCAAGGCGTCGAGAGACTTGCCTCTACCCAAAAGAAAAATCCACCATCTATCCCCACCATTATATAACCCCTCCGCTAGAAGAGTTGCATGCTCGTGCATGCGAGATACCAAGTAAAATCCTTTCTTCATCCATTCGCAATTATCGCAATTACTCAAACAAAGGTGGTGGACACATTGCCGCCAAACCCTGCTCCCTCCAAGTTAACACCCCATCGTGGGAAATTAACAAAGTGTATTGAAGTATGGTTTTATTTTAATAATTTACTAGAATTATTGACCCAACTTTATTGTATTTCAAATGGCCAGATGAAATTATTCATAATCTTAAGCAACGTTACCATTTGTCTAGATTGTAGTTACACCGAATGACACGTATCGTCAAATTTGGTTAGCTAAACATGCCACGTCCTCTATCGTTGTCTGCATTGGGAAGCAACTGGAAGCTTCTTGCCATATATGTTTGCTAAAAGCATAAAGACACGCTGCTACTCGGTGAAGAAGCCATGATTTGGTCATGGTATTGGCCACATATTGAGTCCGTGAGGGAAAACGATACTGTTTAGTGACGTTGGCATTGAAGAGCTTGGGATTCAAGCGAGAGCCGCTGCAAATAGCAATCCAAGAAGGCGGCCTCGCAGGAGAACAAAAGTATAGCTCTATAAGGCACAAGTGATATTTTTGAGTCAATTAAGATAGCAATACATGTAAGACCCTTCACCATCATCTACCCAATTTGCTCGATACCGTTCGCAGCGTTCTTAGTTTACCAAGAATTGCGACTTTGACTTACCAATTATTCTGCTTTGGGATTTCAAGCTGACGAGGAGGAGTTTTTGTTTGGAAGCGTTGATACATTTATGAAGTTGGTTGCAGGAATGTTTCCTAACCAAACCTTACGTTTTACACAAACAATTATGTCAATGGTCCAACCAATAGAGAGCAACAGCAATTCAATTTATGGTTCAACCCAAGAACATATTACCACAGATTGTGCAGCAGATTGTTATTCTCGTTGATGGTTTGCCAGTTAGAGTATTTGCAGGCAACTAGGTACTCTGAGGTACTGTTTGAGTTGCAAAAGTTGAAGGGGCCGGTTGATGTGAAGTACGATAGCTCTATTTAAAAAAAAAAAACACACTCACAAATTTTATATTATGAAAAAAAAAAAAGGGAGTTACATCAATTTTTTCTCCATTTATTGGACTTTTCATGTTATTATATCAATATTATTATCCTTTATTATTTCTCTGATTTTTTATTTTTATTTTATTTTTATTTTTTTTGTTGTGTATGTCCAATAAAATACCTCCATAGTAAAGTGAGTTACATTTGGGAATGTAACAAAAAAACAAAACGGTTTTTTCACCATTTTGGAACGGGCTTGGTCACTTGTTCTGCCTTCTAGTAATAATCTATGCTGCCATCATTGGTGAGGATACCCTGCTCATAAACAACGAAAAGAAACTTACCTGAACCATAGTGATGCCCCTTTTTAATAGGTTGTCTGTAATCGTATTTTGTTTTCTATATATCTATTGGGAAGAGTTTTAAATTTTCTAATTTACCAGTAACGTGATGGGCATCATCCAGTTTGATAAAATTAAAAGATTAAAATTTGTATAATTTTATACCCAATTTATAATCCCCTTTGCATCTCCATAAATTTAAAAATATTCTAGATCCAACTATTTTACAAATAAAAAAATGCTCCATAGTGCAATGATCTAGAATTATTACAAAATGCTCCATAGTAAAAAAAAATGTTAAATAAATAGCTAGAATTATAATATTATGTACTATATAGTTATAAAATTATTGTTTTTTTATCTCATATAGTTTAACAAATTGCCTCTAATTTAAGACTTTCAAGCGATAGTAACATACTATTATAGGTTAAGAATATTATTTCCCTATTAAACAATGTTAACATACTATTATAGGTTAAGAATATTATTTTCCTATTAACCAATATTAATTTTAGCCTTTCACAACATAATATAATATTTTATATAATTTTTTGGAACATAATTCCTAATTTAAATGGTAGATACTAAACCGCCCAATAATATTTAGTTTAAATAAATTGTTAATTTTACATTTAATACATTACATATAATTAAAATTTAACATCATCTTCATCTTTAGTTTTCTTTTATTTCTTCTTAAATATATTAGTTTTTTCCTTCTCCGTAAATATATTAGTTTACATTTATTCTGATATTTTTCATTCTCACGTCTTAACGACCATTAAATGAAATATTATCTACATGAAACATGAAGATGGAATATTATAAAAAATATATTTTGAATTAAATGCTAATATAGTTTTCACATCTATAGTATCAAATTCAATGGATAGAGGTGACCATATTTTAATGAATTAGAGTGATGATGTCTATAACCCAACTATCATATTTTATATGACTCGAATATGTTTGTGGAAGTGTGAAGTGTGTAATTTTAGCGTGTGTGGGAAAATAGATTTAGTTGGGTTATTTTTTTTTTTTTAATAAAAATAATTTAATATTGTTGATATTAATAAAATAAATGATTTGATTAAAATTTATTCACTTTACAAATATAACATAATTAAGGAGTAAATAATTATATTAATATTTATGTAAAATAATATAATCAACGTAGTAAATAAATTATAGTATAAGTTGATTATATTATATACAATATTATCTAGATTTTAAATTTTAAAAATATATTAAGTTTTTAAAAGTTTTGATTTATGTAGGTTTTTTGTTTTTTGTTTTTAATGGAAAAAATTAGTTGTATTGATTAGAATTTAGTAGGTATAGTAATTATTTTTTTTCTTCTATATTAATAATATTGTTTTAATACTAAGAAGTTCTTATTATTTTGGTAAACAATTATAAATTTCTAATGGTTTCTACTCTATTGTGGATAGATGGTTAACATTGACAAAATGAAAGTTGTAATAATTAAATCCAAAAAGATACTTGTGCTAATTTCATATATGACAATAGCAATTTGAAGGAAGTGATTTCATACAAATACCTAGAAATCAATCTTCATAACAAACTTAACTAGAACTATAAATTTAAGAAAATGATAAAAGGAGAAGAGAAAGCTTATTATGAAATTGAAAATAGCTATAAATCAATAGACCTTTAGTTATGAGATAAGAATAAATTTCTCTTTGATAACCTTTTCATTCCTATTATCTTATATGGTTGTGAAGTTTGAGTTCAGAACATCTCTAGAAAATTGTGGAGAAACATAAAGCAAATCCAAAAGATTTTTATAACTTATGATCTCAAATTTAGAGACAAATCACCCTATCATATCCTCCTCATAAAAGTGTGTCTTCTATCTATTTAGAACATGACTATGACTTGTTATTTAATGTACAAAAACAAGCTAAGCAACATGGAAGATGTGATTCTTTCATTGATTGCTTCAAACTCTAGTCAAAATCATCTATGGCTCAAGCATGGTAGACATAAAAATGCCAATTGTTGGCTAAATCATTAGGGAATAAAGGAAGAGGGAAAGGTCGTTGTGCAAAATAATGATATATATATATATATATATATATATATATATATATATATATATATAAACAAGAAGGTGAAGACACGAAATTGGGAAACACTTTTAGCTTATTTTTGACGTGGGAATTTGTGAATTTTTATGTTTTTCAACTTCAACGACTTTATAGTAAAAAGCAAGATTTGTAGAGAATTGTCTTACCTCTGTACTCTTTTTTTTTTATTTGTTTTAGACATATAGCTTGAGAAATTTGGTGTTTAGAGTGAGTTAACAAACCACCATGGTTTTTAGAGATAATGATTCATTTTGGTAAAAAAAAGTATATTGTCACAATCTACACATATTGCACTAGGACAAGGACTACTTTTAGGGAATTTTCAGATTCAATCCCTATTTTCTATCATTTAATGAAATAAGGTACGACAAAAAAAGGGTGAATTTTCAACACATTCGGTGATCCATCACTTTTATTTTTAATGTGACCATAAAAAATCACTTGAAAACATTGTTTTGAAGACGACATGAAGAGGAAGCTATAAGAGTTTTTCCAAATGATTTGGTGTTTTGATTTTAAAGTTATTGAATTTTCATTTGAGTTAATTTTCATAACTCTCAAATATATGCAATGACACGATTTAGTATAAAATTAGTAATAAATATCAATTCTTCATGAAAATGATGAAATCTTTTATCATTAGAAACTAGAATCAGAGTTGAATCTACTGGTACCAAGAGTGTCATATAAATCTTAAATTTTGTAGAGATTTGGCTTCTTTGAAGTTGCCATTTCTGAAAAGTTGCGGAATTTTTCCCAATTCTCATTCACAGAAAACTCTCAGACTAGAAAAATTCTCAAATGAGATATGAAAAAAAATTATCGTCCAAGAAATTTGAAACTCTTGTACAAGATTTTTTCGCAACTCTAGTTTGTGTAACACAGTGAGTTTTCCACAATAAAGCTCTTGGTTGAGAGGTTTATAAACTCTTAGCCAAGAGAATTATAAACTCTCAACCAATATTTCTTGCCAAGAATTTTAATTAGAATCTAGATTCTTAACCGAGATTTTTAAATGGAATCTAAACTCTCTGTCGAGAGTTTTAATTAGAATCTAAACTCTCGGCCAAGAGTTCTCTAGGATGAGAGTTTTAAATAGAATCTAAACTCATGGTCGAGAGTTTTAAATAGAATCTAAACTTTGGGTTGAATTCTTGGCCGAGAATTTTAAATTGAATCTAAACTCTCGGTTGAGAGTTTTAAATATACATTTATATAATTAAATATCTTTCGAGCATAAACAAATTTGCATCTCAATTACTTTTGACATAATTAGTAATTGCTTTTAATAAACTCGCCTTACATGTTTTTCAAATAACATAAACCTATTTCAAACATAAATCTATCATAATTAAAGATTTTTAATTGCAACTCAATTATTTTTTTTATCCTTTTCATACTTTTTTTTTTTTTAGTGTGGTTCACAAACACCTTGGTCAGTGAGTGGTCGCTACGTCCATGGAAAAATCTGGGCTAATCACCCCTCGGCCTACTGGCAAGACCTGACCCCAAGGGCTTTGGGCAGATTTGGCCCTGTGACCTCCCGATGGCGAGGCACAGTTTTTGACCAACTGAGCTAACCCTTGGGGCTTATCCTTTTCATACTTATTAAAATATATATGCACTTTATTTAATAGAAACTAGATGAATCATAAATTTTCTATTTTTGATCCATTAATTATTAAAATTGTGATATTTACTATGCAAATTGATTTCAAAAGAAATAATTTTGGTCATATTTTATACTGATTAGATTGAGAATTAAAATAAATATATGTTAATTAAAATACCCTTTTAAATAAAAAATGAAAAAAACATTATCTTCCCATTATTTGAAATTTTGTTGTCAAAATTTTAATTTTTATTAAATATATAAATTCCACAACCATTTATCCTAATTAATTTTTTTTCCCCAAAAATAAATCACTATTTTCAAACAAATTACTTGAGTGAAAAATTGCCAGAAATGGAAAAATAAAAGAGAAAATTGGATGTTCTAATGAAATCTAAGTCCATTCCATGGGGTTAATTGCAACTTACACTATCCTTTGCGGATTTTAGATATGTCTAGTTTTGAAGGATACTTTATTCACACCCTACCATGTGGTTGTGTGAAAGAGCTTGGAGCTTAGAATAAGAAAATCCATTTTTTTTTTACAAATGATTAGACTTGAAACCAGAAGTTGGATGTTGCGTAAAAGAGTTTGGAATAAGAAAATCCCATTTATTTTACAAATTATTGTACTTGAGACCAGATGCTGGATCAATATCCAAAAAATGACCCTATGTTAGAAAGGAATATGAGGAAAGTAACCAAATTGACACACACAAAACACACGAGCTCCGACTCTTCTATTAATCACACAAAACTTGATGATTACAATGAAACTGGTGAGGGGTATTTATAATTTGTCAACTAGTGACTCACTCAAAATAACTTCAACATGCAAACACACTCTAAATTCGACTTTACCACATTAAGACTGAATTCGAATTCACTCACACTTGACTTAGTTAACGGACACTCTTAATTTAGATAAATTTGCATGCAAGAGTAATTAGTTATCTTTAACACTCCCCCTTAATTACGACCGCTAAACTAAGACATGACTCATGACAACTTAAACATGTTTGTTGGTCTAAGTCTCAGCTAGGCTTACAAAACCTAAGTTTCCTCTGTGAAACTCAACTAGATATTTTGTTAATGGCTTAGTGAATATATCAACCAATTGATCATTCGATTTACAAGGCTTTAAATAAACTTCTCCATTGCTCACAAGTTCTCTAATAAAATGATAGCTTGCATCAATATTATTTCTCTTTTGATGAAACACACCATGCTTGGATAGTGCAATAGCTAAGAGGTTGTCACAATAGATTGTTGTTGATCCTTCTTGTTTCTTCTGAGGTCCATGCAAAAATATTCTTAACCATACTACTTGGCATGTTGTTGATGTTGTTGCTACATATTATGCTTACGCTGATGAAAGTGTCATAATAGGTTGCTTCTTAGATGCCCATGATATCACACCTGAACCAAGATGAAACACATAACCAAAAGTGTGTTTCCTATCATCCAAACTTCTTGTAAAATCACTGTCAGTATATCCAATCAAATCCTTCTTCTCCATTCTTGCATAAAACATGTCACTGTCTATAGTTCCCGCTATGTATCTCAAAATTATTTTTCTTGCTCTGCAATGTGAGTCTTTTGGAGACCCCATAAATCTAGAAATCAAACTAACTCCTTGCATAATATCTGGCCTTATAGCTGTCAGATACATAAATTCCAACCAATATTTTGAATAGAGTTGGATTGACATATGATCCTTCATCATCCTTAACTTCGTACCTATTGCAACTGGTGTAGGAGTAGCTTCACAATTTTCCATCTTTTCAACAATTCTTTAGCATAGTTATTTTGAAAAACAAAAATTCCTTTCTCTGATTTCTCAACTTCTATGCTAAGAAAATATTTCATAAGACCAAGATTTGTCATTTCAAATTCTTTTTTCATTTCTTCTTTAATTTATCTAGTTCAAGACCACCAGTATAAATCATGTCATACACATACAAAAAAACAATCAAACTCTATCCATGCTCATTTACCTTTATGTACAGGTTCAGTTCAATGTTGCTTCTGCAAAATCCATTCTTGATCATGTAAATGTCAATTATACTATACCAGGCTCTTAGTGCTTGCTTTATTCCATAAAGTGATTTCTTCAATCTATAAAACTTGTTTTCATGACCTTCATCTTCATAACCTGGAGGCTACTACACATATATTTCTTCTTCTAGAGTACCATTCAAGAAGGTTGATTTCACATCCATGTGATACACTTTCCACTTGTTCTAAGCTAGTGTGGCTAAGACTACTCTTACAGTATCCAATCTGGCTACCAGAGTAAATGATTCTCCAAATTATATTCTTGGTTGCTGCAAAAATCCTTTTGCTACAAGCCTTTCTTTTAATCTGTAAATTTCTCATTTTTTCATTCAAATTTCTCTTGTATACCCATTTCACGCCAATGAGATTTTAATCTCCTGGAAAATCAACCAAATCCTAAGTATAATTTTTTTTAATAGATTCCATTTCTTCATCCATAGCTTGCACCCAATTTGTATCTTTAATAGCTTCTTCAAACGTTGAAGGTTGAAATGACAATAATGCAAAATTTGAACTAACATCCAAATCATCATAAATATCTTGTAGAATTCTCATTTTTCTTTTACCATTGCTTGATTCATCACTTGACTAATAGCTTGGAGTATTTTGATCTCCTGAACTGCTTGAAGATCCATGTTGTTCAGAAAATCATGGAGTCCTTGTTGGCGTGAATTTGTTTGGTGTCTTCTCTTGTGATTCTTGTTGCTCTTTTTATACTACATCCTTTTCTTCCATGAGTGATACTCTTACATCAATTGTTTTGTCTACAATCCCATTCCATGACTCATGTTTTTTGAACACAACACCTCTGTTGATTATAGTCTTCTTGGTGATAGGGTTATACAAATTATATGCTTTTGATTGCTCACTATAACTAGTAAATATGCATTTTTCACTTTTATCATCCAACTTGTTGCTTAGCTCTTTAGGTACATGTGAATATGCTACACATCTAAACACTCTAATATGATATACACTACAAGACATACCTTACCATGCTTCTTATGGGACTTTTTTCATCATGCTCTTTGTAGGAGATTTGTTTATCACATAAACAACACATGAAACTACTTCAACCCAATACTCATTAGACAAGTTTCTTCCTTTCAACATGCTCCTTGCCATGTTCATAATTGTCCTGTTCTTTCACTCTCCTAAAAAATTATTCAGTGGTGTTTATTTGGATGTAATCTATCTTCTAATTCCATGTTGTTTGCAGTAAGTGCATGATTTGAAAATGGATTGATTCGTCGCTATATATTTTGCAAGTATTAAATTTGGGTCTTCAAAAGTGAATAATTAAGTTTCAAAAGAACTTAAAGATGAAACAAAAACATTTGAAACTCAAAATGACAAAAAAGAACAACCTTGTGATAATGGAGTTCACCCCTCTTAAGCTACATCTCCGGGCCCTACTCTAATGGCTAGGCCGCTTTATTGATCACGGCTACAAAATGAGTACATTAAATTCTTTGTCTCATAGAGTCAATATTATGCTAGAGTGGCACTATTTCCCTTCAAGAAGCGTTCTCCTTCAGAGAGCTCTCACTTGCAATATCACTGCTTTTTACAAAGAAAATATGGCGCCAATACAAAAAGGACTCTCTCACTGAACATGACAATATGTCCTCATACTCATTCTGAGATCAAAAGCATAAATTTGACTGCTTCCAAAAGAAGTGTCATCATCGTCTTTCTAAAAACCACATTAAGAATAGGCTGAAAAATAGGCTACTCCAATGAAGAAACTGATGCTTCCACCACATCTGAAATGCCTCAAAACCCATGTCTAGGCTCTTGAAGCGCTCAATTTGGTCTCCAAATGACCACAAAATGCCCAAATCAGTTTTTGCTGCAACAATAAAAAGGCTTGACTATGCAAACCATTCAACAAAAATGCTCTGTGGCCAATAGTTAGGTGCTTGGTTTATAATGCCCCAGGTTGGGCGTTCGATCCACAAATACGATGATGTTTGAATGATATTTTGGTGGTCAAATTTGATATAGTAACAATATATATCTTTTTTACAAATATATTATGGGGTGGGCTTCGTGGACCACCGCCTTCCAAATCATACCATTAAACATATATAACATGTTAAATGGCCCATGGCCATCCCCAAACCTTGGTGCATATAAATAAAAATGTTGGCGGAGTTATGGCAGATTTGGTGTTGACAGATACGACAGAGATATGATAACGGATAATGCTAATATGGTTGGCAGATCGCCAAATCTGGGGCATCCGCTAACCTTCCCCCCAAACTGCCGAAGGTTACTCCTTAAATAAAATATCTCTGCCTCCATATAATAAGCGATACATGTGGTCTAACAATGAAGTGTAAGATTTGTGGGCAACAGGTTAGGTGTTCGAGCCCCGTGAAGCTCCAACAAAATTTTGATTGGATAAACAAGGTTTCATGGCCTTTCCTGATTGGGCAACGTGGCGCCCTATGATTGGGCCACATGACACTACGTGATTGGCCCATCATCAATGAACCAAAAATCACCGAGTGTCAACATCCATACGTGCCAATTGTCCTTACAGGTTTGGCCCACATACTATTCGTCAAGCCAGTCACCCTACTGTCGTCACTACCTAGTCAACCGTCGTATTGCCACGTGCCCTCATCCGATTAGTTCACATGTCATTGTACAGTCTAATCACCCTTTTGATATCACTGCCACCTCATCCACTATACTAGTAGCTCTACTTTCTATGTCATCTGACACATCATTGTATGGACTACCACGTCATCGTATGGACTACCACATGGAAAAATGTGATTGGTCCAACTCGATGCCAAAAGTCCAAAATTGAGTGACACGTGTCAACCTCTCGTGTTGCCACATCACCTTTCTGATGTCATCAATTGCACTGCCATGTCAACATGCTGATGTCGTCATTTACCACATCACTTGCCAACTGAGTACCTGCTGACGTCATGCTATCGTCATCATGCCACATGTCAGCTTCCAAGTGGTCCACATTAGCCCCTGCTAACATCATTGTCTGACATGTCATTGTATGGATTTGCCAAGTCATCGTATGACTGCCACATGCCTTCACCAGAAGTTACCATGTGTCCCATCCGTATAGTGCCACGTCACCTTTGTGGAACCCACTTTGACCTCCTTTGCACTTGGTCCCAAAAATTTGACTGCTCGTATCTTCTTCATATGAACTCTATTTTTCATGCCATTTACATCGTTCAACTCATCTCGAAGAGCTCTACAACATGATGTTGGTTTCATGACGATCCGATATAATTCATTTTTATGCTTTTCAAGATCAACTTCTATCCATCTGGCATTGGAATTTGCCTGGACATGACCATCCTAGTCTCATAACATGACTAGAAATAACCATCTTTGTTTACAATATGAATAGACTCAATTGTAGTTCAACTAACAAGATCCACCTAGATCATGCCTCCCTACTTAAAAAAACTTTTGGTCCACCAAAATTTTATTACATCAATCACAAAATACTTTAATAGCCTAGAATTTATCACAGACTTGAAGAGACTTACTGATGTGATTTCCATCTGACAAATCACTTTATTACAGACTCGATGATAATCAAACATAAGACATGAAATTTGCCTAGTTCCAAGCAAGAAATCCATCTTTCGTTGATGAAGACTTACAATCTTCCTTCTCAACTTCTTTTGCTTCCTCTTGTCCTGATTCACTGTTGTCGATTCTCGTGGTAACATCGTACATGTAATCTCTGAATGTCCTCTCAGTTTACACTGTGAAAAAATTCTCTGTCTTGAGTCTTTTGTGGTTGTCTTCTTTCTCGATCTCCCCGAGATCTGTCTTGACTATGTTGAGTCTTCTTGTGATGGTATTGACTACACTAAAGTCTTGGACAAACTTTCTTTCACTTGCAATGTTGCATCACCCTTTCACGAAATACTCCTTGTTGCATGTACCTTTTTACTGTAGACTTTTTTATTCCAACATTTAAATACACAATGGGTATTACTTCTACAAAAAGTGCATGGATATGTCCTTTTAATGATCTCCATAACCAAATTTTGATAAGAAGATGACTCACCTTTTGAATCACTAATGAAATGGCTTGTCTGCTTGCATTTACGATCTTGCATCTTCTTCGGCATTTGTTCAGGATGCTATGACCAACAACAATCTACTACGTGACCTTTATTTCCACAATAGTCGCATACTAGTTGATCAAATACCAATCCTTCATATTGGGGTCTCTCTTGGATTGATATTGGCTGAATTCTACCTTGGCCATGCTTGTCAAGGTCTTGTCCTTGTTGATACCTCATTTTTCTCATTAACTTAATTTTGGTATGTTTTTTGAATGCTCTAATCTCATGATCACTTGAAACGTCTTTTTTTTCCATTCATGAATCAATCTTCTGGGATGCCATTACATAAGAGAGATCCTCAGATGGTGAGACAAAGGTGTCAATTGCTTCTTCCACTGATTGATCTTCTTTCAGAGTAGTAGATGAATATGAAATTTCTTCATCTGACTACTAATAAAATGGGTAAATGTTATTATCTTCAACAATAGATGGAATTATGTCTAAGGGACTTCCCCTATTTTGACTTTCCTGCATGGCTTGGATCCTCGCTTGCAATCTTTGTTTATCTTCTTGCAACCCCCGCGCCATTCGTCGCAATTCAACATTCTCCTGTTGATATTGTTGGTTAAACTCTTCCATCTCTTGCAACTAAAATTGCTTCATGTCTTTTCCCATTGCAAAATCAACCTGCAATACTTTAGCAACGCAAGCTCTGATACCAAAATTTGATCTGAAAATGGATCGATTCGTCGCTAGATATTTTGCAAGTATACAATTTGGGTCTTCAAATGTGCATAATTAAGTTTAAAAAGAGCTTAAGATGAAACAAAAATATTTGAAACTCCAAATTATAAAAATGAACTATGTGATAATAGAGTTCACCCCTCTTGGGCTATGTCTCTGGGCCTTTCTCCAATGGCTAGGCCGCTTTATTGATCTTAGCTACAAAACAAGTACATTAAATTCTTTGTCTCATAGAGTCAATCTTATGCTGCAATGGCATTGTTTCCCTTCAATAAACGTTCTCCTTCAGATAACTCTCACTCGCAATCTGACTCCCTTTTACAAAGAAAATATGGCACCAATACAAAAAGGAATCTTTCACTAAATGTAGCAAAAGGTCCTTATACTCATTCAGATATCAAAAGCATAAATTTGATTGCTTCCAAAAGAAATGTCGTCATCGTCTTTCTTAAAACCATATTGAGAATAGAATTAAAAATAATTTGCTCCAATGAAGAAATTGATGCGTCCATTGCGTTCGGAATGCCTCAAAACCCCCATTTAGGCTCTTGAAGCGCTCAATTTGGTCTCCAAATGACCACAATAGGCCCAAGTCAGTTTTTTGCTTCAACAATAAAAAGGCTTGACTCTGCAAACCATTCAACTAAAATGCTTTGTGGACCAATGGTTGGGCGCTTGGTTTATAATACCCTAGGTTGGGGGTTCAATCTAGAAATCTGGCATTGTTTGAATTATATTTCGATGGTCAGTTTTGATATGGTAATAATATATATAATTTTTACAAATATATGAGGCGGGGTGTATGGACCCGACACCTTCCAAACCATACCATTAAACATATATAACATGTTAAATGGCCCATGGCCATCCCCAAACCTTAGCGCATATAAATAAAATAGTTAGCGTAGTTATGGTAGATTTGGTGTTGACATATATGGCAGAGATATGATAACGAATAATGCTAAAATGGTTGGCGGACTACCAAATCTGATGGCTCCACCAACCTTCCCCCCAAACTGTCGATGGTTACTCAAATAAAAGTTCTCCTCCTCCATATAATAAGCGATACATGTGGTCTAACGGTGAAGCATATGATTTGTAGGTGGCAGGTCAGGTATTTGACACCCATGGAGCTCCAACAAAATTTTGACCAGATAAACAAGGTCGTATGGCCTTTCCCGATTGGACCACATGGCGCCCTTTGATTGGGCCACACGACACTACGGGATTGGCCCATCATAATCGAACCAAAAATCGTCATGTCAACATCCATATGTGCCAAGTGTCCTTACAAGATTGGTCCCCATACTATCCATCCTTCTTAGTCACCTGACTGACATCACTGCCCAGTCATCTGCTGTATTACCACATGTCCTCATCTGATTGGTTCACATGTTGTCATACAGTCTAGTCACCTTGCTGACGTCACTACCAACTATACTTTCCATGTCAATGCCACGTCATCCATTGTACCACCAGTTGTACTTGCGACATCAACTGACACGACACCATATGGAATGCCATGTCACCGTACGAACTTCCACGTGGAAAAATGTGACTAGTCGAACTCAATGCCAAAAGTCCAAAACTAAGTGACACATGTCACCCTGTCGTGATGCCATGTCACCTTGCCGACGTCGTCAATTGTATTGTCATGCCGATATGCTGACATCATCATCTGCCATCTACCATCTTCCATCTTCCATATTTTCATGTAGGTGTGATCTATAAAATTCTAGCACTTAGTTTTTTCCTCTTCTCCTTTCTAAAACCTTTCTTTTCTCATGTTTTCCCAACTTGTTTCCTCCTATTCAAATATTCCATTCCATTTCCCCTGACAAGAAATTATCCCGCTACTTCTTCTTGTTCCAAGAATATAGGGGAGACATATTGCTAAATTATAAGAGTGATGACTTAACTCTAGGAATTGGATTTTTCCACTATTAATAGCTATAATAAGGTGAATATGATAAGGTAGACAATATAGAGGAATAATTAAGAAAAATCTTAGACCCCCTTACCTTTCCCCACATGTGGTATCATATCCCCTGTAGGAATTCATGGTATGCTAGTCTTAGTCATCATCATTTTATTAATTGAAAAAATAAAATTATTTACAAATTTTGTAACACCATGCTATTACTAACTCATGGTGATCAGTATAATAGAATATAAAATATACATGAATAGTTTAAATAAATTTAATAACAATTTTTTATTTTACAGGAGATAGATTAGGATGTTACATTAAGGGATAAGATCTAGAAGGCTTGAATATGAGGGAGGAGGAGAAAAAGCATACAAATTTTCCATGAAACTATTCACAAGAACATTGATGAAAGTACATGAATTAAATAGACCACAAAAATATGAGGAAAAGAAAGATTTGGAGAAGAATGATTCCATTAAGAAGAACCATTACATGCAATGAGGCTAATTTTGGGACCTCCCCTTCTCTACCTTTACTCTCTTCCGATTTCATTCTTATAAAGTTTCATATTAATGAAGTCATGTTCATTAGGTTTGACTCCATCATTTACATATCTATTACTTATCAAGTTCTCTTTTAAATAAAATTGTGGCTTTGTGACTTATATATCTAAATTTAGTTTATAAACCCCCCTAAGATTCAAATCCAACTAGGTGAATTCACACCCTCTAAATATAAGAAAGTGGATTGTCTATACCCCTTCATTTTGCATAAAGCTAGAGAATGATTTGTGAAGCTATCTCATAAGAGGTTGGAAATACTAGGAGCTAAACCATTGTCCATAACAAATGAGACACCTCTCTTCCTAGATACTAGGAAAGATCATATAACTTTAGATTTAGTAGAAGTTGCATGTTCACAAGCAACCCAACATAACCCAAAAAGCATGGTTGAGGAAGTAGAAAAATATAAGGTAAGGATCAAAGAGCTAGATGCAAATGTGAAACACTACTAGGCAGATAGAATCAACATATAAAAATTCAAAACTTGTGCCCATGCATTGGAGGAGACGAGAACTACACGGATAATTATACACTAGTTTTAAAGAATTTCAAGAAATTTCCATGCCATTGCTAACCTCAATAGGGGAAATCAAATCAAGAATGTGGAAATATAGGGATTCACTTGGCGATGAATAATCTAAAGAAATGGAAAGAATAAAATATTAACACACCTTTAGATTTCCATAGGATGACAGAGAGGGAGAATTAACTAAATTATGTAACAATGACTAATTTCCATAAAGAAAAAACACCACTAGAGAAGGATATATTTGAGTTAAAAGGAAACTACATACTCATACAATGGCATAGAAGAATTGACTGAGCATAGATTGCTTAAAATTGGAGAAATGACGGCACCCAAACCCAAGGATCAAATTTTGCTTGAACTATAAGATGTTTGGTCTCCATGGAAATCTCCATAAGAATAGTTCCTCAAATCATCATGAAAAGCTTTAAAGGAACACATCGTTGGGCCTTCCGAAGATATCAACTTCATCTCATATTTGAGTACACTAGAAAGGGAAATGAACCCTGTGTCGAGGAACAAAACCACATATCAAGTTTTTTTTGGAATGTCTACTATTTAGATGAGTTTTTGCAATTGCTTCCCAACATGAATTCTAGATTACATATTTTCAAAATTAAGCTCAAGGGTGAATTTATTTTTTAGGAATACTACATAGTGTAAAAGGTTAAGAAAGTACAAAACTGGGAAAGTCAAATAATTGTAACTATTAGAAGTGCAAATGTTGTAACTATCAATAGGAAGTTAGGAAGTCCCAAGAAATGGTTACAACTTATAAGTTATATATGTCCAAGGACCTAGTAAGATGGATTCTTACCTTTTGCAATTTTGAGAACTACTTTTGAGAATTTCAATGAGAAGAAGCCCTTGGCAATTTTTGAGGAGAAGTAATTGGTGTTATGTGATATGCTTTCTTTATATGAATTGTTTCTAGCTTTTGTATTGTCAAATTCATTGTTGCAAGGTTAAATTATTCATATGATTAACTATTCCTTTATGAGTTTTACAGTGCATTCTAATTACTTTTATGATGTTGTTGATTTAAGTTGGTAAATAGTTGATTATGAAATAGTTGTTGTTTTATACTATTAATTATTTACAAGTTTTTCTTTGGAATTACAAGGAGGAAATTTAGAGTTCCTATCTATTTTCTTAATCAACTTTGTTCCTAGATAGGTTAGTTTATAATAGTTTGCCTTCAATACTCAGATTAGTTTCTTATTGCACATAACATTGTTGCTTTTTTGTTCACGCCACACTCATCTCAGTAACGGTTACTGAGATAGAAGTCAAACGGGTCTCCTATTATAAATGGTGTGCGATCTACTTGGGACTTTATACTAGGGAGTATCCCTATCTCTTGAATGACGTTTTTCCCATGTTAATAGACCCCTATTGGAATTTTTGGTCATTTTCGTTGGTTATTCATATATTTTCATGTTTAATTGAGTATTTCTACTAGGTAGAAGGATAGATATGTACCACCCATCCTCTTCATGAGATGTTCCAATTCCAAAAAATAAATCACAATACATATTTCCTCACATTAATAAATCAACCCTTATCATCTCTTACTTCTAACCTCTCGATGGTTCCGACTACAGAAACATTAATATTATTATACTAACCTTTTCAATTTGTGTAGGATTTTAAAAACACCTCTTAATTCCAACCTCTTGATGATTTCAATAAGAAAAAGTGTTAGAAATGTAGCAAGAAAAGGCTCAATTTTGACTTGTGCCTTAGTAAATTGAGTAAATAAAATCTGCACAATAGCATGACAACTTGGAGGTAGTTAACTAGTGTGACATTGCTCTTTTCACTCTGTTAGCTCAGTAAATTCAAGTTAGTGGGCTTGGAGTTCAGTCATGCATGTGTCGATTGCTAAATTTTAGCAATCTAGTTCAGTTATTTTCAGTTGTACACAATTAGCTGACCTCTAACTATTAATAGAGTTGGTTTAAGTTTAGTGTGCAGTGAGACAATAGTCTAACTCTTAGATCTGTTAGTCAACTGATCAATCAACCCAAGATATCCCAGACATGCATGGAATTTGAATTGCTCAACTAGAGTGGAGAAAATAAAGGCTAGTGTAACTGTAAGTGTATACAAGTTGAGTGTACAGTTGTTGCATGCAGGAAGTTGATCAATCCTTGGGAATTGCGCAAGGAAGTAGGGACCTCCCTATTGTTTAGGAGTTGGAATTAGCTCATATTTGTGTAAGGAAATAGGAGGTTGGAGGAGGCATAAAGTGGCTAAGTATTGGTCAGAGGTTCTCATTCAATAGAGAGAAAAAAATTTCCTTTGTAGGTTGTGCTCAGAGATGGAGCATGCAATTGTAATAGTTTCTCTAATCAACCGATTAATGAAAAGAGGCTTACGAGGTTTTTCCCAATTGGGTTACCCTAGAAATCAATGTATACTTGGGTTTTTCTTGTTGCATGTTTATGCATGTGTCTCTAAATTGTGATTTTCATTTCGTAGATTAGTAGAGTAGAATTTGTGTCTCCTGATTTTAGTTCAATTTCTTGAGCAGTTGCAATTTCTATCAAATTTCTACATGGTATCAGATCCATGAAATCACATTAGAACCAATATTTCAATTTTGTCCCTTAGGAATTTCGTATTTGCAGCGTTAGTGTAGCAACTTTTATTTAAATTTGGGAGAATGTCTTTCAATGGACTGAGATTGTAGTATTCCCTGGAGTGAACCTCAAATTTCTTAGGTTGAAAGGACTGAAAGGAAGCAATTCTTGATGATAATGGTGTGTTAGAATATGTTAAAACTGACATTTTGAAACTCCAACAGTTTGATGCACAACAATTAGCATAGTGGAAGAATATTACCACAAGATCCAGGAGGATCATCCTAGAGGGCGTGAGGGACCATATAGTCTCGAAGTTACATGGAAAGGAGACTTCATTTGCTATGTGGATGACCCTCTCTGAATTATTCAAAAATAACAATGATGCAATAAAACTTGGTTTGGTGAACAAATTGAGGATTGAAGACTAAGGGTATGATGTAATCTTCAGAAATGGAAAGGCCTGCCTCAAACATTTTGCTTCAGGACAAATCAAGCAGATTGGTGTCAGGATTGAGAGCCTCTACAAGTTGGAGGAAGATGCATGTGCAACCTTAACGACTAAGGAAGAGATTCCTTAGAGTAGAGATATGATGGTTGAGCAAGAGCATGATAGAGCTCTCAATATGACACCTTCTAGTTCAGAGGGAGAAAATGTAGCTATACCTCCAGGAGTGAGGTGGGGTGATATAGATCCTTAACCCCAGAATTGCAAGGAATTTTGGGAAGGTCCATTGAGGTGTCCTCCTCATGGATCATTAGCTTGCTATAAGAGCCCACAATATTCAGTAGCAAGAGGATCTGTGTTGGTTGGAGCAGTCAGATACTGAGGAGCACAGAGCAATTGACAGCAGAGCAAGAGACTCAGTAGCAGGGTCAATAATAGTGTAGTTTTCCCAATAGACAGTTGCAAAGACACAGGGGATTCAGTATGTTTTGGATTATTCTCAGTTGATGTTGTTGTAATAGAAACAACAATAGTGAGTGGCAATGCTACAATACATTCCATAGGTGTTGGATAGGGGTGGTGCAAAATCCCTTTCTTTCTAAGAGGGAGTGTTAGAAATGTAGCAAGAAAATGCTCAATTTTGACTTGTGCCTTAGTCAAATTGAGTAAATCGAATTTCCTCATCAACAAGACAACTTGGAGGCAGTTAACCTAGTGTGACATGGCTCTTGTCACTCAGTTAGCTAAGTAAATTCGAGTTAGTGGGCTTGGAGTTCAGTCATGCATGTGTTGATTGCTAAATTTTAGCAATCTAGTTCAGTTATTTTTAGTTGTACTCAGTTAACTGACCTCTAACTATTGATAGAGTCAGTTGAAGGTCATTTGTTGAGTGAGACAACAGTCTAACTCAGAGATCTTTCAATTATCTATTCAATCATCCCAAAATATCCCAGACATGCATGGAATTTGAATTGCTTAGTTGGAGTGGAGGAGAAAAAGGCTAGTGTAATAGTAAGTGTATACTAGTTGGGTGTACAGTTGTTGCATGCAGGAAGTTGATCAATCCTTGGGAATTGTGTAAGGAAATAGGGACCTCCCTATTGTTTAGGAGTTGGAATTAGCTCAAAATTGTGCAAGGAAATAAGAGACTAGAGGAGGCATAAAGTGGCTAAGTATTGGTCAAAGGTCCTCATTCAATAGAGAGAACAATTTTTCTTTTGCAAGTTGTGCTTAGAGCTAGAGCATGCAATTATAATAGTTTCTCTATTCAAATGATTAATGCTAAGAGGCTTGAGGGGTTTTTCCTAGCTGAGATCCCCTAGAAATCATTGTGTACTTGTGGTTTTTCTTGTTACATGTCGATGCATGTGTCTCTAAATTGTGGATTTCATTTCGCAAATTAGTAGAATAGAATTTTTGTCTCCTAATTTCAATTTGATTTCTTGAACAATCACAATCTATTAAATTTCTACAGAAAAAATTACAACTTGTCAAATACCCATACCACTTGAAAAAAATGTGATAATAAACTTTCTATACAATGTCATGAACATATATTAAATATATAATTTTTTAAACATTCATCTACTCTAATATTTGTGTTGACCAATTCTACAACTCCACACTAGAAATTTCCTTAACTTCATGACTCACAAATATATATACCCTACTTTAATTTTAGAAACCCTGGCCCGTGATACAAGGATTATGTTAATTTTAGATATTTATTTAATACAATTACAATAAATAATATACAAGTTAAACTTATAAATATAACACATATCCCAATGTTAATGTATCTAAAATTAAAATTAATTTACATGTGTTGTGGTTTCTTTTTCTTCTTTACCATATGGATCATGTGCATTCAAAACAAATAATATTATTATCTTTCCCAAACATAATGATTAAATAACTTTTATATATATATTTAATACATTTATATTATTCAATTATTTTTATTAAAATATATATATAATTTATTAAAGAAAGTAAGAATAATAATAAACCATTATTTTTTAAACACATATTCAACATCCTAAACTTCCCAATTTGATTGCTCAACATCCTCATTTGGTGAAGTCCTTTTTATTATTATATAAAATTTTAACATTTCCTTTTTACTCCATATCCATACACACTAGTTGCCTTTAAGTTAGCACCCACAATTGTACCAAACATTATGGTCTCACATAGAAAACCAAACCAAACCAAACCAAACCAAGCATTTATCATAACAGGTGATAGTAGTTGTTACATTGCTGAAGCAGAGCAGTTGTAAAATGATGTCATATCATTATTTATGAATGTCTACAAGTTGCCAAGCACCGGATCTTGAATACCCATCTTTTTGAAAGTGTGGTACATTCGCATGATGGTATGAGTAGGCAATGCAATTGAAGCCGAGAACACACTGGCCGACAAGGTGCGCATAAAGCGAAGATAAAATAATGCATCCATTTGACTTTGACTTTGACTTTGAGACCATGCCTTTATACTTCATAATAAAAGGCTAACCAAAGCAGCCTTTTATGTTTCCTTTCCTTTCCTTCCCTGCCTATGGAAAAGTGCATTTCATTAGCGAATTATCCACCCTATACCTAGTAACCAAAAAGATGGGTAGTAGGTCGTGTGTTGCAGGTACGGTTGTTCACGCATCACAATGCTTATGTCATAGGTAGTTTTTCTATCTCCCATCTTGTACAAATGGCCGCTTATATTCTCATTTATAAATAAATTTTATTTTTATTTTTATTGAAAAAATAATAGATTTAGCAAATTGTAAAATCTAATATAAGTTTTGATAGTTTAATTAATACAGGTTAAGTTTATTAATGAAATTTTTTTGGAAGAGATTGTAACTTTTTGCTATTTAAAATATATTTTTGAATATATAAATAGATTTAGGGCTTTGAAATTTTTTTGAGGTAATTGGTTTCTGGAGATTATATAACTAAAACTTATTTCTTTAAAAATTCCTGCGAGATTATGACAAGATTGTCTCGAAAAAAAATGTCTAGAAATAAAAAAACATCTATAAGATGCACTATGTTTTAAATATAATATTTTTTTGTTTTTAACTAAATTTCCAATTTTAGACAAAATAAGCCAAAGGGGGCAGTATCAGGATATACAATTTTGGGCCAAATTGTAATTTCTTGTGTTTAACATGCTTTTTTGAATGTATAAATGAATTCAATGCCCTGAAAAATCTTCAAAACACTCTAATTTTGCAAATTACACAATTCAAACTAATAAACCACAAAATTCAAACTAGTACACCTTTCTAATACAGTTTGTACCAGATTGTGACTTCTTATTGTTTAATATGCCTATTTAAATGTATAAATGAATTCAAAGCCTTGAAAAATCAATTAAATACAATTTTGGATTAGATTGTGACTTCTTATTGTTTAAACTATTTAAATGTATAAGTGATTAGGGCTGAAAATTCTTTAAACCAATCTAATTTTACAAATTACACTATTCAAACTAATAAACTTTTAAGAGATAGTTTTGGACTAGATTGTAACTTCTTATTCTTATTGTCTAAAATACTTTAATACGGCTAAAAAAACTTTAAAATATTCCAATTTTACAAATTACAAAATAACTCATCTTTTTTTAAATAGTTTTTTGACCCACAAATGTCCTCGTTAAATTAATGCATTTAAGCGGTTCCATATCAATTATTGTCCAGTGGGATGTGCATGTATATATATTTTTGGCGTACCATGTACAACGATAGGGAAAAACATTGACCAGTCTCTCTCTGATCAATAGTTACAGCAGTAAGTTGAAGAGTATTCAATAATAATCCATTGCGTTTTTTTTTGGTGAATAATACGGAGAGACAAACCTCTTGGATGTGGATATGGAGCCTTGATGATGAAAAGACCCAACAGTGTCTTCTCCAACGTACTCACCTGTACTCATCATGATGTGTATCTTTCCTTCAAATCCCTCACATCCCAACTTTCCATTAGTTGCTTTAACTCTTGTTACTATTGACTTCAACAGAGAATCAGACTCAGACTCAGATGATCAATCCAGTGGAGGTGGAGTTAGATCTCCTGATGAAATTGTGTTTGGAATGAAAAGACATTGCTTAACCAGGCAGCCAAATGCGGGCCAACTTGCCTGGCAGGGTGGGTGTTTGTAATCAATGGGTCTCCTAGCACTCCATAGCAGTGAAATAAATACATGAACTAACCCCACGGTCACTCGGGTCCCAGTTCAGGGGTGCTAAGTCGGTCACCTGAAGGGCCAGGCCACACCATATTCTCCGGGATAGTACCGTACCCATAGAGCCAGGCTTGACTAAAATGTTTCTGAGGCATTTAATAAGCTATCAGTCAGATTATGACATTCTATCAATATTGCTGGACTTTGCCTTCAAGAGGACCTGCCCACTGTGCCCAGTGCCCTTTGATCTGTATAATTCTCGCCGCTATTTAGAGGCCATTTCGTTAAAGCATTTATTCCGAAAGACGAGAAAACCAGAAACCAAAAAGGAATTCTTCACAACAGTCCATTTTCCTAACCCTCCCCATACAGATCCTAAAATACCAAGAGCTGTACCCTAACAAAATTCAGACCAGTCCTTATTGGGTCTGATGTCATTCAGGGACTGAAGAATCTCTGAAGAAATTGCGATTATATTAAGTTGGGTGTGGTAAAATCAGGAGGTACAGCCATGTTTACATTTTTGGAAGTTAGACTAGACGCGCATAGATACTGTTTGGCTGCCATGGCAAACGCGTTTCTGCCATACATGTGAGTAAGCAGAAAAATTAAAGCGAGCTGGCAGGATTCGAGGGTACAAAAGAAGGGATCCCAATTCCCGATTTCCTGGGAAAGGTAAGAAAGTCCTCTGGTTATCTTCTGGGAATGTGAACTAAAATATTGGGTTTTATGGGAAAGCATCAAACCTAGTAAATGGAGGAATGGGGCACATTAATACACAGTTGCATTGCCTTCCCCTCCACGGCAACAGAAATCCTTATATTATAATTGCATTCTTTCTCCTTTGGTATATATACAATTAATATATCTTGCCCGCTCCAGTCACTCGTCCATCTCATAATCATAAACTTTTTGTATTCATCACGTCCCACTCAGTTTTGCCCGCTGTTCACGATCCTGGATCACCAATTTCGAGTCCGGCTGATGTCATAATGCTGAGCAGCCAGACCAGAAAATGTGATTCATCTCTGTTTGTTGCAGAGCAGCCTCTGTGTAAAAGCATTTCTGGATTTGATCTTTTGGGTTTTGGCCTCACAGACTTGTTCTGTAACTAAGTTGGGTGCTGTTGTTTTAGCAGTGCAAAATGGTGGGCGAGAGAAGGCATAGCGTGGCATCTGTATGCATCTTACTGGTCGTGATTTCTAGCTTATGCATTGATGCATCTGGTTCGGCCTTATTTCAGCCACAGAAAAACAAGGGCAAGATTTCTCCAGCTTCGAAGTCCTCCTCATCTGCTAGAACTTATTTTGATCTACAGCGTGGGATCCCCAGGTCTTCGAGCAACATATATGAACAAGAGAAGCGTAAAGTTCATACTGGCCCAAATCCTCTGCACAACAGGTAGTTCGATCTAGTTTTTTGGGGGTTGACTTTCATATCTATTTTTGTAACTCATCACATCTGAGCAAACTTTTTGGATTGGAATTTGCTAATTTGAAATCTGTTTTAGGAATTTTACATAAAATTCCTATCAGAGGGCATGTTAATATTTGGAATAGGATGCTTCCCGATATAGTTCTCATGTATAATTTCTCTGCGTTATGTTAAGAGTTTGTGAGAGATATTAAATACATGATTAACAGTATGGTATGGAGCTCACCCAAATGATCAAATTATATTACTGTGCATAATTTACACGTTGATACCGGTTATCTGTAAGAATATTACTGTAACATGGTGTTGTATATAGAGTCATGGATTAATGGCAGTTTTAACTACAGACACTGTGATCTCATGCTTACGCGTGTATCACTATCATGGCCGATTAATTAAGTTTAGTTTAAAGAGCTTACAAATTAATTAGCATTGAAAATAATGGAAATTCAGGCAAGTTTATCATAAATTTTGGTGGAAATTTTTGAAAATTTGAGTTACAGATATAAAAATTCAGGACTTTGGGTGATGGTGTTGAATCGATTTCCACTGTTAAAAAAATGATTTAAATACTCCAGCATTCTAATTTAAAAAAAAAAATTTACAGGATTCCCCAAAAAATCTGCAGTCCTGCCAAATTAATTACAATTATTGTCATTGTAAGTGACACAAATTTGCTTGAATAAATAGACTCACAAATTTATTTGAATAAATAGACTCATTAAGTTTGTGATTATAAAATGAGAAAAAATTGTTTAAAATCAATTAGTAATCAATTAACTCAATTGGTAATCACTATGTTATAAAGTATTATGTAAATTGTGAGATTCAAACTTCAAATCATATAAAACATGTAAATATCACTATATTATAAAATGTTATGTAAATTATGAAATTCAAAATTCAAATCCAAATACATGTTCTCCCCACTTAATACTTAACTTTCTAAACCAGAAATTTCTAAAGCAGAAATGTGGAAGATGAGGAATGGAAATGATATACATAACTTTCGAAACCAGAAATGTGGAGAATGAGGAATGGAAATGAGATACATAGACCGCTTCTGTTCTGTGTACCAGTTTCCAAACGCTTGTTTGTCTGCTGGCTGCACAAGTTCTCCATCCAGATCCCCAATTGGTTTTCAAAATTTGAGCTCGCAATCGATTCGATTTTCATAAGGTGATATCCCATCTGTTGCTCTGTGTCGGCTGATACGGCCTTCGCTTCAGATTTTTCGATATTGATGATTTTTCTTTTCGATAAACGACGAAATCCTCGGTGTGTGTTGTCCCAGCAGAGACGGAACTTGTAAAATTTAAGAAGAAAATAAATGAAGTACAGCAACGATTCAGATCTCTGCTAAATCCAACGAGCCTATTGAGAGCAGTGATTATTCAATTACTCTTCGCCCCATTAAAATTAAAAGAAATTATATTATCTTTTCAATGGGTCTCAGAAAAGTACCCTTTTCTGACACAATTTTTAAGGAGATTCTACAAGTTATCTTTTGCATTGATGTCATTCTGGTGATTTTTACCCATGCCAAAATGTAAATATCACTTACACAACCAGATATGTGTCTGTCTAAGTTTAAGGCCAGCACTTTATAATAATAAAAGTAATCTTTATTTCCTCACCATTGTCAGATTACTTTGCCATCAGTCGCGAGTGGCCAGAGTTTCAAAAGTCGAAGAAATTTGAACAATGTTGTTAACTAATTTTAGTGAAATCTTCGGAAAATTATTTATAAAGATGATTATAAAAGATTTGGGATGCGAATATCCTTAGCTTTTACCTATCAATTTTAAAAGAATACATATAGTTTTTCACATGTTTCTTTAAAAAAATATTTATCAAAACTGATGCAATTAAAATTTGTAATACTATATTCAAATCGTTTTTACTATATAAATTTCCCGTCATAATCTCAATCTCATATAAACATGCACCATTTCACCGAGTACACACAATACACAAGGCAGGCAGCTGTCAGTTGAATAGTGAGATATATGATTTGAATTCAAATAACACACCTCTGAGCATAAATAGTTAAACAGGTTTTTCAGAAATTTTCATTTTCTTTCAGTGTTATGATTGGGAAAAAGAAAAATATTCGAACTCTCGACATATAAATGGATGAATCTAAGTAAATTTAAATTTCGATAATGTTTAACACGTAAATTTAATAAAGTAACCATCATTTAAATTTGGAAAAGTTTTAATTTTTTTACATCTCTTAAATACTCGATGCTTAGCAAACTAATGGTAAAATGCTCAAAGATGCCATTCACATTCAGGTTAGAATCTCCATTCTGACCTGGAGTAGAATTCTGGATTTTCCTTTTCTTTTTTCTAAATAGTAGCTGTTATTATTACCGTCACTAATATCATTTATCAAGCATTATCTATCAAGTAATAAACAAAGTGATTAGAAAAATGTCATTTATCAAACATCATCTATCAAGCAATAAGCAGAGTAAGTGCTTAGAAAAATGTTAGGAATTTAGTGAAATAAAATCAAAGTATGCGAGACAAATAAATTATCAATTATATGAGGTTTATTTATAAGGTCATTTGCACTAAGTCTCTTTTAACTTAGTAAAAATATTTATTAAATTTATAATTTTTTTAATAGAAAATTTATAATTTAAAATGTGGTATTTTATTTGAATATACAACTGAAATTAAAATTATAAAGACTTTCTATATAATGGTTTATATGTGACCATTTTTAATACATTTTAATTTGTTTTAATATTGCAAATAAAATTTTTTAAATTAAAATTATATAATAAACTACTTAATATTTGAGTGGAAAAACTTATTTTACAATCCAGTATAAGTCCAATATCTCAAAAAAAAAAATATAACCATAACTTTACATTTTTAAAATAATAATAAATAAAAATATTTATCAAATTTAACGTTTACCTAAATTCATAAAACTGAAACTAGAATTTGCAGAACATATCACTTTATAAACCTAGAACTAGAATTTGCAGAACATATCACTTTACAACAGAGTGCAAAGTCGAGGTGATAAAGTTCAGACGGAGTGTGCGAGAGCTTTATATTAGTGAATATTACTACACAATATATTCAAAGTTGAATAAAATCAAACAGAATGACAGCAAATATATATATATATATATATATAATCTTTTTATCCAAATACAGTAACTAATTATATATATATTTGGAATGTATTTGATTCAGCAGTAATAATAATATTTGTATATATATATTTAATATCAGAATATATATATATTAATGTAATTGGATAAAGAGATTTTGTATATATATTATAATTATAATTATAATTACGTATATATTTGATTCAGCAGTGATAGTAATAATTTATTTATTTATATATATATATATATCGGAACATATATTTATTTCTATACCAATACAATAATTAATTATGAATATATTCGGAACATATTCCATTTAAGGCAACATGACTACCTGCGTAGTAATTGCCAAAGATAGTCAACAATCTCAATTTTTATTACAGATTCAACAGGTGGCAAAATGATGTTTTTTGTAGAGCGTGCCAACCGTTTTCATGAAGCGCAGGAGGTGCATTCATTAAGCACAGACTGTGGAGATAGATCGATTAGTTGACAGGCATTAAACAACGCATTCATTAAGGGCAGACTAAGGTGATAGATCAATAGGTTGACAGACATTAAGCAATACTTTAGAATTGCCTATGTCTGCTATCACTGCCAGCTATGAAAGGGGAGGACCAGAGCAGAACAGTGCTCGAGAGCCATCTGTTACAATTGCTTATGTCCGGCACCAAATTTCGAGGGATATACTAATAATTTATAATCTCCTGTGTATGTTTAAAGATATAATGTCTGAGTAAGAAACAAAAGTCCTTAAAAAAATAGCATGTACGAATAAATTAATTTGACTTGTGTACAATATCTATGTGAAAAGAAATTGATTGCTCTAGTGCAAAAAAGTTATGAATCTTTTTGATACTTGCTAGCAAAGCCTTCCTACTTTTTGTTTCTTTTTGAGACGTGATTGCACCACTTTGTTGGCAGGAGGTTAAAATATTTTTGTAAATATTGATACGTGATCCTCAATGCTTCCATAGGATTCGTACAAGCAAAGCAAACCTCGACCCATGCACATATTTCCCTAACAATGAGAGAGTTTCTAGGAAAGTCAAAGTTTAATGTGGTTGCACGTGTCTTTGCTTCTCTAGCGTGCGCTTTTATTGGATGTGCACTTTTGGTTTTTGAAAGTAAGGATGTAATTTGACGGTTAAATTATTTTTGATGGGTGATTTGCTCATCAGTTTAAAAAATTATAAAATTATTAAGGTTTTTTTCTAAAAATTATAAATACCGGTAAAAAAAAGTGTGAAAATCATTAAATTTCTTTTAAAATTCCAACATTTCAATGTGAAGTTTTATACCTATTTTAATTTTGAGAGCTACATGAATCCATCCTCGCCTTTCCTAAGAGGATCTTGAAACCTTATACCCATTTTGAGAGCTAGATGAATTCATCCATGCCTTTCCTAAGAAACTTATACCCATTTTGAGAGCTAGATGAGTCATCTTTGCCTTTTCTAAGATCTTTAGTTACCTTAATTTTCTTTTGTGTTATCTGTTTGATTAAAAAAACAAATATTGATAAATTTTACTTTAGTATTTAAGTATTTACCTTGATCTTTTTCTTTCTTGAGTTTAAAATTAACATATATCCATGGTTTTTGAGTGGCTTTTTTTATTTTATTTTTGTGTTTGAATATTAATCATATTTTCAATAAACAAAATGAGAGACCTTGTATTCTATTATTAAATTACTGGTCTCATAGTTTTTAACCTTTTGACTCCACTTCAAAGTGTCATTAGGGTTTTTTCTTTGTGGTTTTGAGAATTGTTTATAGCTTTATTATAATTAATCATTGCTCAGGTTTTGAGAGTCTTGTCTCTTGATCATATCATTACGAGGACTTTTTCTTTTGATAACTAGTTTCAATTGTACCTAGACAACATCGCTTTGTGGATGTGGATATGAAAACTTCATAGGAATGTAATGGAAATATTTTTTTATGTTTTTAATAATTTTTTTCACATAAACTTTATTTAAGAAGTTTCATCCTTACTTATTTCAATTGTACCCTAACAACATGGCTTTGTGAATGTGGATGTGAAAACTTCATAGGAATGTAATGGAAATATTTTTTATGTTTTTAAGAATTTTTCTCACATAGATTTTATTTAAGAAGTTTCATCCTTACTTATTGGTCATTTTCAAAAAGAGATTATCTTTGTTGAATTTAGGTTTCTATGATCCATATCAAGATTTATGAGAAGATTCTTCGCGTAAATCACATTGGGATGCTTTTGTCGACGCGTTTCTAACCAACGAGTGTGGTGCTTTTGTCGACGCATTTCTAACCAACGAGTGTGGTTCATCGTCAGGAGAAGTTGAAGAACTAGATCCTGGCTACAAGTTAAATAGAAGAGCAGATCATCCACCAACAGCTATATTGGACTAGGCAACTAGACTTTCTAACGTCTATATTTGACTGGGAAACGGCTAACTATACAGGAGTACGGGATAGGGGTGGGAGAAATAAGATTATATATTAATAGGAATTAATTACTGAAAGGATTTTAATTAAATAATTAATATAAGTTAGTTTCATAACTATTACCATATGTAAACGAAGTAATGTATTTATCTTTGTTATTTTTTTTTTCATTATTTGTTCAAATGTTTAAGGTTTTTTTTTTATTATTATTTCCTTGCTTTCTAACATGGTTTTTGGAAAAGCATTTTTTTTCTTTCTACTTAGAATAAAAATACTCTTAATTTCATTCATAATCAGATGATGAAGTTACATTTTATACATACACTACAAAAGTGTAGTCCTATAAAATCCCAACAATAGCTTTACATTTTGGCTCACCAAAGTATAAAAGAAACAAAAATACAAAACATATATCATCCAAAAATTATGCTCATACAGAGAAATATTACATCTCCATATACAACATGCATATATCAGAAAATAAACCTTATAGGTCGGACTCTCCATAAGATAAAGTAGATACAAAAAGTATCTGTAGATATAAGAAAACTAAGCCTTCACAACAACTAATGGAAATGCTCATCAATTGTACATTTGGAAATATGAAAGAAAAACCATCATACAGGACCTATACGACCCCTTTGTATAAAAAATACTTAAATGTGTGTCTGTGATAACCTGTCAATTGATGAAAAGAGGAAATAAACTATCAAAATCATAAGAAGAGTACCTGAAAATATGTGTGGAACCCTACATATCAATCACTACTAACATTTGGCACTAAAAAATGATCCCACTATGGACGATGGAAGTACACATGAGATTGATCATTGACCTATTCCATTATTGCCCAAAGATCATTTTCCATATGGAGGCCATCTTTTGACAAACTAATAGCAGTGTGATTCCTTTCATTGTAAATATGTGAGCAATAGAAAGATTTGAATGAATCAATAATACACTTAATCTCCTCTAGAATATGCCTAAGAAAAATATTCATGCATGAAATAATGTTATTAAGCCAATTTATAGATAAGATTGATCTAGATTTATGCAGGAGTGAATTGAAATACAAATTTAAGCATAAACATAAAGCTACAAGAAAAATTGAACTTCAATTAATTAATAACAAATACTGAAAAGTGACATAGATTTGTTTCGAGGGGAACGATGGACATGAGGGTTTTGCAGTCTAAGGTTTCGACGAAGGAAGGATAGAGGGGGTGCCGAACGTTGTAGCAGCGTACAAGGGCAGAACACGGGCAAGAGGATCAGAGTACAGAAACTAGATTAGGAAAAGCTGAAAAACCAGAAGCCTGGGGGTAAAAAAGAATTGCAAGAACTGAAGGAAAAGCAATGGAAACGGCGCAGGGGAGGGGAGAGATCCCCTCCTACAAAGCAGTGACAACAGGGGAAGCACGGAAGGAACGACAGAAGGAAGAAGAAAAAACAAGCGAAGGAGAGACTTCAGCAGCAGGATCGAAAAGGAAAACGGGATCAACAAGCAAATGTCTGCCGAGGGCAACGAATAAACCCAGGTTCGTAATACCTAATAACAGATTAGAGGAATATAGAAGTTATATGAAGGATTATGCTTTGATCTGTAAATTTGTAGGGTTCTGGCCAGTAGAGAGAGATCTTTTCAGATGGATCTAACAAAGGTGGAAACCAAAAGGACATGTGGAAATAAAGCTGGGAGCGAAGGGATTTTTTACAGTAATATTCTCAAATCTAGAGGACAAGGAAATGATCTTTGAGACAGGACCTTACTTCATGAATAATGCTGGATTATTTATGAGACCTTGGGTAGACTGTTACAACCCAGAAAAGGAAAAAATGCTACAAGTTCCAATATGGATCAGACTCTTTGGTTTACCAATAGAATTCTAGGACCCAAAATCCTTGAGGGTATAGGGAACGCAGTAGGATCTTTTGTGAAAGTGGCAGAATCGACAAAGAGGGGAAGATATACAACATACGCAAGAATCTGTGTGTATATGAATATAATAGAGCCACTTCCAGACACAATAGAGTTGGAATACCATGACGAGATCTGGCATCAACCAATTGATTATGAACATTTCCCTTTTCGCTGCAGAAGATGCCATGAGTATGGACACCTATACCGAGAATGCCCTATCACGTTATCAGAAAAGGAAAAGGAAGTAGACAATGAAAGGAGAAACACAGCGAAGGAATCAGGACAGGAGGATGAGAACTTCAGAGAAGTGCAGAGAAAAAAAAAAGGAGGGAACAACAACACAGAGCCGGACAAACAAAAAGGAACCAATATTATAGAATCCCAAAACAAATTCCAAGTCTTACAGGAAGAAGAAGTGGAAGCAGAGGAGAAAGAAGATGAGGAAATAGAAGGAATGGAGGTCATAAAGGAGAATGCAGATAAAGGGGTAGATCAAGTAGATAAAGGTCCAGAGGTAACAGAGGAATCAATAGAAAACCAAGAGGATCAACGAAGAATGGAAATAGATCCACAAAGAACAAAAGGCGAGGAAGAAGAACAAGTAATGAGGAAGCTTCTGCAGGAATGGAAGACGCTCGATGAAAGATTTATTCCAGAGGAATAGAAGTAGATGTATAAAGAAGCCTTTCAAAGATACAAAGAGAAAAAAGGAATAACTGAAGACAGAAGAATTGGGAAGATGGAGATGCAGGAAACCCAAAATATAGGAATGAGCAGTACTGGCAAAGGAGGGAGAAAAAGAGGTAGAAGAACACTGAGTGAAACAATTCAAGAAGTGGGAAAAATATTGGTGAATTCAGGAAGAGTTATACCTCTCTCAGAGGTATTTCAATCCCCCCCAAAACTATTGAGATGATCATCACAAGCTGGAACATAAGAGGCCTCAACAGTAGAGGCAAGCAGAGGTATTTAAATGACAGACTGAAAAAAGATAAGCCTAGCATAATGATAGTACAAGAAACAAAAATAAGTACAGAGAAAATGATAGATATTTTGAATAGAAACAAGAATAGATATGAAATGATGGGACATGACGCGATTGGGAGTGCGCGAGGATTGGTAATAATTTGGAACCCAGAAGAAATACAAATAGACAATTGGATAAGTTTCCCAAGAATCCTAACAGGAACTGCAAAGATTATAGGAACAACAGAGGAGGTTATTGTAACAGGTGTTTATGGACCTCATACCCAAAGAGAAAGGGAAAATTTTCTGCAAAATCTAAAAGCAATGAGGACTCTAATCCCTGAAAAACCGTGGATAGTAGGAGGGGATTTCAATCTGATTCGAAGCTTAGAGGAGAAAAGAGGAGGCCTAAGAAGAATGGATACAGTTATGGAACAGTTTGGAGATATGATAAGGGAGCAGGGATTGGTTGATATCCAAACTATAAATGGAAATCATACTTGGAACAACCGAAGAGGGGGAGCTAACCAAATTGCATCTCGACTTGATAGATTCTTAATTTCTGAACAAATAATGATGAAAGATGTTTTCATAGAAGCCACAATTCTACCGGTTGCAGGATCTGATCACTGGCCGATTAATATGGAAATAGATCTCAAGCAAAGACCTAATAATAGACCATTTAGATTTGAAGCATTTTGGCTCAGAAACGAGGGGCTGATAGAGAAACTAGAAGAGTGGTGGAAAAAGAGCAAACAAAAAGGAAAAAATAAAATGCATACCTTCCAACTCAAATTAAAAGAGTTGAGGGGCAAAATAAAAAAGTGGAATAAAGAAGAATTTGGAAATATTCTGAAAGAGAAACAACACCTAGAGCAAAGAATGAATGAGCTGCAACATATGGATATATTAGAAGGTTTACAGGAAGATAGAATAAATGAAGAAGGAATTATAATAAATCAACTAGAAGAGAGAAGAAAACAAGAAGAGATCTTATGGAGACAGAAGTCAAGAGTTTAGTGGCTTAGAGAAGGAGAAAGGAATTCTAAGTTCTTCCATAAAGCAATGATACAACATAGACAAAGAAACATAATTTTCTCCATTAAGAACCAAGAAGGTCAGCGTATACTACAACATGATGAAATAGAAAAAGTACTGGTTAATCATTTCAAAAATCTTCTAAGTGAAACTCAGGAAAACAGAACAAAGGCTATAATGAAGATAAGCAAGGAGATCCCTAAACTGGTAACTAGAGATCAGAATTTGGCATTGATGAGGAAAATTATTATGCAAGAAGTGGAGGAAACAGTTAGGAATATGAAAAGGAACAAAGCCCCTGGGCCAGATGGGTATACGGTAGAATTCTACCAAGCAGGATGGCACTTCCTTGCTGAAGAAGTCCTAGAAGTGGTGGAGGAAGCTCGAATTCATCAAAGAATATGGCCAGGTATAAACTCTACTCTGTTAACTCTCATTCCTAAAACTACCCACTCGAATCAAGCTGAAGGCTTCCATCCTATAGCTTTATGTAATGTTATCTACAAGATAGTGGCATCAGTGATGGCCCAGAGGTTGAAATCCATCCTCCCGAACATAATATCCCCAGAACAAACTGGGTTCGTAGAAGGAAGACAGATTTTGGATGGACTAGTGGTGGCCCAGGAAGTAATCCACACCTTAAAGGTGAAAAAGGAAAAAGGAATGCTGATTAAATTAGATCTGTCAAAAGCCTATGATAGATTAAATTGGAAATATTTAGAAGCCATCCTTCAAGTCTTTGGATTCTGTGATAGATGGGTGAAATGGGTCTTAAGTATGATCTCAACGCCAAATTTTTCCATCCTGCTAAATGGAGCCCCATCTGCTACTTTTAATGCTTCAAGAGGCCTTCGACAGGGTGATCCCTTATCCCCCTTTCTCTTCATAATAGCAGCAGAAGGATTAGGCAGATATTTCAAAAAAGAATTAAGAGAAAGAAAAATCCAAGGTCTAAGGTTATGGGGCAATCACACTATAGTCACCCACCAATAGTTCGTGGACGATATCATGATATACTGTAAAGTATCCCTGAAAGAGGTGAGACAGATAAGGAGAATACTAGAGGTGTTTATGGAAGGTTCAGGTATGGAGATAAATAATGAAAAATCAAGAACGTTCTTTTTTAATACTGCGGATCCCATCAAAAATCACTTAACCAAAACCTTGGGTTATAGAAAGGGGAGCTCCCAACAAAGTATTTAGGAACCATGTTGGACTCATCATTCCTAAAAATAGGAAACTTGAGATCCATAATAGAAAATATCATGAAAAGATTAGAAAATTGGTCTTTCCGCACCCTGAATCTTGCTGCAAGAGTCATACTGCTCAAATCAACCATACAGGCGATCCCAATATATCCACTATCAGTAATGGCAGCACCAAAAGGGATATGCAACAAGCTGATAGAGATTTATAGAAAATTCCTATGGGGAGGGCCTAAGCAACAAAAGAAATGGGCACTTTTCTCCTGGGATAGCCTAACTAAACCAAAAGAAAAAGGCGGATTAGGTCTAAGGGACCCGTCTGTACTAAATCAAGTTCTAGCAGCAAAACTAAGATGGAGATGGATGCAAGGAGGAAAGGACCTTTGGAAAGAAATATGGACAGCAAAATATAATATGCCATCAACACCTGAAGGAATATTAAGGAAACAAGAAATACCAAGAGGATCAGCTATATGGGAATTGGCCAATCAAAACAGAGAAATAGTAGATGGAAATACATTTTGGGAAATCAAAGGGGGCCAGACAGCGATATTTTGGGAAGAAGTGTGGCAACAAAGGGAGAAAATGGCGAATATACAGGTATTGTAGGATATTTACAGAATAGGGATAGACAAAGGACTCATCTTGGTCAAAGATTATTGGATAGAAGGAAGAGAAAATGAAGAATGGAGAGAATGGAAAAAAATAGAAGATTGGAACAGGAATTCAACGGAGGACCAAAAAATCTTGTTTAGTAAGGAATTAGAATCCAGGAAAATAAAAATCAGAGGAGGTAATGATATCCTACGATGGGGAAAAGAAACTAAAGGAAATTTCACTATTAAGGAAGCATATAACACAAAAGTCCAACAAGACCAGAGGGAAGAGGAGCAGAAATCGAGAAAACTTTGGAAAAATAAATGGTGGCCGAAGATAAAGATGTTCGTGTGGTTGGTAGGAAGGAAACGAATTCTAACATGGGACCAAATCCAAAAAAAAGGATTTTCAGGCCCATCAAGATGCTGTCTCTGCAACCAAGATGGAGAAGACCAGGAACATTTACTAAATGGTTGCAGAGTAGCACAATACCAATGGGATAAGACTAGAGATCTCTTTTGAAAAACTGAATGAAATCCGCAAGATATCATACAAACTCTGTGTAATTGGGGAGAAGGAAAATTTAAAAGCTCGGTGGTGAGAAGAGCCTGGAACATGGTGGCAGGATTCAATGTGTGGAATATTTGGAAAGAAAGAAATGGAAGAATTTTCCAAAAGAAAATATCAAATCCAGAAGAAGTTTGGCAAAGGACCCTGAGACAAATCAGAGAATCAATTCTTGCAGAAGTATGGACAGAGCAATATTGGAAAACCTCTGAAGAAGAAGCAGAAATCCTAAGAAGGTTGAACTTGGAACAAGGGATGGTCTTTCAACAAAAAACAAAGCAACAACAACCTATTGGTATCCAAAGTCTAGCAGTCTTCAGAAGGCCACATGAAGGGTTTATCAAGCTCAACTTCGACGGAGTGGCAAAGGGGAATCCAGGTCCAGTAGGATACGAAGGAATTTTTAGAGACAGTCAAGGAAATACAGAATGTATTTATGCAGAACATGGAGGAACTATGAGTAATAATGAAGCGGAATTCATGGGAGCTTACCAGGGCCTCAAAATTGCGATAAGAAATGGATATAGGAAGGTAGAGATCGAAGGCGACTCAGCCTTGGTTATAAGCACCATAAAAAAACTAATACAAGGGAAACAGTGGGAGTAGGTAGCCAAAAGCTGGAGAACGACGAGCCTGGTCCAAGAAATTGAAGAAATACTGAAAGGCATAGAATACAAGACCACCTCTCACGTTAAACGAGAAGGAAATAAACCTGCAGATTTCTTGGCCAATTGGGGAAGCAAGGAATTAATAGGGAAAGTGGATGATAGTTGGACAAACCAAATGGAGATGAAAAGATGGGAAAGTTTAAGACAACTCATAGATCACGATACCCATGAAACAATATAATTGCAATCAAAAAACCGAGGAGATCCTGAGCGGGATGACAAGGCAAGAACATTCGCCAGCCAAGACAGGACAGAAGGACGGTGGCCACACCCCCCTGACCACAGTAATTAATGATAATTCAGAGCAGCAGGTATGGAAATCAAATCAAAACTCGAGAAACATCGCAGAGAGTATCATGCAAGTAATAAGGGAAAAAGGAAAAGGAGGACAAACACATCATAAACAGAAAGGTGGCGTTAAAAATATAAGGTGGAACAAGAGAAGGATGACAGACAGCAAGACGTTGAAGAAGGTGGCAAGGAAAGGAGAGACCTGGCAGAGGAATAATAACCAACGACTTAAGCGAGTTAAGATGGCAGCGAGCTGGGATAAAGAAGTTCAGTCAGAGCGGGAAGATTACAGAGACAGACAATTCGATCGGAGCAGAATCAAAATTGAGGTCGAAAGCTCATAAGACATGGAGATTAACCAGGATGAGGGTTTCTTGAGGGGGACCTTTGAAATAGGACAGAGCAGTAAAAATGTTAAACGAGGCAAAACAGGCGGAAGAGGGAGAGGACGCGGACGAAGAGGTAAGGGCCGACCTCGGCAAGAAAACAATGGAGAGGAGGGAAACCCGACACGGGAAAAACAAAAAAGGGGGAGGAAATCTATCCGTAGGACGGCTCATGAGGCAGAGCAGGCTTACAATCAGGAAACAAATGAAGACATCCAAAAAATCATAGACGTCATGGAAAACAAAGTCCTGGAAGAACCGTCAGACCCAGAGATGGAAGAGTGGAAATCTCAGTTACCAGACCCAGGCAATACCAGGGGTAGATTAACCCTATACCGTCAAGCTCTCCACATTTACTGGGTCCTGAAGCACCTTTTGGCCAAGGCAATGGAACAGGTCGCTGTAGAAATGGTGGTGATGGCCCAGGAAACGCAGGCAGAAAGGAAGGAGATGGCTAATGTCGAAGTTTTAATGCGTCAACAGAATGAGTAGATCAAGGAGATACAGGGGATGCTGAAGGAACTGATAAATACCAAGGACAATAACGAAACCAAAAAGGGAAGCGCGGAGGCTTGAGAGGCTAGTTAACTCTCTCTTTTTTATTTTTGTTGCTACATATCTGTTTTGGGAATTTGATTGCATGATATAACAATCAGTAGTGAAGATAGGTCTTTGAGTAGATCTTAGAAAAAACAGTCTTTGAAAACAATCTGATTATGAAGGTTTAGTGTCTTGTAAGTTTTTTTCTGACGGTATGATAAAAGAAAAACAGTACCGAATGCATGATGAAGAGGAACCAACAGATTCGGTTTCCCATATGGGCGGATTGAGGTTCCTTAGTATGTAATTTTTCAGTTTTCTGTAGATAATAGAAATTCCTTAGCTTACAAAAAAAAAAACAAATACTGAAAAGTGTTTACATGAAGAATGTAAATAAACTAGCTCAAGCGATGATAGCTTATCTCTGAGAAGAAATATGATGGCTACATGCCTCTGAACTGTGTTACAATGAGATTCAGAAGTATTTTTATTATTGAGAAACGAGGAAAAACCCTAAAGATCCAAAAACCTAACCCTAGGAGATGAAGCACCAAAAGTTTGTGGGCCCCGTTGGGATTAGTTGGTACATCAAATTCTCGGGGTCGTAATTTTGGCATGCAATCTCTGTTTGACGTGTATGATACCTCATTAGGAATATATATCCAAGGAAAACAAATTTTGACTATAGACCCATTTTACTAGTCACAGGTCTGTCCGTTTACCAAAAAGCGTCGTTTAGGGCCTCAAAACAACTCTGAAAGTTTAGGACCTGAAAAAAATGCCAAAACTAGTAAATTGTTCTAGAAATTAGGAAACTAAAAGGAAATTGTGTTGGGGGGTCCAAGTGGAATAGGCGAGTGGCCGCCAATATCCACTTAGATCAGTCATGCCCCCTTAAGAAACAATGGTCCCCATTACATTGAGTGACTCCATGGGATGGGGAAACTTCTGTTGAATTTGGTCCCTGCTAAGCCACTTGGCTTGTTGCAGGAGTTAGCCAGCTTTGACAACCTGATACAGTTTTATCCTTTGTTGGTGAGTGTTCTTAATATGTGTGTCCATGATTTGATCAATTATGGCTTGTTCAATGCAATATGGGTTGAGCTCCATTGGTGTCAACTGCTCAATAACGTCTGATGTGTCCAACAATGGTGGAAAGTATAGTCGAAGGTGGTCCACATTGAACAATGGGTGCAGGCTAAGAAATGGAGGAATGTTGAGCTCGATAGCCTTTAATCATGTATAAACATATATTATTAATTTATAGAATCAAAATTGGGGTACTACATTCCACTACCCGTTATTTTTACACTAAACTCAATGCATATCACCATTCAAGTGTACATATATACATAATTTACAACAAAATTTTAAAAGAACTCTTGTTATGCCTACCACATTGCATGTTCCATCTCTTATGTCTCTTCTTCAGCATTGTAGCATGTCCATTAGACCTTTACCTACCCTATGGATTTGTTTCAAAGAATCATGACCTTTCTCTCCAATATAAGCATCAGTTGTACTTTTAATTCTCTTAATAGATCCACCTAAATAAGATTTCAATCAAGGACATGTTTATAGTCACACACAAGTATTCTAAATGAAGATACATGAAAAATTTAGGCATATTCATGGAAGCTAGCAATGCAAAGATGTATGCAAGTAGTCCTCTTTTGTCCAATCTTCAAAATGAACCACAAAATATAACTACCAACTTGGTACAACTTCCCAACTTTAATGAGATCTTCTTAGGATCCAATTTTATAAAAAGCTTCCCACAACCTTGGTCATGGTGTAAGGCCCATATCAAAGTGGTTGAAGCTTTGGATGGGCTCCGATAAGGCGTTCCTTCTACAAATGCAACCGAAATTTGTCACCCACTTGAAACCTATGTGGCACTTGATGCTGATCATGGCGTTGGCCTTATACATGAAGTCATGAACCTACTGGCGGATGTGCTAGATGCATTCAATAAACCTAGTGGCTTTATCAGTTTTAGACTAAACATGTGCACATTCTGTCTATGTAGTCGCAAGAGGCATTGTAACATTAATCAGACACAATGGTTGAAATCCCATGCCCGCTTGAAAGGGGTTGTGGTCAGTCAAGTTATGGGGATATTTTTTATAGTTGCGTTGCACATAGGGAAGACTCTCATCCCATGTTCGTGGATGCCTGGAGTTGTACAAGCATAGTATGTGCACTATCATCCATTTGGAAACCTTTGTTTGGCCATTAGTATGAGGATGGAATTTGACCAACTTTGTCAGCTTAGTGTCCAACAATGACCATAGGCTCGACCATGATGCGCTCAGGAACCTACTATCTTCATATGATATAATGGTTTGTGGGATCCCAAAATGTACCCAGACTCATTTGAAGAAGAGTTTGGCAGCGTCTTCTATTATGATGCTCTTCTTGCAAACCATCAATATAACTATCTTAGAAACTCTATCAATGACAACAAATACACAATCGTTACCATGCTTGGAAGAAGGATGTCCAGACATATAGTCCATGGAGATGGATTCCCACAGGGGCTTCACTCAATGAACTTCTGACCTATCGCATGTTTTCATGGCATATTAATCAGTACCCTTAATTTGACTACATATTAGAAAATACCCGTAAAATCACATTATTTAACCCCCTACCAATATGAACCCAATACCCCTTCCCAATTAAAAAATCCCTACTTCCACTAGATATTGTAGGTATCCATTTTTTCGTTAACATTTTGTATACCCCTTTATATTTTTTCATCAACTTTGAGCTACATTTTTTATACTTGCCAATATAAAACCCTTTTCCCCCTATATATCCCCTAATATATTATGCCATTTTTTACTCATTATATATCCCTCAATATGAACCACGTGGTATGGTATTGCTCCCCCAGTAAAGCCCTCGTTGTGGATTCCCAAGGCTGCCTAGGAGTAGGTAGAGACATCTGCATGCCTTGCTTCTTAATAGCTGGTTTGGCAATGGCACAAGCAATGGTGGATCTGATATACTTTCCAACATCCTATCGGATATTTGTCTAATAAAAATACTTTTGTAGTACTGTCACTGTCTTCTCTACACCAAAGTGTCCTATGACCCAACTGTAGTGCGGCTCCCAAATCATCTTGGCATGCTCACTTGAAAGAACACAAAGGTGTCCTAGGTGGCATACTAGTGTCATGTCCCAGAGGCGGAAGTCTGGAACTTTCTTACCCTCCATCAACATCTATTATGTGGTGGAAAATTCAGGATCATTTTTGTAAAGTTGCGGCCATCTAGAAGTCTTGTGCCCACAAGAGTCGAGGAAAGTGGTCAGTGCCACAACCGGTGGCCGACTGAGGCAATCTACAACATCATTGGTGCTACCCTTCTTGTACTTAATGTTCATATGATTTTTTTTAAGGTATGTGGACCATTTCTAATGGAGGTTATTCTACAACTTCCTTTGTGTCTATATAAATTGAAGAGGTCAATGATTTGTGTGAATGATCATCTCCTTCCCCAAAATGTAATGTTTCCATTGTTGGCAAGCCTGCACGATGGAATACATTTCTTTATCATAGGTGGGGTATTTCTAAATTGTGTCAGAGAGTGTTTCACTATGATAGGCCACTAGATGCCCTTGCTAGGTGAGGACTGCACCAATGTCGTACTCAAATGCATCTGTCTCAATTTCAAATGGTATTGTAGGTCTAGTAATGTGAGTACTAGTGTAGAGAAAAGGTGGTGCTTCAACTCAACGAATGTCTTCTATTTGAAGTCATACTAAAAAAACTTTTCTTTTTCTCTGCCCTCAGTAACAAGATTCAAGGACAATGGTCAACACCAAAACCGGTGGCCGACTGAGGCAATCTACAACATTATTGATGCTACCTTTCTTGTACTTAATGTTCATATGAAATTGTTGCAGGTATTGGTGCTTTAGCTCAACGAACGCCTTATATTGGGACTCAAAAAGAAAAAACTTTGTTTTTTCTCTACCCCTAGTAACTTGACTCAAAGGCCAAGTGATATGACATAATCCCAACACGAACCTTCTATAGAAATTTTCAAGGCCCAAAATGATGCAATGATCTGTTAGAGAGGTCGGGGCTGGCCAATCCCGAATGACTTGGATCTTAGTCAGATCCACATGCACACCTTGCTCATCAATGATGTAACCCAGATATTAGACCTAGTTCATGAAAAAAGTGCATTTCTCCAAGTTGGCACATAATTTGTGTTGACAACAGGTTTGAAGGACCTGCCGAATGTGCTGCAAGTGCTCTTACCAACTATTGCTGAAGATGAGGATGTTATCTAGATATACAACCATGAACGATTTGGTGAAGGGGCGCAAGATGTCATCCATCAGACTCATGGAAGTTGCAATGACATTTGTCAACCCTAAAGGCATGACCAACCACGCTAAAAATCCCTCCTTAGATTTGAAGGTGGTCTTCCATACATCTATGGGTTTGATTAAAACCTGGTAATAAATAGACTTCAAATCATTCTTGCTAAAGTACTTGCCCCCCTTGAGCTGGTAAAGAAGGACATCAATCCATGGGATTGGATACCTGTTCCTAACATTGATTTTATTTAGTGCTTGATAATCAATGTAGAGTCTCTAGGTCCCATCCTTCTGCACAAGTGCAATTGGGCTCCCACAAGGTGAGGAACTTAGTCAGATGTGCCCTTTTTGCAGCAACACCTAGATCTGCCACTTGATTTATTTGTTTTCCCAAAGGAATCAACAATATATTAGCCCATGGGTAGAAGTGCTATGGGAGATAGATCGATCAAATGCTTGACCTGACAGTGCAAAGTTACCCTTGTGGGTGAGGAGAATATGTCCTTGTATTCTTCCATGACCTTATACACCTTCTCCTACTACGTGGAGGTATCCTTCCCAGGGGCCATGGATGCGGCCACGATCTTCCCCTTACTTTGAGAGCAAATCAGTAAGAAAACAAATTTCCCAGTTTTGGAGATGATCTTATTGCATTGCTTAGAAAAGATCACAGAAATTGCTATAGGCAGTGTTGGTATCCCAAATTGCTCTATTTTCACCCTATTCCCATAAACCTTAACGTTTGTTTTATCTCTATTGAACCCTCTCATTCCTGCACTAGTCCAAAATAATCATCTATTCCTACATATACTTCGTATTTCATAATTAAGATTTATTAAGTGCTTTATTAATTACTTTACATAGATTTCATACGTTTTAGTATCCCTTGTAACTTATGTTTAAATTTCCTAAAAAGTAATTGAAGAACTAAGTGTTAATCATTATTTAGCGTGATCAGTGCAGGAAGATTCCTGCACCACTAATGATGCTACTCCGTTATCTTCGTGATATTCCACGTAGAAGTTTTTGATCCACAACTCCTAGCTTGGTTGCGGACTATCCGAGGATGGAATTTGGTGGCATATAGTCAAGGATGCTTGCCAAGAATATGGTCTATGGCCAGCAAAGTCCGTGTTTTATTATAACCATCAGCCAGTTTTGCAAAGTTAGTTTGTTAGTCCATTCGACCGAAAGGCTTGAATAGGAAATGACTGTAATTAGCAGAATATGGCTAAGGCCGAGAGACTGTATGTAATGTAGCCTGTAGGTAGATCCAAGCTAGTGATCTCTGAGTTATAATTTTGTTTACTTTCTATCGCCCTCGATTATGGGCTGGACTCGCACTATCATGTATATTTGCTGATCAAGTTAATACAAGGAACACACCATGTTTTCTTCACACTGTGTTTAATTTCTATTTCATGCGTGATTAAGTGTTGAATCATTTCATTTCCTAAACGAGAAATGAGTTGGTTAGCTAGGCCCCAGCCAGCCCAGCTCGTTTACCCTTGTGCTTTTGCCATTTAAAAATTCAGTGTGAACATTTATTCATTTTCAGTTGTGTGGCTTTAATTGCTCTTATGTTTATTTCAAAGTTCTGAGATTAATTCATTTTACAGTCAAGTGTGAACGGATCTGTAGTTTGGAAGTTTAATTAATTTTATTTCTTTCTTGCAATTTCTTTCCTACAAATTACTTTCTTGCAATTTCCTTCCTGCAATTCCTTTCTTGTAATTTTTGTCTTAGTTTGCTTCCGGTCAGATTGTGTAGAATATTCTTCCTGTACAAGTGCATGTAGTTTCCTTCACTCCAGTTTTACTTTACAACAAGTGTTACGTTCCTTTCTTGCTTATAATTTCATTTATTCCTAGAAGCAAACATATTGTCAATTCAAGTAATCATTCTCAATGTTAAGAATTATACTTTTGAATGGTATTTACATGAATTATGAAGGTATGTTATTACAAACACTATACTTTATACTTGCAGTTTATAACTTAAGAACAAGGAACATAAATGTTATAAGTGAATTGCCGAAAGTCAGTTGATGCATGCAAATTAATTTGACTGCTGCTTGATTATTTAGAATTGTTTTTGCCTTATGAAATTTACTTTCATTGCAAAGTTCAGTTAATTAAAGCATTATTTTTCACATGTAATTTATCTCAGAATCTAGCTTGTTGATGAGCCTCATCACTGGGTAATTATATGGGCCTTAATTGGCCTTAATTCACCTCCTAGCTTAGTCAAACCAACTATTCACACAACTTATTGCATACTTTTGATTATATTTTGTTTATGAGATGAGTTAGAGTTGGATCTTTTGCTTTGTGGTGTAATGTGCATGTAATGCAGGAATAAAGGATAAAAGCAAGAAAAAATGGAGGAATAAAGGATAAAAGCAAGGAACTGTGGCAAAGACCTTGGTCAAAACTCGAATGGGATAAGGGAGAGGAATTATAGGAAGTAAATCCTCCTCATTTACTACCCCTCCATTCGAATATTCCTCCATCAGCTCGGAGTGCAAACAGCCAAATCATGAGGACTAAAAGACAGTCGAGCAAGTGAAAGTTACAAAAACTAGTTTATCTTGAGTGGGGAGCCAAGCCTCCTTAATGGGAAGGAAGTCATTGGAGACTTCATATGTATAAATAGAGAGGCTTAGGACCTCAGTAGGATTCAGATTCTTATTGTAAACTCTACTTTATTTCTGAGCTGCAAGACTTGTGGTAGTTTGTTATGTAATCCATGGTTTTTATAATAAAGATGAATTCTGTTTTGACCCAACACTAGTTAACTCAAAGGGATGAAGCTCTTGGGTTAGGGCCCAACCCGAGCAGCCAAAGCTCCTCTTTATTGTACGTGTATGCTAGCATAGATTTCTGGTTATGTTCATTTGCTTAAGTAGCTTCCTGGTTTTCTATTCATTTGCTTAAGTAGTTGAATTTCCATTACAACACTATAGCACAACTTCCTAGTTTTTTGTTCATTTGCTTAAGTAGCTGCATTCCCATTACAGTAGTGTAGAGTAGATCGGTTGTGCTTTAGTTTACTTCCATTTGTGTTTTTTTTCAATTAGCAGGTTAGCTAGGAGAAAAATTACACCATAAGGTTGTCCGCAGGTGTCTCGACGTCGCCTCCTCCCTCTGGGACCATGACTTCAGGAAGAGACCCTTAATCCAAAAAACACAGGTTTATATTTCTCGCATGAGCTTTGGAGTTTGTTGTTTGATACAGTTACTTGTTTCATTTCATTATCATTGTTTTCCCTCACTCTCGGTCCACCCTCACCCTCACTGGTTTTTTTGTCGTTTTCATTTGAAAACTCCTTCAACACATTCTTCATGCATTGTTTCCTCACCATTCGATCCACAACAAACCTGACCAATCACCGTCCGATTCATTAGTTTACCCAACGACCATCGCGCACGAAGTCTTCCACCTACTTTATGCGCTCTAATCTCCACCGTCGATCTGTCTCTTGATCCAACGGCTATCGCATCACCTCAATACTTTATGCACCCCAATCTCCACTATTAATCTATCTAGCCTGATCCGATGGCTATCGCGCAATCTCGCGCGGATTCTTGCACGACCGTTATCTGCCTGAGAGCATGGAAGAAAAGTGGTTTTCCTGTGCTACGTGTCACCCAGTTAGGCTAATTGCATGAAATTTCAAAATACAACTTACAACTTTGAGGGCGCGCGAGAAACTGCTTACCGCCTCCGAAAACCCGCTCCATCATTTCCGCACATTTCTTTCGCATTAAGATCTTTGTTGTTCATATGCCAATTAATCCCGTTCATCCATCCGTTCACTTAATTCCTCACGATAAGATCTCCGTCGTTCATCTGCTTTGTTACCTTGTTCGTCCATCCATTCACTTAATTCCTCGTGATAAGACCTTCGTCGTTCATCTGCTTCATTACCCTGTTCATTCACCTATTCCCTAAATCACCCGTGATAAGATATCCTTCGTTCATCCTGTTCATTAACCCTGTTCATCCATCTATTCACTTAAGCCCCTACGATAAGATCTCTATCGTCCATCTTCTGTTCGTTGATCGATCCAATGGTCCCTATGCACTACTGCATCCTTACGTCCTCCTTTCACCAATTTCGATCTCCGACTGCTCTTCCGCTTGAAAAAAGATTTAGTTTAGTTCCTTTTCTTACACCTTAGTATAGTTTAATGCTCTTTATCTTTGCAACTTAGATAGCAGCATTAGGTTAGTGTTGATTTAGCAATTCTGTTTAGCATAGCTGTTTAGATGGTTAGTTAGGTTAAGGTGTGGTTTAGCATTACATGTTGTTTTCTTCATTACTACAATAGAGTAGCTCTCTCTTAGAATATATTTTCTCTTCTTCCATCAAAGAATTAAGCTTCTTCTAACCCTATAGAAGTCTGGCTTGGAACCCCTAGGGTCTCTTTCCAGACGAGCAATGAAAATAGGCAGGACCTTCACTTTTACTTGTGGATATATCATTGTCACCTCCAAGTTTGTACGAACCTCGGGTTGATAAGTAAATCTGGTAGCCCTGGGAGTTGCAGCATTCTTGTTGCAATACGTAGGCTCATCACTTTTTGTCACCGTTGCTGGGGAGGTGTCTAAGTAGAATGTGATTACTGCTTTCTTCTATTTCTAGTCTCCAATTTTCTTCCATTAGTTTATTTATGCAAAAGTAATCTAGTTTCTTCCTTTCTTTTAGTTGTAATTATCTGCTTTGCTTTTCATTCTGCAAGTAGAATTTCAATTCAGCAAGTAGTCTTTTTCTGTCAGTAGTCTTCCTTCAATCAACAATTTCATTATGTAAGTAGAATTTCAATTCAGCAAGTAGTTTTTCTTGTTAGTGTTTTTTCATTCAATCAGCAATTTCCTCTCTGTAGAGTACCTTCCAGCTTAAATAATAATAATAATAATAAATAAATAAAAAAAAAAAAAAAAAAAAAAAAAAAAAAAAATCCTTACAAAAACCAACCCAAAAACATTTCCTTTCATGCCTTGTAGGAATAGGGTAAATTCAGGGAAATTCTTGTCAAATACCCCCACTGCATCCAATAGTCAACCTTCTCTCTTCTTCAGTGACGGTGAATTGGAAGACCCTTTCGATGAGAAACATTACATATTTGAGGAACTTACAGGGGAAGAAGAAGAGGAAGAACCCATTCCTACTGAACCAATGGCTGAAAACTGAAATGACAGAGGAAATAGAGAGAGAATTGAGGGTGCCTTCCCCATCAGGGAGACCTATGGCGACACTAAGATGAAGAATATAAGCCCCTCTGCTCTACCTCATTTCCATGGCATGACCATAGAGGACCCTGACACTTTCCTATTTGAGTTTGTTGTTATATTCCAAACCTATGACTATACATATGATGAGCAAAAGTTAAAATTGTTTCCATCTACCCTTAAGGATGCAGCATTGTGATGGTTCATGGGTTTACTTGGAGATAACATTACAAATTGGGCTCAGATGCAACAGGATTTTAACAACAAATATAGGGACTACTGTAGGTCAAAGGATACTAAAGAAGATATTTTCAGGATGACCATAGGCCAAGATGAATCCTTAGAAGACTATGAAGAAAGATTCCAACTCAGTTACAAAAGGGCCAGGTGCACACTTGACCCTGAGTCACTGAAGTTGGTCCTGCTTAGAGGAGTAAGGGAGGATCTTCTGGATACCTTACATATGATAGAAGGAGGAGATATCTATCAATTACCCTATGAGGATATTAAGGCTGTCTTTAGAAACTATTCTAGGGCAACCAGGATAAAGGGTAGGGGTAGTCAACCTATGGCTAGTGCATCATCCTCTAATTCATCCATCAAGGGTGAAATTGGAAATATGCTGGAAGATTTCAAAAGTGATATGATGCAAAACCTTGCCTTGCAATTGGACACCATGAACATCAAAAGGAAGCAAGAGGAAGCAGAGGGAGCCTTGTCCATATTTTGTTCTAGATGCACCAGGAGGCATCCTAGGGATGAATGTCCATTGAACTGTATTAAGATTTGCTCAGTCTGTGAAGAAAACCACTCCACAAACAAGTGCCCTTCTTTACCTGGACTCAAAGTTGTATATCAAGGAGGTGAATGCGTCACTGAGCAGCTGTGCTACATTAACCAAAGGATACCTCCTGGGCCTAGACCATACCAGCAGGGTATGCAAGGGTCATCCATGCATATTACAACCCCAAACAAACCACAACTATACCTTCTTGGGGACCCCCTGCTCATCCTTCCTAGTCTACACCCCTTCCTTGGTCCTGTACATCTCAGTATCATTCCCAGCCAGCCAGCTAGTCATTTCAACCTTATGTTCAGCCACAACCTCAGTGGAATACCCTACTCCAGGGGTGGATGCCCCAATTCAACAATGTTCCAGCCCTATTTCCTCCACCACCTACCCAACCACAACTCCTGCACTCTACTCCACCCAAGCAACCCCAGATGCGTGCCCAGCCAAATCCAAACCCAAACAATAGCTGGGCTCAACAAGTATAGAGACATCATACCCAGCTTATGTTGTAGAAATCCAGGAGGTCAACCTAAGATCTGGTAGAATTCTCCCAAACAACCAACCAACCTCCCTCTCCACATAGGGAGGTTGAGGAAGAAAGAGAGGAAAACAACCTTAAAGTAAATCCACCCTTTCCTGAAAGATTAGCCCAACCACTCCAGCCTACCCCAGAAGAAATTGAACTTCTGGGCGAATTGAAAAATCTGTGTGTAAAGATCCCCCTTCTCTAGGCAATAAAATATGTTCCCATTTACAATAAGTTGATTAAGGAGAAATTCTTCAAGCATCCAAGAAGAAGAAAAGGGATGCCCCTACCATTAATGTCACTGGGTAGCTATCGGACTTAATGCTAGGGTAGGTAATATGTCCAAAATATTTTGACCCTAGAAGCCCTGTAGTAGATGTGCACGTCAATGGCACCATTGTCCCATACACTCTGATTGATCTTGGGGCTATCATCAATGTGATGACCAAGGACACCATGCTCAAGCTCAACCTCCAAGGGTCATTAAGGAAGACCACAACAGTTCTATAACTTGCAGATTGTTCCAGAGTCACCCCGAAGGGAATTGTGGAGGATGTGATGGTCTCCATTGACTCTTGGGAGTACCTTACAGATTTTCTAGTTCTCTAGCCTAAGGCTAAGCTTCCTGGTTACCCTCTCATCCTTGGGAGGCCATGGTTGGCCACAACTGATGCTTACATTAGTTGTAGGGTTGGGAATATGACCATCAAGGATGGGCATATGTCCAAACAGTTAGTCCTATACCCTCTTGCTCAACCTTCCCTAGAGCATGATTTATCTTTATGGTTGGAGGAGGAGGAAGAAGATGAGGTTTATTCTGCCCAGCTTTATGCTTTGGAAGCAACCATAGGAGGAGGACACCAAGATGATGATGACTTAATTGAACACCTGCTCCAAAGTCCAACTCCTAGTTCATTACCATTAGAAGAAGAAGTAAGGGAAACCCAGAACAATCATTAAATTGACTTATTCTTGGCCAATTCTAACCCACTCCGTGTCAAAACCATAGAATTCAGCCCAGAGAAAACTTTGAAAATTAATCCATCTCTGTCTGCTCTTGAAGAGGAAGAGTTATGTAACATGTTGAGAGAAAACCTAGAAGCCTTCTTTTGGAGTTACAAGGAAATGAAGGGAGTACACCCCTCAGTGTGTACTCACCACATATACATCAAAGAAGGTTGCAAGCCAGTCAGGCAACCACAAAGGAGGATGAATCCAGCGCTTAAAGACATAGTCAAAGAAGAATTGCAAAAACTTGCTAGATGCAGGATTCATTTACCCTATCTCTGACAGTGAGTGGGCCCCTCCTTTAGTGTTAGTTCCCAAGAAAAATGGTAAGTGGAGGATTTGTGTTGATTATAGGGAGTTGAAAAGCCACAAAGAAGGATCATTTTCTCTTACCCTTCATTGACCAAGTGCTAGATGGCCTGGAAGGGAAGAATTGTTTTTCCTTCCTAGATGGATTCAATGTGTACAACCAAATCCAAATCTGCCCGGAAGACCAGGATAAGACCACATTCACTTATCCTTGGGGTACTTTTGCCTATAGGGTCCTTCCTTTTTGCCTATGCAATGCTCCTGCCACTTTCCAGAGAACAGTATTGAGTATTTTTGCTGAATTAGTACATGATGACGTGGAAATATATATGGATGAGTTTACACCTTATGGCTGTGATTTTCAAGAATCCCTGACTAACCTAGGAAAAGTATTGCACAAATGCATTGAAATGAACCTGTCTCTCAGTCCAGAAAAATGTGAATTCTTAATGACTGAAGGGACCGTGCTAGGTCATTCAATATCTCAGCAAGGACTATAGGTGGACCCAAACAAAATAGAAATCATCCAAAGGGTCCCACCTCCACAAAAGCAGAGAGATGTCAGGAGTTTCTTAGGGTTAGCTAGATACTACCAAAGGTTCATAAAGGACTTCAACAAGTTGGCCTCTCCTTTGTTTGGGTTGTTGGCCAAAGATTCTGAGTTTATATGGTCAAAGAGTTGTCAAGAGGCCTTAGACATTCTAAAGGGTAAGTTAACCACTGCACCAATCCTTAGAGGCCCAAACTGGGCCCTCCCTTTTCATATTCATGCTGATGCCTCACACAAAGCCATAGGAGCAGCCTTAGGTCAGGAAGAGGAGAAATTGCCCTATGCCATCTATTTTATCAGTAAAAACCTGTCAAAGGCTAAGCTAAACTATACTGTGACCAAAACAGAACTCCTAGCTGTTGTGCATTCATTAAACAAATGTAGGCATTACATTACAGGGTATCAAACATTTGTGCATACTGATCATGCTGCAATCAAATATTTAATGAACAAACCAGATGTGAATGCTAGAATTATAAGATGGTTGCATTTATTATAGCAGTTTGATCTAACTATTGTTGATAAGCTTGGTAAGGAAAATGTTTTTGCAGACTTTCTATCTAGGATGAATCTTCCTGCAGGTGAAGAAGGAATGGTGGATGACTAGTTACCAGATGAGCATTTGTTTTCTATTTTAGTTCTCTCCCCATGGTTCGATGATATATCAAACTATTTGGTATCAACATAGTTCCCACCAAACTTGCCCTCCAAAGAAAAGAGCAAGATAGTCAGGAAAAGCGCCCCCTTCACCTAGATTAGGGGCAATCTGTTCAAAATTGGCCTAGATCAAATCTTGAGAAGGTGTGTAAGAGAAGAGGAAGTTTTTGACATCCTTCTGACCTATCATGATGGGTCTTGTGGAGGTCACTTTGCAGCTAAGAGGACATCATTCAAAGTGTTACAAGCATGCTATTATTGGCCTACTCTTCATTGAGATGTGAAAAATTACATTAGTCAGCGTGATTGATGCCAGAGGATGGGAAAGCCTACTCCAAGAGATGAAATGCCCCTACAACCTCAAGTGACTTTCGAGCCATTTGATAAGTGGGGCATGGACTTCATTGGGCCTATCAACTCTCCTTCAAAGCAAAAGCAGTACATTATTGTGTGCATTGATTATTTGACTAAGTGGGCTGAAACCAAGGCGATTAATGTAGCAACAGAAGAGAAGGTGGCTGAGTTCCTAAGGGAGAATATATTCTACAAATTTGGGTACCCTAGAGAGCTATTCACAGACCAAGGCAACCAATTTACCTCGCACATGATTGAAGAACTACTCAGCTATCACAAAATCAAGCATATGACCTCCACTCCTTATCATCCACAAGCTAATGGGTAAGTGGAGGTGACCAATAGGGCACTGGAGAACATCTTAACCAAGGTAGTGAGCAGCAACAGGAAGGATTGGGCAGAGAGACTAGTTGAGGCCACCTGGGCCTATAATACAACATGGAAGACCACCACTGGATTTACACCCTATGAGCTGGTCTATGGGAAAAAGGCTTTGTTGTCCATTGAGTTTGAATATAACACATTGAGGATGGCAGCCCAACTAGATTTGGATCTCAGTCATGCACAAAAAGAAATATTGTTCCATTTGAATGGCTTGGATGAATTCAGAATGTAGGCCCTCCTACATACAAAGATAGTTCAGCTTCAGAGGAAGATCTGGCATGACAAACATATTAAGGAGAAGCAATTTCAAGAGGGTTATTGGGCATTGTTATATGATTCTAAGTATAAAGACTTCAAGGGCAAGCTAAGGACAAGATGGCTCATACCTTATGTGGTGGAAAGATGCCATGATAATGGTTCAGTGCAAATCAGAACTATAGATGAAGAAGCCATTCCATTGCTTGTTAATGGACACCGATTGAAAATGTACAAGAGGCCTTTATCAAAACAAGATTTCATTGACAATATCAATAAGACAGTGGTGATGGTGGAGCAAGTTCCAGCTCCTCCTTCATCAGGGCGCTGAAAAAAAAAAAAAAAAAAAAAAGAATAAGGATTCAGGGGAAAACCTCGTAAGGCGGCCCAAGGATGAGGAAAAATGAAAAAGAGTAAGAATATCCATGGGTGAAAACCTTCCTTGAGGCACCTAGGGTAGATATCTAGGGTGAAAACCTCTCTAAGGCAACCTAGGTGTTTTTCAAAAAAAAAAATATAATAATAAAAGAAAAAAAAAAGAAAAAAGTCATAATTGTTATTTGCAAGTGGGTGAGAAAGACAATCAAGGAGCAAAGAGAAGATCCAAAGGGAAACCTGTCTCACATATATTTATCTCCTCCACTCCTTACGATGCATCCCTCCATTAATTCCATTGTTTTTTTACTTCATTTCTTCAATTTAAGGTGAAGATTGTGTTTTCTACAGGATCCTCTGTAATCCTACAGGATCCCTTGAATGGTAGGTTGGTTAGGTCCCCAAAATTCATTCTAGACATGATATAACCTCTCACCTCATCCATTACCATCATCCATGCACTCACACATACTCCTACTCCCTCTTTCCATTCATTACAACATCCTCACAACAACATGATCAAGAAATTCTAAGGGAGACACCAAAAATTGCCAAGTGGTAATCTAGGAGCTACAAAGCAACAATAACATTAGATCTACAGTCACAGACACCATCAACTGACAGTAGAGGAGGAAGAAGAATTTCCATGCATCAAATTAACAACACATCACCTCTAATCCTCGACAAACCGTAGCATGGCATCAAGACCACAGGTAAGTATCCCACTCACTCACTCATATGCACCATTTGATCAAAAGTTGTAAAGGTTACGAGATAGTTGGTTTGTAATTGAAAAGGTGGCAAGTTAACTTGGCCACCTTCATTCAGTCATTAGATACAAAGCAGGGTGTCTTCTCACACATGGCTGCAATTAACTTAAAGAACAGAACAGAGGAGGAGTAGGACAAGAAGTGGTTAACTATGGATTTAACAACTGTGCGAGCTGATTACAAGGAGTGGGAATGAGGTGGTATAAAGGGAAAAAAAAACATCGTTTTCATGAATTCATGCATTCCACCTCCTTGAAACTCCCTCACTCAAGTAGCTCTCATAACTTTGGACACCCATTGGGAGTAAGGATCCATTGTTCCACAAGAGAATTCCTACAAGAACAGTCTACAGGAGCAGTCTATAGGATACACAAAGGCAGTCTACAGGATAAGAAGAGAGGGGTTCAAGAAGGAATATCAAGAGAATTTTCCACTGCCACCATTCTAAAGAGGTAGGATCTAAAAATCCATCCCCATTTACAAGCAAATGAACTAGAAGTCCCCTAAAAAGCTAGTGGATTACATACACATGAAACTCTGTTTTCTCAAGAATTTGCTCATTCCCTCACTCCACACAGCCGAATCCATGACACTATTTAGTTAGAGGGCTCACTATAGATCTCACCCCAGAGTTCATCAGTAGGGTCACCACACTTCCCCTAGGAATTGCATGGAGAAAAGAAGACAAAGCAGCTAGTCAAGTGGCAAAAAGGAAATTATTTTTAGAAGGTGAAGAACCCACAGAGGATAAAAATGGAGCAAGGATGGATAGTCTGCCATACCCATGGAGTGAGGTAGGCTACCAACTCATCAAATATATCTCATATGAGGGTAGATACAATGTTTTTTATGGCTACCATTTTAGGATACTTGAAGAACTAAGATTTGGGGTAGAAACACCAGTTCACCAAAGACTCAACATACCCTATTTCTTGATGAAATCACTCATAGACTCCAGCAACAAAGTAAAGGAAGGGAATTCCCAACAGTTGGCTCACCATGGTTTGATCAGAATCCTCATTGAGGATGCCCTCCAAAACCTCAGGATCCTTATAAAATGGCCAGTCTTCAGAGACTTACCAGCAGAGGATGACATCAAAACCCTCATCTATGATGTTAGTCCTTCTGTCAGAGAGGAAGAAGGCATTGAAACAGAAGGGGAAGAACACAAGGAGGAGTCACCTAGGGTGTCTCCAGAGGCCCTTGAGAGGACAACTGCAAGAAAAGGAAAATCAACTAGCATGTATGGCCAACCTCTCCTTGGAGGCCATCCAGTGTAGGATGCCAGCTAAATCCTATGCTCTTTACCTCAAAGAATAATGGCTACAATTTCAAATTAAAACACTAGCACAAAGGGGCACCATGCCATTTCAGGACTGTAGGCAGTTTATTGATCTTTGTGATCGAAGTGCACTAGAGGATAGGGCCAAAATGGTTGATTTTTACTTGCACAACATGGCCCTCACATACATGAATATTTGGGATCCTAATGCAGAGATAGGAGATCTACAATTAATGGCTTTGGCATCATTGATGAACCATGAGAAGTCAAGGGCTGCAAAGATGAAAATAATATTGGCCAGAGAGAAAAATGAACCTCTTTTCACCAGAGCTAAACAATTAAATCCCATGGCCCTAATCAGCACCCATAATCTAATTGCAAATGATCCTCATCTGGAACCTAGATATCTTGTTGCCCAAGAGCAAGCAATTTCACATTTTGAGGATATGTTTACACTGCTAAGAGATGATAATATAGATTCCTGCTAAAGGAGATGAAAAACACTGCCACACAGCTTGAATATCAGAGAATATCACTTCCCTCAAAGGTTGAGAGAGGCACTCAACAGGACACCTATGTATAAGCAATCAATGCAAAGGTTGAAGGTCAATTGGATAGGCCTAAAACTCCGTCCACCACTACTTCTAGGGATGCTAGAAGGGAGAAAATAAGAAGAGGAAAAGAGGCAGTGGTAAGAACTAGAAAGGGAAGCAGGCTTCTATAAACAAGAAGAAGAGACCACAACAGAAGCATGGGATGTCAGAGAGGCTACCAGAGCCATGAAGGACATGGACATTGACTAAGTTACTCAGGGGATGAGAAACGCTTTCAGTAGGGGGGTGATGATGAGCCTCATCATTGGGTAATTATATGGGCCTTAATTTGCCTTAATTCACCTCCTAGCTTAGTCAAACCAATTATTCTCACAACTTATTGCATAATTTTGATTATATTTTGTTTATGAGATGAGTTAGAGTTGGATATTTTTCTTTGTGGTCTAATGTGCATGTAATGCAGGAATAAAGGATAAAATCAAGTAAAAATGCAGGAATAAAGGATAAAAGCAAAGAACTGTGGCAAATGCCTTGGTCAAAACTCTAATGGGACAAGGGAGAGGAATTATAGGAGGTAAATACTCCTCATTTACTACCCCTCCATTCGAATATTCCTCCATCAGATCAGAGTGCAAAAAACCAAATCATGAGGTCTAAAAGACAATTGAGCAAGTGAAAGTGACAGAAACCATTTTATCTTGAGTGGGGAGCCAAGCCTCCCTAATGGGAAGGAAGTTGTTGGAGAATTTAGATGTATAAGTAGAGAGGCTTAGGACCTCAATAGGATTCAGATGCTTATTGTAAACTCTACTTTGTTTCTGAGCTGCAAGACTTGTGACAATTTGTTATGTAATCCATGGTTTTTATAATAAAGATGAGTTCTGTTTTGAGCCAACACTGAGTTAACTCAGAGGGCTTAAGCTCTTGGGTTAAGGCCCAACCCGAGCAGCCAAAGATACTCTTTCTTGTACAGGTATGCTAGCATAGATTTCTGGTTCTGTTCATTTGCTTAAGTAGCTTCCTGGTTTTATGTTCATTTGCTTAAGTAGCTACATTTCCATTACAGCAGTATAGCATAGCTTCCTGGTTTTTTGTTCATTTGCTTAAGTAGCTGCATTCCTGTTACAATAGTGTAGAGTAGGTCAGTTGTGCTTTAGTTTACTTCCATTTGTGTTTTTTTCAATTTGCAGGTTCGTTAGGAGAAAATATCACCATAAGGTTATCTGCAGGTGTCTCGACCTCGCCTCCTCCCACTGGGACCATGACTTGAGGAAGAGACCCTTAATCCCAAAAACATAGGTTTCTAGTTCTCGCATGAGCTTTGGAGTTTGTTGTTTGATGCAGTTACTTGTTTCATTTCATTATCATCGTTTTCCCTCACTCTCAGTCCACCCTCACCCTCGCTGATTTTTCTAGCATTTCATTTGAAACCTCCTTCAGCACGTTCTTCATGCATCGTTTCCTCACCGTCCAATCCACAACAAACCTGACCAATCATCCTCTGATTCATTATTTTACCCAACAGCCATGAAGTCTTCCACCTACTTTATGCACCGTCGATTTGTCTCTTGATCCAACGGCTATCGCGTCACCTCAATACTTTATGTGCCCCAATCTCCACTGTCGATCTGTCTAGCCTGATCCGACGACTATCGCGCAATCTCGTGTGGACTCTTGCACGACCATTATCTGCCGAAGAGCATGCGAGAAAAGTGGTTTTCCTGTGCTATGTGTCACCCAGTTAGGCTAATCACGTGAAATTTCAAAATACAACTTACAGCTTTGAGGGCGTGCGAGAAACTTCTTACCGCCTCCAAAAAACCACTCCATCATTTCTGTACATTTCTTTCGCGATAAGACCTTCGTCGTTCATCTGCTGATTAATCCTGTTCATCCATCCATTCACTTAATTCCTCACGATAAGATCTCCACCGTTCATCTACTTCGTTACCCTGTTCGTCCATCCATTCACTTAATTCCTCGTGATAAGACTTCTGTCATTCATATGCTTCGTTACCTTTTTCATTCACCTATTCCCTAAATCGCCCATGATAAGATCTCCATCGTTCATCCTATTCATTAATCATGTTCATCCATATATTCACTTAACCCCCCGCAATAAGATCTCTATCGTCCATCTTCTGTTCGTTGATTGATCCAACGGTCCCTATGCACTACTGCGTCCTTATGTCTTCCTTTCACCAATTTCGATCTCCGACTGCTCTTCTTCTTGAAAATAGATTTAGTTTAGTTCCTTTGCTTACACCTTAGTATAGTTTAATGCTCTTTACCTCTGCAACTTAGATAGCAGCATTATGTTAGTGTTGATTTAGCAATTCTGTTTAGCATAGCTGTTTAGATGGTTAGTTAGGTTATGGTGTAGTTTAGCATTACATGTTGTTTTCTTCATTACTGCAGTAGAGTAGCTCTCTCTTAGAATAGATTTTCTCTTCTTCCATCAAAGAATTAAGCTTCTTCTGACCCTATAGAAGTCTGGCTTGGAACCCCTGGGGTCTCTTGCCTGATGAGCAGCTACAACAGGCAAGACCTTCACTTTTACTTGTGCATATAGAATTGTCACCTCCAAGTTTGTACATACCCTGGGTTGATAAGTAAAGCTAGTAGCCCTGAGAGTTGCAGCATTCTTGTTGCCATACCTAGGCTCATCATTTGTAATTTCAATTATTTTAACACGTCTTTTAATTCTTTCGAAAGTAAATTGGAAACTTTGGTGAAGGAATCTCTATCTCGGTGCAAGAGTTGCTCTCTTGTCACGGGAACAGAGTGCTCTAAGCCTTGAGACTTAGAGCACCTCCATAAAGACATAAGTCTTCAGTAAAGAAGGTAAAATATACTTTTTTACATAAAGTATTGTACCTGCACTAGTGCAAGCAGATTGCAACAGTACAAGAACATGTTGCTTGGTGTAGAAGGAAGACCAATTGGGAAACAGCTATTGCAAGGGACCACTTGTTAAACTGTTAGCCATCTACACTGAATATAAACATAGTATTTTATTTCAACATTTATGATTTCTTCCAGTTGTGTGAAAGTTCCTTTACTTGATTTCCTCTCAAATTATTCTTTTACATTCCAGCACTAGAATTGCTTTGGTGTCGATTGTCTTTAAGATTGTTTTCTATCTGATTCTGCAACATTTCATTTAAGAAGTAGGAATAGGAATAGGAAAAGTTCATACCACTTCTGGCATTTCCCGTGCTTCATCTCTAAGTTTACGAAACCCCTGGGTTGACAATTAATTGTTGAGGAGTTTGCTTAAGTGCAATTCCTGCACCTAACATTTTGGCACCATTGCTAGGGAGGCGATTTGAATTGGTAAGAATTTTCCACTTTTTGCAATAGGGGTAAGTCTGCTATTATTTTTTTTGCAATGTGCTTCTACTTGCTTGAACGAATTTATAGGTGTCCAGTTATTTTTAAGTTGCAACATTTTTATTGAAATTTTGTTTTGTCATTTTTTGAAATGAATGCGTAAAAGAGGTAGGGGTCCGAAGCCCATTAGGGGCCAAAGAAATAATGACAACTCTGAAACCAAATCTCATATTGGGCCTTCTTTTGCAGGTAGAAAGTCTAAACAAACTCAGGCTCATCACAGAGGAACAATCCACTTGGGCTCTCGCAGCAGTGGTCCAGGTGTGACACAATCCACAAAGGGGAAGAAGGGGACTATTAGAACCCATAGTCAGCCTTCTCAGCCTGTTGAGAGCAGTTCGTGTGGAAGAACAACAATGGCAGATTAGGTAGACAATGCAGAAGGAACTTGTGAAAATCAGGTAAATGAGGAATAGCCTACTTTTGGATTCCCAATTGTGGATCTTGATACACAAGTACAAATGAAAAATATTTAACCATCAGCTCTTCCTCATTTCTACGGTAAGGTACATGAAGATATAGACTCTTTCCAATTTGAGTTTGATATTCTGTGTAGAAGTTATGATTATTCATCTCATGACCAAAAGTTAAAGTTGTTTCCTACAACTCTCAAGGATGCAACACTCCGTTGGTTCATGGGACTAGGAGGAAACACTATATCTTCTTGGGAACAAATGAAGAGAGTGTTCTTGTCAAAATATCAGGAATATTGTAAGACTAGAGATACTCAAGATGAAATATTTACTATTATGAAAAATGATTATGAGACTCTAGAGGACTACTTGGAGAGATTCCTGTACATCCTCCAAAGGTAAAAGCACAAATTTGATCTAAGTACCATTAGAACCTTGTTCTTACGGGGGTTTAATGACAATGCTAGGAATAATTTAAATCTGTTGGGACAAGTGGATATTGCTAAAAAATCTTTTGATCAAATATGTGACTTGTGCAGGAAATTCTCGAGGAACCAATATAGATCCGGTAAAGGAATGCATAATAGAAATAATAAAACTAAATCTACTGATGTTATGATTATTGGATTAGAAAAAAAAAATGGACAATATGAAAATTGAAATAATGAATATTGTTAGTAAACAGATAGACTCTTTTAAGTTTCAACAAAACTTGTAGAGGAACAAGAGTCATTGTCCATTTTTTGTCCAAAATGTAGAAGAAAGCATCTTTTAAGAGAATGTCCTCTCGATATTAAAGAAACTAATAAATGTGAAATTTGTACAGAGAACCATGCCATGGAAAAATGTCCCTCCATACCTGGGATGAAAGCTATACTAGAAGGAGGAAAACTTGAAGCCGAATCACTGCATGCTATGGGAGCATGAAGAAACTGGCCTCAGTTAAGTGCAGGTATGGCTCCTAAACATCCACCACATTTTTTTAGTTATAATGCACATTCATATTCCTATCCTCACAATAGTCACTCTCAACATTGGCAGCATGGGAACCAATATCATTATGGAAAACCCTCCCAATCTTGGCAATAAGGATGGAGAGGGAAAAACCATTCATATCATTCACACCATTCCTATCCTACAGCTATGCAGTCATACCCTCCTACATATGCACCTTACCCAATGCCATAACCATCATTACCTTAGCTGAGTCAGCCAATGCCACCATTCCCTTTACCTCCACCATTTTGACCTTTTCAGTTTCCCACCCAACCTTTACCCAACCCCAATAACAAATCAGTACAGATGATCCATTCTATGAACCCGCTTTCCTCATCTAGATATCAGTCCATGCCAATTGGAGTCAACAACCTCCAATTGAGATCGGGGAAGATAGTAACCTTAGAAAATCAAAAGCAACCTATGGTGATTATCAATGATAAAGGTGAGGAGGAAACTCCTGACCATTCTGAAGAAGGTGACACCATCCATCCTATCCCCGTACCTTCTGAGCCTTTTCCATCTTCTTCCAACCGACCTCCCTATCTAGAGAGGTTAGTTGTGGAGAAGAAGGACCCCATTCCTGAGACTAGCCTAGCTTCTGAGCTTAGGAACCTTTTCATAAAGGTACCTTTGCTCCAAGCTATTAAAGAGATGCCCATTTGTACAAAAATCATTAGGGAACTTTGTCTCAATAAGCCATGAAGGAGAAGATTAGAACCTCAAACCATTCAATTTGTTGGTAGAGCAGTAGAGTTAATGACGGGTGTATGCACATGGAGAAATATACCGACCCCAGAAACCTTATTGTCTCTGTTCAGATAGGTGATGTCCTTGTCTCCAATGTACTTATAGACCTAGGGGCAGCCATTAATGTTATGACCAAATAAGCCATGGATCAACTTGGATTGGTCCATATTCGTCCTACTCCCACTGTGCTTGAACTAGCAGACAGATCTAAAATCAAGCTGGAAGGGATGTTGGATGATGTGGTCGTTTCTCTAGACTCTTGGGAATATCCCACAGACTTCATTGTGCTTTAGCCAAAGAACCCTGTGGAAGGACATCCCTTGATGTTAGGACGACCATGGCTTGCTACAACCGATGCTTATATCGGATGTCGTTTTGGTGACATGTATATTTCCCAAGGAGATTCCAGGAAGAAGGTCACCTTCTATCCACCTGCTAGATCCATTCAGGAGCTTCGAGACACTTTATGGTTAGACTACAATAGTGATGAGGAGACTTAGCCTATTTCCTTGATACATCGAAAATTTGAATTCTCGCAAGAGGGTGAGATTCAAGACTTCATGAACAATCTAGACACCATGCCTAGTTTTGAGTCATTGAGTCAAATTTTTAGTCTAGATTTTCAGGAAAGATATGACTCTCTACCTCCCTCACCACCATCTCTAGTGAAACCTCTATGTATTCTTGAGCCTGATACCACTCTTGTTGGGATTAGTCTAGGTAAATCCTTGCATATCATTTCAGACTTGGATTCTTGCCAACAAGAGCAACTTGTGAATTTGTTGTGAAACCATCTTGATGCCTTTGCATGGGGCTATGAAGATATGAAATGCATCCCTCCTGAAACTTGTACCCACCATATCTATATTCAAGATGGAGCCAGACATGTCCGACAACCCCAAAGGTGAATGAACCTAGCTCTAAGAGATATTGTAAAGGAAGAATTGCAAAAACTCTTAGATGCTGATTTTATCTATCCTATTTCTCATAGTTAATGGGTCTCTCCATTGGTCTTAGTCCCAAAAAAAGATGGGAGATGGCGCATTTTTATTGACTACAGAGAATTGAACAAAGCCACTCTCAAATACTACTTCCCCCTTCCTTTCATCAATCAGGTACAAAATACCTTTGCTGGTAAGAAGTACTTTTCTTTTCTAGATGGTTTTAGTGGGTATAACTAGATACAGATTGCACCAGAGAATCAAGACAAAACCACTTTTACATGTCCATGGGGTACATTTGCTTACTGAGTGCTTCCCTTTGGGCTATGTAATGCCCCGACTACCTTTCAAAGGGCCGTCTTGGCCATTTTTACTGACCTTGAGTGTGTGGAAATATATATGGATGACTTTTCTGTGTTTGGTAATTCATTTTAGGAAGCCGTCAAGAATCTAGAAAAAGTGCTTCTTCGCTGCCAAAAATCTCATCTCGCCTTGAGTGATAAAAAATGCAGATTAATGTGCAAGGAAGGGGTGGTTCTTGGCAATCTTATTTCTGAAAAAGGTATCCAGGTTGACCCTACAAAAATAGAAATTTTTTTGAGTCTTCCTATACCCAAAACTCAAAGGGAAGTGAGAGGTTTTCTAGGACATGCAGGCTACTATAGGGGATTATTTGAGAATTTCTCGAGGATAGCTAAACCCCTTTTCCGACTTTTGGCTAAATATAGTGAATTTTCTTGGTCCACAGCTTGCCAATAGTCCTTTGAGACATTGAAGGAGAAACTAGTCCAGGCACCAGTTTTGAGAGGACCAAACTGGTCCCTGCCATTTCATATTTCCTCTGATGCCTCAGATACTACTATTGGCACAGCTTTAGGACAAGAAGAAGACAAACAATCTTATGCTATTTATTTCATTAGTAAAAACTTGTCACCCGCTGAACTAAATTATAAGGTTACTGAGAAAGAGTTTTTAGCTGTAATTTTTTCCCTTAATAAATTCAGACATTATATTACAGGATATGAAGTCTTTGTGTATATTGACCATTCTGCAATAAGATATTTGATGAATAAACCATTAACTAGCGGTAGGTAGTAGTAGATTATCTTTCAAGATTGAATAATCATGGTGAAGCAATTCCTGTTGATGATGATTTTCCTGACGAACATATTTTTGCCGTGTCAACAAAATCCCCATGGTTTGTTGACATAGCTAACTATTTAGTCACTGGGAAATTACCACCTCACTTATCCGCTCGTGAAAAGTGGAATATCATACAGAAAAGCCCTGCATATTCCTGGATTCAAGGAGACCTCTTTTACAATGGGGTAGATCTCATTATCCATAGACGTGTAAGAGAGTAAGAAGTGTTTGATATTTTAAAATCTGCCCATGATGAACCTTGTGAGGGTCACTTCGCTGATAAGCGGACTACATACAAAGTGTTACGAGCTGGATATTTTTGGCCCTCCTTGTTTAAGGATGGCAAACAATATGTCAAGCGATGCGATAGCTATTAGCGATTTGACCAACCTAATCAAACCAATGAAATGACTTTATGTCCTCAGGTTATGATTGGGCCTTTTGAGAAATGGGCCATTGATTTTGTAGGACCAATAAATCCAACATCATTAAATAAAAAACATATTTTGGTTTGTACAGATTTTGTTACAAAATGGGTAGAAGCTAAAACTGTTTCTTTTGCTACTGAAAGAGTTGTTGTTGATTTTCTTTTTATTGAAATCTTTACTATATTTGGTGTGCCTAGAGAAATTGTTTCTAACAATGGGTCGTAGTTTATTTCTAATCTGGTACACGTGTGATGGAGCAGTACAAAATACGGCATAGGAAATCTACACCATATCACTCGCAAGCAAATGGTTAGGTGGAGTCCACAAACAAGGTGATTGAGTCCATCCTCACAAAGACAGAAAATATTCACAGAAAGGATTGGGCTGACAAATTACCAGAAGCATTGTGGGCATATTGAACCACTTGGAGGAACAACACAGGACACACACCATATGAGCTGGTGTACGGGAAACAAGTCCTCTTGCTAATAGAATTCCAGATCAAGACTTCCAGGACTGTAGTTCCATTGGGGCTAGATCTCTCTGAAGAACAACAATAGCGTCTTCTACAGTTGAACGAGTTAGATGAATTTTGAGGGGATTTTGTTCAACATAACATCTTGGTTCAACAACAACGTAAGAAGTAGCATGACAAGTCTATCCAGAAGAAGCAATTCCAACCAGGTGATTGGGTGCTCCTTTACAATTCTAGATTCAAATATTTTAAAGGGAAATTCCATACACGCTAGATGGGACCCTATGAGGTGGTCAAAGTGTTTGAAAATGGAGCGGTAGAGATCAAAACTATTGATGGATGGAATTTTGTGTTCCTGGTAAATGGGCATAGATTGAAGGTATATTTTCAGCCCCTTACTAAAGGAGATTTTATGCAGCAAGTCCAACAACAATCTGAAAAGGAGTTGGTAGGTGGTAACACCAACCTGTTGAAGATTTGATTCTTTATTTTCCTCATTAAAAAAAAAAATAAAAGAAAAAATAGAAAATGATTTTTTTCTTTTCTTGTAATTATGAAAATCAGTTGACTGACATGATTGCAGAAGGATCAACCTGAAAACCAGCATGCTGGTAGGAAGATCGAAATTTTAATAAAAAGGGAATGTTACTTGATTTTTAGATATGCTGGCTGCCACCAAGAAGAAGCAGGTTCAAGGAACCCAACCCTTACCCAAGTTTGGGGTAACTAGCATGGAAATTTTTATCCAAGTAAACGCTTAATTCCCACTGCAATTACTTTTTCCGGCACCAGTGCAGGCAGACCTTGAAGATAAAATTCTTCTTTTCATATATTTTCCCATTTCTTTTTCTAAATCCCCAATGAATTACAATCCTCTTTCTTCTAAAGAAAACTACCCTTACCCGATCTCGTAAAATCCCTCTATTTCCCTTGAATTTTTTTCCACATCCCATTCTAGTTTATCCCTTTTGGTGATATTGTTCTTGGAATCCCTGCAGTAATGTTCCTTCCCATTATGAAAATCACCCCTTTCCCACTTCTTTATTCCCTCATAAATTGATTGCAAGATTTGATGCAGTCAATCGAGAAGGCATACTTATGAAGCACCAAAGAATGGCGAATAAAACTTTCCTTGTATATTGAGGCAAATTCCTTTTCCAGCTACAGAATTGTGTTCTATCAGAATTGTTATTTTGGTAAAATCCCTGGTGCAAGATGTGTAGTGTAAGTAGTTAGTGCAAGCACGATGCAGTGCAAACAGTCAGTGAAAGCATGATGTAGTGCAAGCAGGATCAGTGCAGGAGCGCGACTGACTGTGGAAGCAAGTGTAAAACAAATTTCACACAGTACAGGAGCATCTTATGAAGAATGTTTATGGAATTTTATTACTTTGTACATGAGTGATTCCTGCACTGATAGATCATAGAATTATATATTTTAATTGATACTTTGTTTTATCATTTACTGACTTAGGAAATTTTTTAAATTACAAGATATATTGGGTTCTGAAATATTTTTTTTTAATGGGTATTGAAATATGTCTTAATTGAATTATGAGGTAGATCGTGGGATAGTATAGGTTGTCCGAAAACTCATAAATCACCTCCCTTCGAACCAATATCCCATCACTTGTTCATCATTGACTTACCTCCTAACCCGATCATTACGACCGTTACACCGCCGTTGCATAAGCCTCCACCACATCCAATCATTATTTCTCACCCGTAGCAGGATGATACGTATCTGCATCTGAACCAAGGAGCCATTATTTTATCATTAAACATGATCGGTTGGATGGGACTGAAAATACAAAGGATGGATGGACCTCCGGCATAAAATTCTCAGCAAATGTTGGTATCGCTCACTAAAATCCTTTTGAGGTTGTGACAAGTAATTGTAGAAAATTCGAACATGGCACCTGTAAGGAATGAGCCATCATCCTTGAAGGAGATAGAACAGACTGCGGAATACCGGAACAATCTTGCACTATTGCAAGAATCTGGATTCCTTCCATTTTTGCAAAAGTTCTATGGCTTTGACATGGCCGTGGTGCTGGATTTTGCGAAGACGTTTGAAGGAGGCCGAGCTGGGGTCGGCTCATTAGAATTCGAAGTCACGGAGGAGTCCATTGTGCGAGCTATATGCTTGCCAACTACAGGGGAGCAGTGGTTCAAAAAGGAGGGGCTTGAAAAGGAACGATGGCGTTGGTTTGTGAGTGACAAAAAGCTTGAGGTTAACTGGAAGAATGGGCTTCCACAGAATGCCATGCTTGGAAAATGGCAAGACCTCCTATTCATACTACAGAAATTTGTGACTTGCGAGGGACGTTATACATTAGCGTTTGTGTACCACATGAGATTGTTGTTGCACTTTCAGTTGGGGACAATTATCAATTTTCCTTACTATCTGCTCCGAAGTCTCGAGAAAATGGAAAAAGGTGTGCAGAGAAGGAACAGGCCAAGTCGCATATAAGCTATATCATCATGGGTTTATCAAAATCCTTGTCAAGAAAGTGCTGGAAGAGAACGGAGTGACCTGGAAGGAATTATTGCAAGAATTTCAGGCGAGGAGTGCAGGGAAGTCTGCTGGCATGAGTACAAGCAAGAAAACGAAGGCAGAGACATTGTCCCCTGCCAAGCAAAAGGGTAAAAGCACGTCGGCCCAAACGGAAAAGAAGTCTATGAAAGACACTCCGCCCTTGACAAAGAAAAGAAAAACTAGAACCTCGACAAGGAAAAAGACTATCTCTCAAGGGACGAATCAACATCATTCAAGCTCTTTGATTGTGATTGATGAATCACCTCAGGTTTCGCCTAAAGACCATAACCTTCTAGTGCTTGCAGGTGCAGTGGCCCACACCGTGGTAAAAAAAGAGAATGTGGAAAAGGAAGACGACATATTGTTGTCTACCCTTGTTCACAAATTAAGAAAGAAGAAGATGACACCGAGTGCAGAAGAAGTTCAGGCAAAGGGTCACGAGGATGATGAGGCGCAACACATGGAGACCCTCAACAATTTCGATGAATAGGACATCGAAACCCTCAATGTTTTTTATGAACAGGATACTGAAGCCCCTACTGGTTTAAATGAACAGGGTACTGAATCCCCTGAAGAATTGGAAGAAAATGGCATTAAAAACTCTGTGGAGTTAAGTGCACAAGGTATTGAAACCCTTGGCATGAAGGTTGTGGAGGTCATCAAAACCCTTGGTGATAAGGAAACCCCAAGCACAAAAACTTTTGGTGATGTCATAATGCAAACGTTGGATGACCTTAGTCTCAACAATGACAAAACTTGCTTGGAGTCCATTGCCGAGAAGGTATTTACACCAGAGGATCTGAGAACGGAGCCCTCTACCCTCTACCTCAACAACCGAATAGTAGGAATTAGAGAAATAAGTTCATGACCTGGAGGTTTTGAACCAGGTCATGAAGGAGAAAAATTGGCAAAAGCAGGGTGAGGTAGAGTTGCATGCAAAATTTAAGAAGCAAAAACAACAAGTGAAAGTATGGAAGTATCGGGCTTCCAAGTGCTACAAACACCTCAAGAAGGTGACTAATCAGCTGAAAAGAGCCAAAGCTAAAAAGCCAAAGGTAGTGAAAGCAATAATAAGTATTGAAGTACAGGATTGAGAGCTGGCCACCCATTTTTGAAGATTTTTTGCAGAAGGTAAAATTTTGTGTGAGGACACACAACAACTTACGGATGGGAGGATGTTGGTGTCCCAAATTGCTCTATTTTTACCCTATTCCCATAAGCCTTAACCTCTATTTTATCTATATTTAACCCTCTCATTCCTGTACTAGTCCAAGATAATCATCTATTCCTACATATACTTCGTATTTCATAATTAAGATTTATTAAGTGCTTTATTAATTACTTTACATAGATTTCATACCTTTTAGTATCTCTTGTAACTTATGTTTAACTTTCCTAAAAATTAATTGAAGAACTAAGTGTTAATCATGATTTAGCATGATCAATGCAGGCAGATTCATACACTGCCAACGATTCTGCTTCGTGACCTCCGTGATATTCCATGTGGGTGTTTTTTATCCACAACTCCTAGTTCGGTTGCGCACTATATGAGGATGGACGTTGGCAGCGTATAGTCAGGGATGCTTGCCAAGAATATGGTCTACAACCAGCAAAGTCTGCATTTTATTATAACCATCAGCCGGTTTTGCAAAGTTTGTTTGTTAGTCCCCTCAACCGAAAGGATTGAAGAGGAAATGACTCTAATTAGCAGAATATGGCTAAGGCCAAGAGACTGTATATAATGTAGACTGTAGGTAGAGTCAAGATAACGATCTTTGAGTTATAATTTTGTTTACTTTTTATCACCCTCGGTTCTGGGCTGGACTCGCACTATCATGTATATTTTCTAATCAAGTTAATACAAGGAACACACCATGTTTTCTTCACACTGTGTTTAATTTCTATTTCATGCATGATTAAGTATTGAATTGTTTCGTTTCCTAAACGAGAAACAAGCTGGTTGGCTAGGGCCCAACCAACCCAGCTCGTTTACCCTTGTGCTTTCGCCATTTAAAAATTTTGTGTGAACATTTATTCATTTGCAGTTGCATGGCTTTGATTGCTCTTATGTTTATTTCAGAGTTTTGAGATTAATTCATTTTATAGTCAAGCGTGAACGGATCCGTAGTTTGGAAGTTTAATTAAGTTTATTTCTTTCTTGCAATTTCTTTCCTGCAAATTACTTTCTTGCAATTTCTTTCCTGCAATTTTTGTCTTAGTTTGCTTCTACTCAGGTCGTGCAGGAAGATTCTTCCTGTACTAGTGCATGTAGTTTCCTGCACTCCGGTTTTACTTTACAACAAGTGTTACGTTCCTTTCCTGCTTATAATTTCATTTATTCCTGCAAGCAAACATATTGTCAATTCAAGTAATCATTCTCAATGTTAAGAATTATACTTTTGAAGGATCTTTACATGAATTAAGAAAGAACGTTATTACAAACACTATACTTTATACTTGCAGTTTATGACTTAAGAACAAGGAACATAAATGTTATAAGTGAATTGCCGAAAGTCAGTTGATGCATGCAAATTACTTTGACTGTTGCTTGATTATTTTGAATTGTTTTTGCTTTATGAAATTTACTTTCATTGCAAAGTTCAGTTAATTAAAGCATTCTTTTTCACATGTAATTTATCTCAGAATCTAGCTTGCAATTGCAATTCTTTTCAACACGTCTTTTAATTCTTTCGAAAGTAAATTGGAAACTTTGGTGAAGGAAGCTTTGTCTCGGTGCAAGATCTGGTCCCTTGTTACAGGAATAGAGTGCTCTAAGCCTTGAGGCTTAGAGCAGTTCCATAAATACATAAATCTTCAGTAAAGAAGGTAAAATAAACTTTTTTACATAAAGTACTGTACCTGCACTAGTGCAAGAAGATTGCAATAGTACAAGAATAGGTTACTTGGTGTAGAAGGAATATCAATTGGGAAAAAAATCTTGCAAGAGCCCACTTGTTAAACTATTAGCCATCTATACTGAAGATAAACATAGTATTTCATTTCAGCATTTAAGATTTCTTCCAGTTGTGTGAAAGTTCCTTTACTTGATTTCCTCGCAAATTATTCTTTTACATTCCAACACTAGAATTTCTTTGGTGTCGATTGTTTTTAAGATTGTTTTCTGTCTAGTTCTGCAACATTTCATTTAAGAAGTAGGAATAGGAATAGGAAAATATCATACCACTTCTGGCATTTCCTGTGCTTCGTCTCTAAGTTTACGAAACCCCTGGGTTGAAAATTAAGTGTTGGTTTGCTTAAGTGCAATTCCTACACCCAACTGGTGGGGCTACCTCCAGTATCTGTTACACAATATTTTTTCACGCTTCTTGCACTTCCCTGTGTCATACCCTGAAGTGCCTGAAACTTGTCAATCATGTAGTGTACCCATCCTAATATACAACTCAACTCCTCCCTGAAACATTTATGGAAACATGCCTTGAGTCTTCCCTGAAGAAGCAAGCTCTAAAACCATAATTTTAGGACCAGTGCGACCTTGACATTGGAAACTAGTGTTGATCACTAGTTGCACTACGCTTTTTGCTTGGATACCCATGCTGGTCCCTAAAAGGCAAGTTTTCCCAAAGAGGACAAGAAGCTTCGTGATCTAGAGGCTTCCATAATGACGAGTTGGAGGTTTTTTGGTGTGGATGTGGTCGAATTCTCCCAATATTTTCCTTTAATATTATCCCTATGAGCTGCCTCCTTGATATGAGGGCCTTCTCATATCTTTGGAGAGATTCTAACTCCCTTTCCTTGCCTATATATTCATCCTCTCCCATTCCCAAATGGTTGTTCTTTGGCTATTTTCACCCTTATATTGAGATAGTTCCTACATGCTACTCATTTGGCTTGGAGAAGGAGTGCTTGGAGAGCTTGAGCTTGGACTTGGATATTCACTCAAGGAGAGCTTATTAACATCAAGGCTTGGTTGTATGCTTCCTCCTTTATTCTATTAATATATACAACTGCTCGTTCACTTTCCATAAATGTGTGTGTTAATGTATCATTTATCTTAATGCTCCTTGATCTATTAAGTGGATTACTTTCGGTTATGCTATATGTATTCATATGCTTTGTTGTTTCTTTGATCTCTTGTGTAGTTATTCAAACGTTTTGAGTAGTAGGATTGAGCCCGAGGCGCAAGTGATTCGAGGTCTTCAACAAAGGAGGATGTTATAGCATCAGAACGAGGTAGGTCATCTTCCTCTTCTCTCATTTCGATTGTAATTTAGGAAAATGCCCTGTAGATTGTCACGTAGGTTGCTAGTGCCACTCATTGGGCTAGAGGGATCATCTCTATCCGTAGAGAGGTTTTGTCTAGACAACAAAATGGTGAATCCACTAGGGAAGCTATAACCCTTTCTATCCATTTCTTTAATCTGATCCTTTGATTAGTTTGGCCAACCATCCCATTCTCAGTTAGATTGAGTCAGTATAGGTCTACACAATCACTAATTTCTACCTTGCAGTGCTAAGTCTAGATTGTTTCGTTGAATATTTTTTGTTTTTTTCCATATTCCTCGTTCAACGTGAGTTTTACCAGTGATAGTCACATTGGAAGCCCTTGGTTTTACCTTTACAGTCATGTTGAAAACAATTTTCTTCACTGTTTGGTTGTGCTGAAAATCATCACTACTTTTTCTATATAAAGTAGTGTTGATGACCCCAACTAGCGTGGGTTTTGCTATAAAAAGTAGCGTTGATAACCCAATCATCACAGGTTTTGGTATATAAAGTAGCGTTCATCCTTGAATGTGTGAATTTTTAAGGTTTCTTCCTTAGAATCCATTGTGTCTTGGCCCTTGAGGCCTTTTCCCATCCTATATGCTTGGATTTGTCAGTTCTTTGATTGATTGTCTTGATTAATTTGCAAAATTTGTCTCATTGGCTTCGAAGTGAAATCTGATTGAGTTTTAGGGTTTCTAGTCAATTGGTCATTGCTTGTTGCTTATTGGTGTCATTGAGATGCTGGTTTTGCTAATTGATTGTGTGTTGTTTTTTGTGAAAATCATTGTGAATTTGTTTTAGCTTGTTTTTCAAAATTTACTTTTCGTGAAAATGCATTAGATTAGTTGCATTGAAAAGACATTTTTTGAGATTCATCATTGAAAATAGATCACATTTTTCAATGCTTGAAAGCTAAAAATTGTATTAGGTGCATCAAATCATTCAAAAGAAAAGAAAAACATAAGTAATATAAGTGCATCTTTGTAAAGTAAAATCATTTTTCTTTCGAAGAAGTTGCATTTAGGATAGTGAAAAGTGAAAATCGTTTTTGGCTTTGGCATTGCAATTGGAAGACGAAAGTGAAAGTTAATGGAAGGCATGTTGTTTGATGCATTATTGATTGAGTTTCTTCCCTTGGTTAGTCTAGCTTTCATTGAAATGGAAAGTTTTCTTTTTCTCATATAGTTGCATAATAGGTGTTCAGGTGACATCGTTTTGAGCCCCAAAACTGAATCATAATTGAAGATAAAAATTAAAAGTTACCTCAATTAACCTAAGGAGCATTTGGAACTTAATGAAAATATCTAGAGGTTGAGGCTAGAGACGTGTTCCGACATATTTAAACATAGCAGCTATAATTAACTGCCTGCATTGTATCCTGGGGGTGAAATCTCGTTCCAGTATGAAAGTATATCGAAGGTTCTCCAGTAATTTCGGGTATATAGGAGGCACTTCAGTATGGCAAGTATATGGGAACAGTCTCACCAAACGGTTATGCATTAGACAATGCTAACACGGACTTGTGCTCCCCGTACCGTCGAGTATATATTGGGAGAACCCACTAGGTTGCTATCCTTTAGCCACATGTAACCAAGTTAGCTGCCTTGTAAACGTGATACACTGAACACAACATTTGGGGAGATTGGTCGTCGTACGTTAAGTCCTTAGTTTTGATTGAGGTGTATATAGTGGTTCACGGATACTTGGTAAACCCTTTTGCCTAGATTACCCCTTTTTGATCTATTTTTGTTAAAATTATACAATCAATTAATTGACCACAGAAAAAACATCCTTCCTATGAAAATACTCCTTAGTAGATCTTAGGTTGATACCAATGACAACATTTCCCGAGTCTACCAACCAAGGAAACCCCCCTGACGGGAATCCTAGTCCTATTCCTTCTATTGGAAATGTTGGTGCTCCTTATATGGCAACATTGCACCTTCCTGGATTGACCATTGGTCTGCCAGTTTGGTTATTTTCGACCTCGGTTATTCTAAGTGTCTAAACTGCTTTTCAACTGAGTTCGCCTCCACTTGAACAACATCAACCTCATGTTGATCCTAAATTTGATCCCTCACCTTCTTCGCCTGGTGAAATTCTGGATTCTAGTAACCAGGAAGCTAAGAAGAAGAAGAAGAGGACGAAGAAGAAGAAGCAAACTAACCAAGGGGGCAACAAAGTAGCCATTGCTACAGATGCAAGTGACGTAGAAAAATATTACAACCAACCCCAGAAAGTAAAATTCCCTTGCATGTTATGTAATGGTGACCACCCTCTTCAAAATTTTCCTGATATTCCCAAGGTCTTAGAAGTGTGGCCCACAGGTTCACATTGACCTTTGTCATCAGCCTATGGAGTCCATGCTGGTGACCAACCCTCAACTAGTAATAATAAGGTCCATGGGGAAAAGGGAAAAATCAAATTTCCTTGTAAGTTGTGTGAAGGTAATCACCCCATTCACCTTTGCCCTCTTATGGTAGAAGCTTCCAAAGAGTTGGAAAACCTTACTGCTTCCCAGCTGCGTCTTCCGGTTGGTTATTGGAAGCTTTCCATTGATCCTTCACTAATTGATCAAGTGCTTGATCAAAAGCCATTTTTGGTCAACCTCGCTCTCTCTGAAATTCCATTCTCGACCAACCGTTGGTTGAAAAAATGGTATACCTGACTCCACCTTTAGTTAATTGTACCTTTTTGGTAGAGAGTGAACCTCATAGCACTCAGGTTCTTCTGGTTTCTTTAGTTTCAAATGAACTAGAGGGAAATCCTCCCATTCTCAAGGTGCTTGAGAGTAGTTCTCATGTTCCAATAAAGTAAGGGGGAAACTCTCACGTTCCTACAACACCCCCTCCAAGTAGTTTGGTCACTTATTTTGATTGGAGTCGACTGGTAGTATATCGCCTTCCGTCCTATGTGCCTTTCTATATTACGATACAGGATTACCATATGTCTGTACCTAGCACAGTCATAGACGAGGGCACATTTGTTAGCATCCTGTCCTCAACTGCTTGGCAAGATTTAGGTTCTCCTCAGCTTTTCCCCGTCACTAAGAATCTGTTAGCTTTTAATAGAGGAACCAGTCAACCATTAGGGATCCTTCCTAAGTTACCTATTACTTTGGGAGGAAATACTGTCTATATAGACGTGATGGTTGTCCAAGGCCCATTGGATTTTAATCTACTCCTTGGCCGTGACTATGTTTATGTCATGGGAGCTTTTGTTTCTTCCCTATTTCGAGTGATGTGTTTCTCGCATGAATGAAGCATTGTGATCATTGACCATCTTACGTTCATTGGTCCTGAATCAACTCCCACTCAACCATCATCCCTAAATGGTTCTTATGTGTAAGCGGTATTGCCTCCGCCACAGGTTAATTACATGGCCACTTGTTCCATGCCCACATCTATTGATGATCTTGTGGGTGATGTAGTACACCATGTACTGGGGGCATTGGAGCCCAATTTTTCATTTGGATCCCTGGACATGTATCCCTTCCAAAGTGTTGTTCTCCCATATAATGAGAACCTCTTGGAATCCATGGCCTCTTTTGGTCTGTGATGAAGGGTCCAGAGCATAGTTCCTTGTCTTGTGTCAAGCTTGTTAAAAAATGAAACAAGGACGATGAGGATAATTCTTTTACAATGTCAACCTCGTTAAAAAATGAAATAGGTATCCATGAGCAGAGTTCTTTTACTTGTGTCAAGCTCATTAAAAAATGAAACAAGGTGTCATGAGAATAGTTCTTTACTTGTGTCAAGCTCGTTAAAAATGAAACAAATCCCCTTCCAATTCGATTATTTGATTAGATCTCATAAAGTCCTAGTCGAGTCTTTCACTTGATCTCGTAAGTAAACCTTCATTCCGTCCACCTGTTAGTAACCAGTGGTCTACTTAGGTGAATGAAATGAATATTGGGGGGCATGTACCTCGAATTGAGTCATTATGCCGAGGGCATGCAAACTCATCTCAAGCATAGTTTATCTTTGTTTCAAGCTTGTGTAAAAATAAAACCACTCTCAAGCATAGTTTGTTTCCATTTCAAGCTTGTGTAAAAATGAAACCATTTCCCTTTTTACCTCTCGTGATTGCCTTTTTATCAGCCTATTTTTGCTAGATGAGCCTTGAATTTTTCATTCCATTGTCACAATCTCTTTGGCCGATCATACGCTTTCACTTGGTTGTTTTACCCTTTTTTAAGGAACATCTGCAATGAGTGATCTTATTAGCCAGTCTCTTGACCTTTACATGTTTTGAGCGGTTCCATCATCACTGGAACCAGTTGTTATCCTATTATACCAATTGTTCCTCCAGGAGGAGTCCCCTTTCAGCTCTTTTCAAGCTCCAAAAATATGAAAAGATTGCCAAGCACTTGTCTTTTCGAACACGTAAAAGTAAATGAAATGACGTCTTCAGTATAAATTTAACCCTTTTTCGGACTGAGATAGACTATTGTACGAAAAAGGAACGCCTTAGTCGAACATGGCTAGGAGGTTCTCTCGAATATTGTTTTCTACCTTTTCGGATTCGAGAAACAAAATACGAAAAGGGACATGATAGAATTTTCTTTTTTGTATCTTTTTCAAACTCTCTAAATATGAAAAAGATATTGAGTTATTCTTCCATTAGACTCATTAAAAATTAAATGGTGAAAGACTTGTCACCATGATGAGATCGAGTTTCTCCTTCCTAGGACTCGTAAAAATTACTAGGATGGATTCATTCAAAGAATGAACTTATACGACAAGCATATGGTATCCTCTTCAAGCTTGTGTAAAAATAAAGAGGTAGTCACTAGAAATGGTGGTGGAAAAGTGAAAGTGAAACATCTTGTGTATAGGCAGCATGTTGCTCTTGAACATGACACTCGTCTTCCTCGTGTCGGGTTTGGGATATCCTCACTCGGTCCCTTTTCTTTCTAGGTTTGGGTGATCCATTTTTACTCTCATATGACTATTCTATTTTGTCATCACAACCCATGGTCCTATGTTAAGTCAAATGCTGCCACACTCTGGAGTCGTGTCACCGATATGTTCAAGAGAAGTCTTATCTGCAGTTTGTTACCTATACATTGTCTGACCTTTTATGACCTGTCGAAGGAGGGCCATGATGATTCCCCCATCATCGACTTTAGCTCATTATCTAGGAAGATAACTTAAAAACTCCCTTTCAGTACCTTAGAGCTTGCATGCCTTAATGGTAAGTTCTTTGCATCCGTCGATAGGTTTACATCATTGACCTTCCATCAGATGATTCCACAAGTCTTCGAATTCATTTTCATTTTCACATTCACAGATTGTACTGTCATACTTTGAGGGTCATTGTCATTATTGGTGGTTCCTCTCATACTTGTTAACGATCAACATCATTGGCTGGTATTTAGGTGGTTTTCTAGCATGTTTGACTTCGACACATTCATTCGCATGTTATAATTTGTACTTTGATCGGGTTAGGGATGGAGCGCAAGACCTTGAGTTTTGTCTGATATGACTCAGGTTGCGTGGAGTTATGTATTGTTCATGATTGTACATGTTTCTTCTATACGGATGGTTGTGACCATACCATGGGACTTTATATTTATGATGATGATCCTTCTATATTGGATGGTTGTGTCTATGCCTTGGATCTTAGATTTACAGATGATCCTTTTCATTTGGATGGTTGTGCCCATACCATGGATCTTTTCACATAGTCCTTTCTATTCGGATGGTTGCGTCCATATCGTGGATTCATGTTTTGATATCAGATATGTATATGTATATTCGTCCTTGATTTGCATGTCTCCTGACGGTGTTTGTTCTCGTCCTTGAAAAAGCTCGTAAAGCATCTCAACCATCACTCCTTGTTCTACCTTCATGCTTTGTGGGGCATCTATTACACAATATTTTGTCATGCCTCCTGCACTTCCCTGTGTCATACCTCAAAGTGCCCAAAACATGGAAATCATGCAGTGTACCCATCTTGATATACAACTCAGATCCTCCCTGAAGCACTGCTGGAAACATGCCTTGAGCCTTCCCTGAAGAAGCAAGCTCTAAAACCCTAATTTTAGGACCATCGGGACCATGACATTGGAAACTAGTGTTGATTGCTACTTGCACTACACTAGCCTCGCATTGCGAGTGCGAATTTTGCTTGGATACTCGCGCTGATCCCTAAAAGGAAAGTTTCCTCAAAGAGGACAAGAAGCTTCATGATCTATAGGCTTCCAGAACGACGAGCTAGAGGTTGTTTGATGTGGATGTGGTCGAGTTCTACTAATATTTCCCTTTGATCTTATCCTTATGAGATGCCTCCTTTAGATGAGGGCCTTCTCCTATCTTTAGAGAGATCCTAACTACCTTTCCCTGCCTATATATTCATCCTCTCCCATTCCCAAATGGTTGGTCTTTGGCTATTTGCACCCTTATGCTGAGATAATGCCTACATGCTACTCATTTGGCTTGGGGAAGGAGTTCTTGGAGAGCTTGATCTTGGACTTGGACATTCAGTCAAGGGGAGCTTATTGACATCAAGGATTGGTTGTATGCTTCCTCCTTTATTCTATTAATATATACAACTGCTCTCTTCCTCTTCTCTCATTTCGATTGTAATTTAGGAAAGTGTCTTGTATATTGTCGCGTAGGTTTCTAGTCCCACTCATTGGGCTAGAGGGATCGTCTCTGTCCGCAGAGAGGATTTGCCTAGACAACAATATCCTGTATAGTTTACTACCCAAAGTAATAAAAATAGTATGAGGTTTGGTCTCATACACAACATGATGCTTCCATATGTATTGTTGGCCTACTAATACATCATAAACTTCAAGGGGGACAACATCACACAGTACCTCATCTGTGAAGGGCTTGATGTTGTAGGGCAAGCGACACTGGTGGATGACATGGATATCTTTCCCTTGTGGAGCTATCCGATGGTGTACAACTGTGGATGTGGTGTCATTGGTAGGCCCAACAACTTCACGACCTAAACTGAGATGAGGTTCTTTTGGGTCCCGTTGTTGACTATGAACTACAGCAGGGAACCTTCACCCACATTTGTGAGTGGAAGAGATGGTCCCTCTCCTTTGGATATTCAGGTTCAATATTTAGGACTTTGGTGGTGGAAAAAGTAGCGTTAGGATCTGCATCAATAATCAGATTCCTCTTGTTTTTCCCCTTATTGGGTTCTGACTCAGAGTTACAACATGCATCTAACTCTGAAGCTTTTAGATTGGCCACCAGTGATTGCTTAGTGCGACACTCATTTGTGTTGTTAATGGATCTCTTGTGGAACTCACACCATTTTCCTTTGTCCTTATTCATCTTTGTGGTGCTATTCTTTGCTTGTAGATTTAATGGTATTTCCTAGGTCAACCCACCTTAGCTCTATCCTTTGTTATACAATTTGGAGGTGCCTTTTCCCTACTTCGGATTTGCAGATCCAAAATATTTCTTCTCTTGTTGAAATTTATGCTCGATCTTGACAACATATCAATATTGCAGTTTTAAGCGAGGAGATGTCTAGGAACTCCATCTATGTCTGGGTGTATTGGTGTAGACAGTTGTGGTACTTGAGTAATAGATTCCGCACTTAATCCTTGATACCAAACTTCGTGTGAAGGGTATGAAAAATATTTGTGAACCCTAACATCTTGGTCCCTTCCCTCTCGCAGGGTGGTCCATATTATGTACTTATCTTTATAGCTCCCAACAGGGTAATATTGTTCCTTGACGACATCTCACAAATAATTCCAAGTGGGTACAATTGAAAATAGTGAGGGTTTGTTCTCATCCCTCTACTCATAGTATGTTTTCCACTAGTCCTTAACGTGGGGGGTGACTTGGAGAAGTGAAAAAGTAATTTTTTCCCTATTGGAAAAATTATGGACCAAAAAATATCCTTCCATTAGATTTAACCATTTATCTACAACATTTGCATCTATTTGGCCTTCAAACGTAGGAATGTCAAAGTTAACTTGTACCTTAAATGGGGTGGTGCCTTCGAAGTGACTGCTAGATGAAGATATTTCCCCTGCTAATACTAGCTGAAGAATCTGGGAAAGTTATCAATCATATGGTTCATTTGTCACTTGAGGGCCTCTTTGAGCAACATTTTGAAAGGATATCCTACTCCCTCATCTTTCTTATCTTCTGCCATTGGAGGTCATCGGGGTCAACGAGGCTAGTCTTGCAAGGGTTCAACCAATTCAAGTCTTAACTCCTTACACCCCGACCTTGTTGGGGACATGCACAGGAAAAAAGAGAAAGAGAAGTTCACTCTGATACCACCGATATGGATTTATGTGGGAAGAAAATGAAATACATATTTAAAAATAAATGGAAAAGGTAAAGCGAAAACTAAACTTCAATTAATTAATAATAAATACTTAAAATTGTTTACATGCAAAATGGAAATAAACTAGCTCGGATGATGGTAGCTTATCTCTAAGAAGAGATGTGACAACTACATGTCTTTGAACTATGTTAAAATGAGGCTAGGAGGCCTTTTTATTATTGAGAAACAAAGGAAAATCATAAACATACAAAAATCTAACCCTAGGATATGAAGTGCTAAAATTTTGTTGGCCTTGTTGGGGTTAGTTGGTACATCAACTCCCTGGGGTCATACCTTTGGCATACGATCTTTGTTTGGTGTGTACAATACATCGTTAGAAATATCTATCCAAGGACAAAAAAATTTGACTACAAACCCCTATTATAAATTATTGGTTTTCCCGTTTTCTAAAAAAACGTCGTTTAGGGCCTCAAAATGACTCTAGAAGTTCAAGATCTAAAAAAATACAAAAAATAGTGAACAGTTCTAGAAATTAGGAAATTGAAAGAAAATAGTGTTGGGGGTCCAAGTGGAATAGGCAGATGGCCACTAATATCCACCTGTATCAACCCCCCCCCTTAGTAATCAATGGTTCCCATTGCATTGAGTGCCTCCATGAGATGGGGAAACTTCTACTGAACTTGGTCCCTGGTGAGCCACTTGCCTTGGTGCAGGAGTTGGCCGACTTTGACAACCCGATAAAGTTGGATCGTCTGTTGGAAAGTGTTCTTAATATGTGTTTCCATGATCTGATCAGTTGTGTCTTGTTCAGTGCAATCTGGGTTGAGCTCTATTGGTGCCAATTCCTCAGCAATGTCTAAAGTGCCAGTAATGGTGGAAAGTATGTCCAAAGTCGGTCCACATTGAACATTGGGTGTAGGCCAAGGAATGGGGGAATGCTGAGATTGAAAGTATTGTCACCCATAACCTTGGTGATGGTGTAAGTCCCATATTAAAGGGGTCTAAGCTTTCAATGGGCTCCAGTAAGGCATTCCTTTTGCTAATGCAACCAAACCTTTTTTCCCACTTGAAACTTATGTGGCACCTGATGTTGATCATGGCATTGTTTGTAGTTGGAATCGACCATATCTAGGATGTCATGAACCTACTGGCAAATGTGTTGGATGCATTTAATAAACCCGGTGGCTTTATTAGCTTCAGACTAAAAATGTGCATATTTTTTCTGTGTAGTCACAAGAGGCATTGCAACATCTATGGGACAAAATTGTTGAAATCCCATACCCACTTGATAGGGGTTATGGATAGTCAAGCTATGGGGAGTTTTGTTATAGATGTGTTTGACACAGGGAAGAATCTCATCACATGTTCGTGGATGATTGGAGTTGTACCTGCATAGTATGTGCACTATCCTCTTATTGAAAAGCTCTGTCTGGCCATCATTCTAAGGATGAAATGGAGTCGAATTTTTGAGCTTAGTATCCAACTAAGACTAGAGGCTCGACCAACATTTTCTCAAGAACCTGTTATCCTGATATGATATAATGGTTTTTGGGATCCCAAAATGTGCCCACACTTGTTCGAAGAGGGGAGTTTGGCAGTGTCTTCTGCTGTGATGCTCTTCTTGCAAGCCAACAATATAGCCATATTAGAAAATCTATCAACGATCACAAATACACAGTCATTACCATGCTTAGTAGAAAGAAGCCCAGACATATGGTCCATGGAGATGGATTCCGAAGGTTGGATAGGAGTAGCTAGAGGCATGTAGATGCCTTTCTTCTTAATAGTTGGTTTGGCGATGGCACAGGAAGCGCCAAATCTGATATATTTTCCAACATCTTATTGGAGATTTGGCCAATAAAAATAATTTTGCAGTACTTCCATTGTATTCTCTATGCCAAAGTGTCCTGCGACCTAACTATAGTGCGCCTCCCAAATCATCTTGGCACACTCACTTGAAGGAACACCAAATGAGGAGATGTCCAAGAACTTTATCTCTGCCTGGATGTATTTTTGCAAACAACCACAATACTTAAGTAACATTTGTTTCTTAGAACCCAATACCAAACTTCATGCGATGGGTATGAAAAATATTTGTGAACTCTGACACATCTTGGTGCCTTCCCTGTCACAGTGTGGTCCACTCTATGTACTTATATTCATAGCTCTTGATAGGGTAATATTGTTCCTTAATGAATTGTCTCAAAGAATTCCAAGTGGGTGTGACTGAAAATAGTGATGGTTCATTCTCACCCCTTTACTTACAGTATGTTTCCCAATAGTCCTTGACATGAGGGGTGGCTTTCAGAAGTGAAAAAGTAATATATTCCCTATTAGAAAAATTATGGATCAAACAATATCCTTCCAATAGATTTAACCATTTATCTACTAAATTTGCATCGTTTTGACCTTCAAATATAGGAATTTCAAATTCAACTTGTACCTTAAAGGGAGCGACTCTTCTGAAGTGATTGTTGGATGAAGATGCTTCACCTACTGATACATGTTGAAGGATTTGGGAAAAGTTATCCACCATATTGTTCCTTTGTCGCTCGAGGGCCTCTTCAAGCAACATTTTGAAAGCATCTCCCGCTCCCTCGTCTTTATTTTCTTCCTCCATGGGAGTTCGTCAAGATCAACGAGGCTAGTATTGCAAGGGTTCAACCAATTCAAGTCCTAACTCCTTATACCCCGACCTCATTGGGGACATTCACGGAAAAATAAAAAAAGAGAAAACCACTCTAACACCACTAATCCAGATTTATGTAGGAATGAAATGAAATACATATTTAAACATAAACATAGAGCTACCATGAAAACTGAACTCTAATTAATTAATAACAAATAGTGAAATATATTTACATGCATAATGAAAATAAACTAGTTTAGGCGATGGTAGCTTATTTTTGAGAAGAGATGTGGCAGCTACATCCCTTTGAATTGTGTTACAATGAGGCTCAAAGGCCTATTTATTATTGAGAAACAATGGAAAACCATAAACATCCAAAAACCTAACCCAAGGAGATGAAGCGCCAAAACTATGGGTCCCATTTAGGTAAATTGGTACATCAACTTCCCGGGGTTGTAATTTTGACATACAATATTCATTTGACACATACGGTACCTTGTTAGAATGGTTTTTCCAAGAAAAACAAATTTCAACTGCATACCCTTAATAAAAGCTACGAGTCTTCCCATTTTCCTAAAAAAACGTCGTTTAGGTCCTTAAAACAGCTTAAAAGTTCAGGACCCGAAAAAATTGCCAAAAATAGTAATTTGTGCTACAAATTAGGAAACTGAAAGGAAATGATGTTGTGGGTCTAAGTGGAATACATGAGTGGCCTCGATATCCACCTGGATCACACATGGAATCTCCATATACGTGATCTGAGTACAACCCTTCTCTTTTGCAAACAGGAGAAGGATTTTTCAATTAAGAAGCTAAGCTTGTTTATTAGTCCAAGGTCCCAAACCCATTTTGACTTTGAAACTATGATTTGGAGAAAGGAATAATATGAAAACTTCACCATTGATTTGGCCTTTGTTTATAAAATCACTATTGTAACACCCCACCCCACATTTACCTGCTTTTACAAGCTCTCCAAGGTAAACGTGAGTTGAGAGTTACTATGAATGACCCAAAATCCAAGTTCCAATTATGGAAGTAGGGCCTAGTGTCCTAAAACTTTACTATAACCTCCTAAGGACATGTAATCAACCACATTTCAGAAAACACCCACTAATGATCCTTCCCTGAGATGGAAATTTCTTTTTACCTGACTTTACAGCCGTGTCGCATGCATACCAAGTTGCGCATGTGTCCAGAAGGCTCCATCCACACACAAGGCCCCTTCCATGTGGCTACATCCAAAATTTCCCAGTTCTGTGGATGCGCCCAGAAACCCTGTTCTAGATTTTTAGGCTAGTCTTCAAGCCATTGCCTAGATCTACCTAGAACTTTTCATAACTTTGTCATTCAACTACAGGAACCTCCAAAATCAATTTCCAGGCTCTAATCATACTCAAACTTACAAAACACAATAGTCATTTATGTAAACACTTTGTAGGAAAAGTACCTGTAGCTCATAAATACATATTTGTTCACTGATTTAGTAAGTTCATCAAAGAATCATCAAGAAGGCTTGTTGCCCTCTATTACTAGCTGCGAAAACACACATTAGTTCATGCTTTCATATAATGTAACCCAGATCCCATCAAACCATGGAATGGATCCATAACAAGAGAACATCATATAATGAGAAATATACTATGCATGTAACCAAAATTTAACTTGAATGGAACCATGGCAAACTAGATATAAAATCATACATAAAATCATAACTTGTGCTCATTAATCTCAATAATAATCAACACATAATAACATATGAAAATGCCAACCAAGATAGGGACTTCCATGTACCACACAACCATAGATTAGGTTGAACCAATCTTTCTTTCAATAAATCACCCCCATGCCATATTCCAAGAATGAATGTGGGATCTCATGGGATAAACCAAACATAACGAAACAAGGACTCTGGAGGTTAAATCACCTCCACCCTCAAGCCACAATGATATCACCTAAATTGGTCGAGAGATCACCAATCCAACACACGGTTGGATGCCTTAGAATTTCTTCACCATACCCAAAGGAATTTTAATGTCTCCACCTAATTGTCAAGGGCTTCCTAGAGAAAACCATCTCCAACCCCAACACTTAAGATTTTCATAAGACCACCTCACTCAGATCTAAAATATTATGGAAATCCAAAGCTCACTAAGAATGAATCCCAACACACCATGGCTATCCAGGAAATGGTATGGAAAATCTGAACACATTGTCAACCCAGGCAGTCCCATGCTAATGACAACAAAATAATAATGTAAAGAAAATGCATGCACCATGCATTCAAATCCTAGCATGGAAATAACACATGAAAATCGTTACTTGCAAAATCCTCCTATTGTAGTTTCTCCTCCAATATTCTCCTTACACTCCCTTTCTTTTCCTTCCTTGTCCTTTGCTTGGTTGGTTGTGTCCAAGTAATCTCTTCACTTGTTTTAGTGCTCTCTTTCCCCTCCAAAGTGCTAAGAGTGATCAAGAGTAACTAAGAGTGACTAAGAGAGTCATATAATTTTCTCCTTCTCCTTTTATTTTCTTTTCCTTTTCTTTTCCTTCAATTTCCCTCATTTTCCCTTGCATGCATATTATTATTTCTTCATCTTCCTTTTCTCCTATTTTCTTTATTTATTGAATTAATTGTCATTTATTTCCCTTTTCCTTTTGCCAACGCAATGCCAATTTCCATAGCCAATAACTAACCACAAGTGATGCCCACTCTAATGCTTGTCCCTTGATTCAACTTGGCATACATGTCCCATGACCTTGGTCTTATGTTTTCCTATATATTGTCCTTCCATTTACATGGAAAATCAACCCGAGGCTATTACAACTATCAAAATAGGCCCATGACCTAGAAGAATCAATTTTTTTCAGGAATAATCACTCTAGGGGTGGCAAAACATTTTCCATGTGGATAATGACTTAATATGGAAAACACCTCATCTATAGTGTGCAAAGGAACTGTAACCTCGTCTTGAAAGACTGCCTTGGCCAACTAGACCCCCCAACAGATAATGGGCAGAATATATTTGAATGGGCGGAAAATGGGGTTGGAAAACTAAGAAATCCAGGCACTTCCAGATCTACTCTAGCCCAAGGAATAGAATGACACAACACAAAACTATAGGTCTTCCAAATGTGTTGGAAGAAAGGACAAACAATAAATAGATGAAGAGCACATTCCTCATTTTTTTTACATAACAAACACCAACTAGGCCCATACATGAAACTTCTTTATAGGACATCCCAAGTGGTAACCTTCTTCATCATAAGATACCACATGAACAATTTTTCTTTTGGGGGCATTTTTATTTTCGTACCACCTTCCACCACCTTTTTTGTTTGGCTTCCCCTCTATAAGCCATAAGATAAATGAAATCCAACATTGTAGAGTAGAAACCGAAAGGGGAGATGCTCCAAATAAGTTCATGGGGTATATCAATCAATCTAGCATGTCCATCAGAAAGAGCTTGAATTTAATATTTCCATATGAAATTATGCTCCCCTACTAAACTAAGCTCCTCAACAGATATCTAGCCTTGTCTCCAAATAGATGGGAGGTTTGGGTTAGCAATGTGAGCAAGTTTATTTCGTCTTGTTCCATAAGCATATTTATTAGTGGAGGAGGTAGTTGATGATTCATACCACTACTAGACCATGGATTTATACCAAGACACACCTTTTCAGCTTTACCAATCTGCCATGCAAGACCATTTTCAATAATATCAAAAGAATTGAGAACAACCTGGCATATAATGGAAATATTTGACCTTGGTTTGTTTGATATTCTCATCCAGTCTTCTAATGAATTAGGAGTAATGCATTTTTGAAAGACCGTCAACGTTCAAATATTATCTATTGAAATCATACACCAACCGCATTTGGCCGCCAAAGCTTTAGAAAAATGGAATAAATTCTTTAAGCCCCAACCTCCCAAGGCTTTAGGTTTTGTAATGGAGTCCCATCTCAACCATTGTAATACCCCCTTCTCTTGATTCCCTTCCCAAATAAAGAAAGAACGTAGTATTCTAATCTTGTCTAAGATACATTTGGTAATCCATTACAAGGAAGCCCAATAAACCGAAATAACCTCTAAAACTCATTTTATGAGAACCAAATGGCTAGCTTGGGAAAACCATCTATGGCTCCAACAATTCAACTGTTTATCCACCCGAGAAATGAGCTAAACCCAATCCACTTTGCTATAACAATTGGGTTTTATCTTAAAACCCAAATATTTCATACCCTACTCCAATGACTTTGATTCATAAGGGATAAACTAAGTCATATGGTAGATCTCAACATCAAATTTTTTTTGATGATATATGGAAGATTTATGGGGATTTATAGTCATTCCAATGGCACACCCAAAAATATAAAGAAACTCCACCAACACTGTTAACTCCCTTACATCACTGTTTTAAAAAATAAGGATATCATCAAAAAATAACATATGGATCATGGTCCAATTCTTAATGATAAGAGATCCATGGAAGATCCGACATCTTTTAGCATCCAATAGAAGTCAGCTCAAGCCCTCCACTACCAAAAAAAAGAGGAGGAGAAAGAGGACAACCCTTACGAAGCCCTCTTTTGGCATAAAATAACGGAGAGGCATAAATATTTATCAACACTACAAAATAAATAGACTGAACACAACCCATGACCCAGTTAATAAAATAAAGGCTAAAAGCCATATGAGTAACTTAAGAGCCTAATGGAAATCCAATTTTCCCTGTCATAGGCCTTTGATAGATCGATTTTGATAAATGGCCCTTCCAAATTTTGAGTTTTTATGCTATGTAAACCTTCCTGGGCCACAATGATGGCTTCATGGATTTTCCTTCATTAAAAAAATCAAATTGCTCAAAAGAGATGAATCTAGAATGAATGGGCTTGAGTTTGGAGGTAATAATATTGGAAATAACCTAATTAATGTCATTATAGAGGGAAATAAGTCAAAAATTAGACAGAGAGAGAGGATGGATAACTTTAGGAATATGAGCAATGAAAGTAGAATTGAAGCTTGGATAAATACAACCTTTCTTCCTAGATTCATCAATAACAAATAACAGGTCATGGCCTAGAATATCAAATAGCTCAAAGTAAAATTCAATTTCCCATGCATTTGGCCCAGAACTTTTTTATCTCTGAAAACTGTGCAACTCCACATTGAGTTTCTCCATAGAAATAATGTCCCTCTAATGGACAATTTCTTGCCAGCAACAAGATCTACTTAAACTCCATTAAAACCCTACACTCCTCTTCATCAACCATTCGCGGGAAAAACCGTGCAATTTGGATCACTTCAACAATTGAATTTTTCTAAGGAGATTTGAAAATATCTTCAAAGTACCTTTTACCCAAATTTTATAGTCCATTGAAAGAGGAAACATCAAAGCCATTTTCATCCTGGAAACTTCAAATAGTCTTCATCGATTTTCTGCCCTTTGCATAAGCCTAAAAAAAATTTGTAATCTCATCACAACTTTTGAGCTAGATTTATCTATTTTTTTATTGCCACTGATCCTCCTTGGCATTTAGTATGGTGATTTTTCTTTTTTCCATACCTCTACGAGTATCACAGGACTCTTGGGAAGAGAAACCATCCGCTTTAGAGGAAGAGATAACCAAAAAAAAAATTTCTATCGCTTCTAGATCCTAAAGCAATAATTTTTGCCTTTTAGCCCATTCCTTTGTCTTTTGTTTGATCCTTTTTAGGTTAGCTTCAAAATGGGAAACTTCTAATACATCCATAAAGGGAGAGGAGGGTATCCAATTGGACTTGAACAAAGATAGAAAATCCTCTTATTTCAACCAATTTGAAAGTACTGGCATGTTTATGAGGAGCACATTTGTTGTTCAAGAAAATTGGGGAGTGGTCTGCGATATAAGTCCCTTGCCATTCCATTGTCTAACCAGGGGAATAGAGTCCATAAGAGCTTTAACAAGGAGGATCCTATAAATTCTCTTAGTAATCCAATTATCCCTCGAATCCTAGTTCCTCCAGGTGGGAGATATCTTGATTGGTTCAAACTCCACCAACATACGGTGGGAAAGCATAATTATAAAGAAATTCGTTTGGAGTTTAGTCCTAGCCCAATGACTCCATGATTCAAAAGAACCTAGCAAGAATGTTAGGTTTCCACCAATGATGACACTGTTGTATTGAAAAAATGATTTATTGAGAGTCGATTCCCAGAATTCTAAAAATTTTGAGGACCATAAATATTGATTAATGAAATAGATTGACCCAAGACCAAAGAAGAAACCTCAATCCCCATAACAAACTCCATACTCCATATATTTGAAACAAAAACATTGCTTGGATTTAAACCCACCAAAATCTCTCCAAAACAACTGGAGGCATCCACCACTGAGGAAGACCAGCCCTTAGGAGGGATTCAAGAAACGAGGAAATCATCACATTGTTGTCAAGTGTTTCATGAAGAAATATAACATACAATTCATTTATCTCAACGAGTCTCTTTAGAGCTTTTTTTTTAGGGACAAGTAAGACCTGACACTTAAAGGAAATTAAGTTCATTTAGAGGATTCCATATGGGTTGGGTTTTCGTTACGGGCCCATCTAATGGAAAATTTCTTGCCAACAACAAGATCTACTCAAGCTCTTTCCTTGGCTTTGGAAAGAATATATTTTTGGCCATGTCTCTGGCCCTCCATGGGAGATAGAGAGATATCCCAAGCCCCAGGTAATACCACCCCTCCAAGGAACCACAAGTCGAGAGAAATATTGTATAGAATATCATAAAAAATTTGGAGCTTGGATGAGGTAAAAGCATAAGAGGATGATGGTGAGGACATGTCACCTAGGACAAGAGGAAAAAGAAAAATAGTAGGGACTGAATGGGAGGAGGGAAGACTAGAAATGATGCATGAATTGGATAAACAAAATCCCTTGGATTTCTGAGAATAACAAATAGGACATTAAGAAAAATAAATACAAGCATCAAAGGAACATGGTTTTGAGGAGGGGAAGTGAGGAAAGACTCAATACCTTCATAGATCAGAGCCAAAGGAATATAAGGATGAACTTATAACCAAAAAACTTTTGTAGACTAGTGTGAAACTTTGTCTAAACCATCAAAGTCGAGAGAAACTGAACAAGATGTTGAAATCAATGTCTCATGAGAAGAGAAACCCTGCACCTTCCCACCCACTTGGGGTGGATCAAAGAATCTATGTACCTTCCTTTGCATTAGAAGCACACAATATTTCGCCAAGTGCCCATGTTTAGGATGCCACTAACATATAAATGGGATTCCCTCATAGTCCAACTCTAAAGGGGTCATCCAAAGACCCATTTTGATGGTACCTGGGAGCCCACCGTGAAGGTCCACACTGATAAGAATGTGAGCCATGGACATATTGTCAAAGATAAGAGGAGTCATGTTTCAGACAGACCCCCAACAAATTGCCAATATTTTGGAAGATTAACTTGTGCCACATGTTAGAGTGGGTTAATTTGTCAGTCGAAAAGTATTTCGAGTTAATTTTTTTTGTTTTAAAGGAGTTCAAAATCATAAATTTGTTCGTTGTCATGATTTGACCTGTCACTGCCTAAAGGAGTCATCATAAGTTGGGTCATCACTTTGGTCATCAAATTCAGTCATTGGGAAGGGGTGTCTATTGTATGGGAAGATATTGTAATAAATTGTTGAGTCTGGGTATTAGGTAATGATAGGATGGTTATATGGTCAATGTGTCTGCAGTCGAAGGAAAGATCTCGAAGGGGTCCTATTCATAAATGTTCTGATCTATTCCCTTGTTAGACATTATATGTACCCCTCTTCCTATCCCCTATTTCCCTCATTACATTACTTTCCCTCATTCCCCAATTAATCTTCCCTTATTCCCCAATGTTTACATTATTCATATTTATTATTTTAGGCCTAGACCCTCACCCCCAAGATCTATTCTTCTATCCTCATTCTCAGTTGTTGACAATCCAAATGAAATATATTGACAGTTATGGTGCTCGATAGTCCAAGGATGGAAACAAAGTTTATTGGTTTTCTAGAACCACCAATGGAGGATGGCCATTCAAGAGGATGGATACATTAATAGTGTGATGAATAGCTTCCATGCCAACCATAGTTAGATGAATTTCTCTATGAAAATTGATTGTACCTTAAGCATTAACATGCCAATTCAGGAAGAGAAGAGTTAAAACAATATAAACCTGTGTGAACCAATGTTGATAAACATTTACCAGTGATCATTAAAAGAAGTTGGTATTGCAAGTTTGAAATTAGTTGTTGCTACAAGCCCTGGGAACCTTTAGAATTTTAAGTCTCAAGCTCTCATGTAGAAGTTTTGATTCTGTGTTTTAAAATATCACAAGAAAAGACATGGTGCAACCACAGATTTAAAATTCTGCCACATACTCATGCAAAAAACACTTTGTTTTAGTCAAGATTTAGCATAACGGTTTCTTACCAAATGGAGCCAAATTTAGAGAAACTTAAGGATTTTTTCTCAAACAAAGGTCAAATAACAATAACCTCTTCCAGATGTCACACAGGTGTCACAAATTGGGAGTTTGTATTGCATCTTCAAAGCCTATTTTTCAGACTACACAAATACTCTGTTTGAGTCATGGTTTTACAGAGCGTTTTATGGGAAGCTCGGAAAGAATTTAGAGAAATTGAGAGAGGTTTATCTTAAAAAAACTATCATCTACAAAAACCTATCTCCGATTTTACATAGGTGCTATAGTTTTGTAGTTACATGCGTCAAATGGTGGCATATTTTCATAGTTTATGCTGATAGAATTAGGTACTACATAGGCCATGCTCTAACCATCTCACGTACATAGTACAATGGAAAACTCTCAGTTTTTGAAGATTCTATCGTGTAGTACATATGGTATCCAACTCACCCCTCCAGCGGCTTGCCACATGTGAGTTCTAGAAGCATGAATATTTGGGTGTTGTGCACCTGTTGCGCAGGATTTTCAACAGACACAAAAGCAACTTTTAGACTTTTTCTATTTCAGTCAGTTTTTTTAGTTCGAAGACCTTTTTAAAGATAATTTGTATTTAATTAAGTTGTTTTTGCTTTCAATAAGACAAAAGGGTGCTTTATGTTTTATGTTTTGATGAAAATCATGGAAAAACAACAGTTTACTATTTTTCTCTAGTTTTGAATCGATAGTGAACTTGAAAGGATTTTCCTCCATGTTTTTACTATATATTCTGATGAATGAAGACAAAGAGGGTTGTTGTTGGCAAAACGTTTTAAGCTGTAGTATTTAGAATTTTTGCTTGTGATCAATGCATGATAGAGTACTTGTGACTTGATGGTTACTGATACACTTTATAAGGATTCTCATGGTATGATGTTTGGATTTTTTGTGTTTGTCTCAGAAATTCTAATAGCTCTCTGTGTTTATGAGTATTATGAATCAGTTGATTTGGAATTCAGTGAATCTTCTCTATTTCGACTGTCTTCATGTTTTTAAGCTGCAAATGAAATTCCATATGTTCATATTTGTTATCTATTCTAACTAGCTCTCTTTCTTATGAATGAACGATTTGTTTATTGTTGAGAAATGAATCTATTTTATTTTTAACTTTTCTCCTCTATGCTACAATATGTCATCGTGTCCAAAGTCATGCCTACAACCCTTGTATTAGATGACAGTTTACTTGCGCAAGTAAATCAACTAAAGGATAGTTGATCACATTTTGTCACCTTCTAAATTAGTGGCACTTCAACCCAACATATTCAATTTCATTGTTCTGAAACTGGTCTATGTATAGATTGTGCCTTAAACTTTCAAATCTTATAATCTCAAGAGAGGGAGCCCCCTTGGCTAGAAAGGCAATTTTTCTAGCCCAGAGTGGTTTGTGGTCACCTTTGTGCCCCTTTCCTCAACCTAAAGAGAATTACGGAGTGATAACACCACAAACGTGCTGGAATACTAGGAATTCAAACCCAAAGAGGGACATTGTTGTCCACTCTTGCCTAGTATCGAAAAGAGGATACCACTCTTTGAAGACAAAAGGAGTTGAGTCAATTTCCAGTACCTTTCCCTGAATAAGCTTCGTGTCCACTTCGTTTTGGAAAATCAAGTGAACCTAACCCTTAGCCAATTAGCTAACTAAATAAGGGTTTTTTTAACAAAGGCCACACCATAGTCTCCACCCATTATGGAAAGGGAAAACCAAAATTTCACCCTCATATACTTCCAACCGACAATGAGCGACCTAATGCTTCTACTGATTGAGTGGCCACACCTGATGCTAAGGCTAAAGACATCTACATGTTCTCTAACAATTTCAGGAAGTGAAATTTGTCCTTTTACCCCTGGAGACTCATTTTCCTTTGCTAGATGGACCTTCTTCTAGCACTTCAAAATTCACCCTACCAACAAACCTTGATTCCTAAACACTATGAAGATACTTCCTATCTACCTCTTGGGAGACTATATCCCTCAAGAGACAAATTTTTGAATGAAAATATGGGGTTATGAAGGGAAGAGAGATGAAGGAAGAAACCTCAGGGAAAATAAGACCCTCATAGAAACCCTAGCCCCTAGAGGAAACAACAAAAGCAATAGGGAGATTAGGACCAAAACCCCCAAAAAAAATAGGAGCTTCACGGTTGGAGAAGAGAAACTTGAAATCTAGGTGTAAGAGTGAAAGCCTTGGAAACTATCAACCACAAAGGAGCATTCCTCAGCACCCAAAAGCCTAGCGGGAGAAAGAGAGACACTACGGAAAGAAGAAAATAATCTGCATAAATTATGCACAAAAGAAATGGGTGGGGATATCATAGATTCACCTATCGAGTAGATGGTAGAACCTCCATGAAAACTGTGAAAAAAATGAGATAGATGAGCCCACATTTATTGATAGTCAGATATGTCCTGATCATAATCTCTTATAGGGGGGACAAGTAAGACCTCTAACTAGGAGCCACCGGTGTAGAAAAAAACATACCATGTAGAAATAGATAAGAAAGGTGTAGGGAATATGCAAAAAACAAAGAAACCTGAGCTAAAACCTGTTGTCTTTCTATATTTTTGATGTTGAGGGAGTAAACACATAGGACAACATCAAAACCACTTTGGAAGCTGGAATCTAGCCCTGCCAGCTTCAGAGAGGGATCTCTCTATTTAATTTATCTTTGTTTTTATGTAAATTTTAGGCTAGTTATGAATGTACTTGTTTGTTTTGTTTTAAAGGTTTGGTTGATTTGAGTGTTATAATTCCATTGGGCTATGGAGTCTATAAATTGAACTGGGGATTTGCATCAATTTTTAGAGGAGTTCTCACAAGGAAAGCTAGGTTGCACTAAGTGGATCTTTTGAGAAATTAAATGAATTGTGGAATAACATAAGTGTAAGGTTCAGTAGAGACCAAGGAGCAATTAAGAATTCCTTGACTTGACTCCAGTAGAAAACATTAAAATTATCAAGAACGAAAATAGGGTGCTCTAAGTAACAAATCCTATTTATCACAGTTTATGTTGATTAGAATAACAAAGAAAGAAAAAAAAACAATTTTTAAACAAATAGACAGAAGAGACACATCACCATTTATTACACCACATGAATCCTGTGAAAGGTCCTTATATTATTGATGCTCCACTACTTTGAAAATTACAATATGCAGAAGGAAATTACATTCGAAAATCAACACTTAATACTTCAAACATTGAAGTATTTATAATGAAAATTACAAAAATACTTTACAAAATCATTGTCAAACCGACAGTGTATTATTAGCCTAATTACAAACTATATCATCTAATCCTGGCAAAAGAATAGGCCACGTAGGCTGTTGAACGGAAAGGTGGCCCTGTTTTAATGGTTTTGGTTGCTAAGTCAACTCGAATCAGTGCTGTGATGCTGAACTGACCGTCATGTTGGCTGCCGCGCTGACAAGTTGTTTTACTACTCCTCAATTATCCTTCAATCCAATAGATCAACCAATTCTTCCCATCTCTTTCATCTGTCACCATCAATTTTATTACCCTGCGGTAAATTTCATCTACCTCTATGTATTTGGAAAAATTTCGTTTTACAATAAAAATGTGTTTTACCTCATTCTGTACATGGAAATCATTTGACATGGTTTCCAGAAACGCCTTTGTTGTCATACTTCCCTTAATTCCACTGAACTTAATGTTGCTTTTAGCCACTTCTTTCATCTTCAGGATATAGTCTTCCTGAGTGATCAATTTGTCATTTATAACATAGATACTGGGCAGTCCCTTTTGGATTAAGGCTTCAATTCTGTTTGTGAATCTGTTTACCTGCAGCTCTAAGGTTTCACACCTTTCTTCCAACTGATCAATGAGATTTCTCTTTGTCAAGACTTTCTTGACTTCTAGAATGGTGGCAGTTCTATCACTGATTCCTACCTCCTCCAACTCATACTTGGACTTTGAGTTTAAGAACTTGATTATATTAGAAACTTTTGTGGGCATCTCTCCTAGCTTTTCCCTTCCTTGCACAGTAGTTTTTGTAACCTTTTTTTATCAGTTCTTTTTGTCAAATATGATTTGGATAGAAGGCCAAATCTCATTCATAGAGTCTAATATATTCATCCAAATAGTTTCCTTGGCTTGGGCCAAGGTCTGACCAATTGAAGTGTCTCTCTCTACTTGGCGCAACTTCTCCAACAGTTTCTGGGATTTCTCCAATTCAGCAACCCAAGTAGCTTCAACTTTGGCCTTTTGCACTTCCAAAGCTTTGATTTGGCCTTGCAAAGTCTCAATCTCCTTTGACTGTAGTGACATGTTCTGTAGTGTCTGTGTTACCTGTTCAACACTTGCAGTCTAAGTGGAGGAGGTAGGTGTAGTGGTTGTCCCTGTTGATGGAAGCTGAGAAATAGGTATGCATCCAGGGGGACAATGGCCATCTTTAGACTATCTTCCTTCTCCTTTATCAGTTTCTCCATCTCTGCCTCCATCTGCCTAATATGTATATTTTGTTCTATGATCAATTTCATCATATATGCTTTATGTGCTTCACCTTCTTCAATGCCTTTGGTCATTGGATCTTTTGTGGTTGGCAGCTTGAGTTGCTTCCTCATCGTTGCAATGTCCAGGTTCTTCTTTTTAACAATATCTTCAGTAGCACATCTTTAATGTCATACCCTATCTTAATCACCAAGTATTCCAAAGACTTGATCATGTTATCTTTGGCCAAGGAGGGCACTTTCTCCATCTTCAACTGTGACTGGACATTTGCAAAAGAAACCTGCAATTTAGAAAGTGACATAGTAGTGTTAGTTAAAGTAGAGGATATCATTTCACCCGTTTGCTTGTGCATCTCCATTTGATCAATGGGATGTATGTCCTTTGTGCTGAATTCAAAAGTTGTGCTCTTGTAGTCTGCTGTTGATTTTGGCTGTGGAATCTGGGCCTCAAGAAAAGCTATCTGCATTTTTCCATGCTCTGTATCAAAGACTAACAACAACCTACTTTGTGAGCTGGAGGTTTCTTTCCAAAATTGGTTATAAGTACTATTCTTCAGAATTTCATATTGTCACTGGTTGTGTTGGAAAACTTGGATGCATAACACATATTGTCGTCGTTAAGACCCCTCGGGGTCTGAAGAACGAATTGAGCAACATCAACGCTCAGGATTGTTCGTTGGCCTTGGAGAGGAAGCATCCAGCCATCATCAACAACAATAGTGGTGGGTGAACAGTGGAAAAAAGGAAAAACCTTGATTATGTGTGTGTGACAATGCAAAGATAATGTATGTGTTGTCACATGGGGAGGTGGGGTGGCCATGGACCATAGGGGTGTATCCCGAATCAGTGTCAGGCCAAAGAGGCCACAAACATCTTTCATGAAACTAATTCAATTGAAGTTCAGAATGAATTGCACCACCTAGAGGAAATGACAACTCAAGATAAACATTCCATGTTAGACTTGGATCTAGTGGAAGAATTTGGACAATTGATGTCTGACCTTGGTCACACTAGGGGCAGAGGAAAGTAGTTTATTCAAGCCCTTTTCTTGTATTGGAAAATGAAATCCCTGAAGGCGAGGATTCTGATGGAGAGGCAAGTTAATCAGTCTAATATATTTGCCGACCTAGCAAATGTAAAGAGGGAGCAACGAGATATAAGATTTTACATGGAACAAATGGACACTTGGCTTACAAAGATTGAGAGGCACATCTCTTGCATGACATCTTTAACACCTCTGAGGTCAAGTGCTCGACACCTGACACCTATGAACTCCTCTGATTCGTAGTTTTTACATATGCTTTATGTTGTAGACTCATGTTTGGTTTTAGATTCTTGAGTTTATGTCGAAATTAACTCTTTTGGGACACTCTGATTTTTTATGATATTTAAATTTTGGACTAATTATTTAGTGAACACATGGTCAACCAACCTGAAGGTTAGACAATATAACATCTTTTTTATTAATAAAAAGCAATAATATATATAAATTTATTTCATATTTATATTTCACTGGTAAATTTGGCTTTTCATTCTCATGATTTATAATCGTTTTAAAAATTAATAATTAATGGTGTATATTAACATTAATGTAATTGGCAAAATGTCGCTTAATTTGTCCGTTAAATACAGTTAAAAATTAATTTGTCCGTTAAATATAGTTAAAAATTTCGCAGAGCCATACTGCCGACACGGTTACCGGAATTGTAAAATGGACGGTTTGGTTTTGAAATTCCTGGCTTGTTTGTAACCCATTGTTATGTTTCACACTGCTTCGATGACAAAACTAAGCAGGTTTTGATACGGCCGCCAATAAATCCCATGCTATCGGGCCATAAATGAATGGCGGGTGTATATGCCCACCGTTCGATTTCGGCCTTAGCAAAATCGAACGGTGGGCATATACACCCGCCGTTCATTTATGGCCCGATAGCATGGAAAATATGGCTCGCCTTTTGATACTGCTTTTGTAAAAGATCGAGGTGAATGGAGACAATGTACGGAAAAATATAGATATATGTTGACGGTGACAGTACTCACAAATTCAAGGATGGTCAATTAACTTTTTCACAGCAGAATGCCGTAACTACACTTATTGTTCCCCCGAACTGACAACAATTGTAAGGTGTCTTTGAATGTCCTTTTCATAAATTCATGAACGATACTATGCTTGTTAACTTATTATATTTACTACGAATGTTCCAGTGGTCACACAAATTTCCAGGTTCAAGTGCCTCAGAGAACAACACCTGCTTCAAAAAATTTGTTGTCCATTACTCGCATCGGAATTGAACTGGAATGTTTCATTCTTTTATTCCATATTTTTTGCTTTTCTCCGCAGTTTATATGATAATGATGAAATTCTTTGTGATTTGCACTAAAATAAAATTTATAGACCCTTTTTGGTTTTTTTGTCTGAACATATTTATCTGTTTTTTTGGTAGTAATTCACTTCATAGTCTTTTTTGATTTTTTTGGGTGTAATTCACTTTTATTTATTTTTCATAATTTTTTAATGAAAAAAATTAGCAAACTTTAAAATTTAATTGGAAAAACTACTCCATATCATTAAACCTAATGCAACCACCCACAAACACTGGCGACAATGAAGCGAAACACATGAATCTAGTTTGGCACACTATTGATAGCAAACACTTTCCACCAAATATTTGGACCAAATCCTAATTGTGATGAAGGGTATATGAATTAGGTAAAGACCAAATTTGTGATTAAAAATATAGTGATGTGAATATATAGTATTTATATTAAATAAAATAAATACTATTTTATTTATCAGAAAATAATAATAATTATAGAAATATAGCTATTGCTTATTTATAATGGTTAATAGATAATGTTTATAATTTATTATTATTATTATTATTATAATATGTATAATGGTTAGTAGATGATGTTTATAATGTTTTTTAGTTTGGTTAAATTTTGAAACATCTTGTTTATTTTTATTATTATTATAAATATTTATTTATATATTATTCTCATTATTATAGCATAATTTTTTGTCTTATTTATATATATAAATTATTTAATTATAAAGAATTTTTATTAAATATATATATATTAATTAATTCGAAAGAATTTTTATTAAAACTTATGGCATTTATTTGAAGATATTTTCCATATAAAAATTTATAGTGTACACTTTTCTGAGTTTGACCATGTTATTTTTTTATTGATAGTTGTCATCAAGCACTCTTATTTAAATTGGATTCATGTATGTTTTTTTTTTATCATTGCATGTAGAATATAGTATTTTCTTTCTTCTTCATTAGTTGTTGCAATTTAGGGGTATATGTGTTTGTCTTGCAATTATGAGTATATTCAAATATCAATATCTCATAGGTTTCTTGATGGATATTGTGAAACTATGCATTAGATTTCTAACTATCTAGACTCAATTTATCGTGCCAGTGTGTTGCCAGGCAAAAAAGTTTCACCTGCAATAGGAAGTTATCACCCGATCAAGGTCCCAATGAGACCCCTATTTGTTTGGGTTGGCAGTACTCACCGATATATAGGCCCAGTTGCCTATACTATTCTAACTTAATAAATAACTAAAACTAACAAAAAAGGAAAAATATATAACCTAACATATTTACAAGTAATAATTATCTAATCTAATCCAATTTTTTGGTGTTTAAGGAGCTTGTTTTATCTAAAAGCAAGGGGGTGGGGGAAATCACCCAAATGTAGACCTATACGATATCTACAATTGTTTGGAAGCATTGATCTTTATGACTGGCATGTGGGCTCAATCAACCACATAGAGAATTCATGCTTTGTTGAGAGAGCTTAAACAAATTATATTTTTATGCTTTTCTCTGGTTTATTTGCATGAAATGTCTAATCTAATTGCAAAATTGAAATATCTCGAAAACAAGTGTGAGTCTCAATACTATTAATGTGAATATCATATTTAATAGATGAGTATATTAAAGGTTAAAAAATAATCTAACAATCTTTAAATAATTCAATAACACATCTGCAAATATCATTTTAAAGAAAAGACACAATGTAGTCCAATATTCAATTTCTGGAAATAATTCAATAAATATGAACTTGTGGAGATGGGAAACATAAATGTATATAAGAAATCATATTGCATACATTACTCCATAGCATAGAGAAATTTTCCAAATGACTCACAGGTCTTCCAAAAATTAACATTAACCTCTGACAAAAAATATAAGTCTCGGTTGGGATACAACAATTGTCAACCCCCCATTTCTCTTATAGACCTCTTATTTATAATCATGTGGTCCAATTCAAAAATAGATGTTTCATAACAACTTCATGAAGATTTGTTTTCTGATTTTTTGGGAGCTAAAGAATCCCCTTTCCCATCCAAAATTCCAATCCACAAATATTGAGACTCCAACTAGTAATTGGACTCCAAAATATTTGTAGAAATATTCACAAAGTTATCATTAAAAACATATTAAACTCAAAGAAAACCCAAATCTAAAAATACGAAACTAACCACTATAAGAAAAACTCAATTCCTGTAAATTAGCAACAAACTCCAAAAATTAATTCTTGTAAATTAGCAACAAACTCCAAAATTTGAGCTAAAATTATTTCTATTGCTGCAATTCTAATATTAAACAACATTCTGATGACATATAACGTTTTGGAATCAAGCTTAATTTCCAAAAATTAACTCCAAAATCTCAAAATAACCAAATTTTATAGCCCTTTTTCTGGTGATTAGTTAAAAAATTTAAAAGGTTAAACCCAAATGTATGAGATGAAATAAGTTTTGAGGCTCTATATAATTTTATGCCCCCAATATTATTTGTGTGAAAAGTGGAGAAGCTAGGGTGGGGGGTGCACATGTATATAGTTTGATCTATCGTGAAGCAATAATTAAACCACTAAAACCTCTTGTGTGTTAAGTCCAATGTAAACCATAACATATGATAAGTCCAACATAAACCATAACATATGATAACATATGATTAGTCCAACATAAACCATAACATATGATAATTCTAACGTGTTAGCGCTTGAAATTTCACCTCAGGCTGAGAAAGGTAAACCTCAAGGCAACATCAAACCACTTAGCCTCGTAGCTAGCCCTACGGGGCAGGAGAGGGCTCTCTCCGGTCTATCTCGATAAAGATCTTCAATGGGCGAGATAACCAATAGGGTAATACTGATTTTAGGCTAGTAAACTGATCAAAAGGGTTGATTTGGGATTTTAGGGTTTTTGGTGGAAAATTGGGGAGATGGCAATTTTAGGTGCGGGGATTGGACACAGTTTTCGCAGGGGGTTCTTTGGGGCGAGGTAGGAAACATTATTGATGCCTTTGATTGAGGTGGATGATTAAGAATGACAGATGAGGAGTTAAGGAGAGCAAACAATAACTTTGAATTCTCCTTAAATTGTAGAAAACATTGAAATTAAGCAAACTTAAAAGCAGAGCATGACAGTCATGAGTTCTACTTTAACACTTCATTTGCCTAATGTGTAGAAGGAAAAGTAAGGAAATGATTCACATAACACACTTACAAGTACAAAGAGAAACACACCATCAATACATGTGACCACAAGAATCCTAAAAAGGACTGCAAAACCCTGGTCTTCCTTTGCCAAAAATTGCAGAGATACAGTGAGTAATACAATAAGAGCTTCTCCCTCAAGAGTCCAACCATGAAAATGAGCAAGAGAGTACATAATATAGATCATCTAACATCTTTCCCTGCCTCTAGGGGTCGAGCTCACTATCCTAGGAGCTGTTTCAACCACTTCTAAACTAAGCACTAAAAACTAGGCAGTCAAAACAACTTGCCTCTATAAGCTAGGAAACCAATTCATTCATTTAATTTTCACCTATTTCATGAATGAATCTTCTAGAAGAGATACATAAGTGTAAAAGTGTCATAAAATTACATTATTTACATCAAGGAGGATGACAATCCATTCCAAAAAATCAAACACAGTCAAAACTGCGTTTTGCTGAGCTGTACACTGAAATTTTGAGAAATTTGCCTGATGGGTCGCGCGCCATTTCCTGACGGGTCGCGCGCCTTTGAGGGCACTTTTGGGGCACTTCCAGGTGTCCAAATGAGGCAAGAGTAGGCTTGTTGGAAAGGTCTGTGAGTCTACTTTCCAACCCAACTAGAATTTAGGAATTTGGTTGTCATTTGCCCCTCCAAAATTGCAATCTCCCAAGACTTCTTTCTGTGTTTCAAAAATGTGGCAGAAAGTCATTTTTTGCTTGTTTTTTGACTTTCAGGAGGCCCAAAACTTCATAAAATCTCTTGGCAATGGGTGAGCATGTGTAACTTTTCATGCCAAATCCAGAAATGCTGAGTTTTTTGAAAATAGAGTTGCCAAGTGAAAGGGTCGCGCGGGGGGTGAGACCCGTTGAGAGGGCAAAACCTGTAAATTGCCTGAAAAAACCAAAATTGACCCAAAATGTTCAAAATTTCTTGGTATTTGTGCTGTGGCTGAGCTATTTAGTGCCTTGCTCCTTCAAGGAAGCCTCGGCCAAGATGTGGAGGGGATCGGGCCTTTTTCTCCTTTTTTGTGCCTTGGCCAACCGCCTTTGGAGCACCTTCATCTTCGCCTTGCACACGTGCATCCGCGCCCAATAATGGTTCTTCATGTTTCTCAACAATTTCTTATCTTGGTTGGCCTTAGCCAACAACCTCTCTAAATGAGCATTGAGCCGGATAAGCATAGCCTCTCGCTCAACTGGCACTAAATCACCGGGTCTTCTTCGATTCAAGTTGCGGTCACTACGAATCCTCCACAACTCATCAAGAGTTTGCTCATCCTCCAATTGCTTGTTGCGCTGTTCTAGATATGAGATTGTCCATTGTGCCCCTTCTAATCTCTTCTGCAATGCATCATTTTCAGCTCTAAGGTGCTGAATGATCTCCTGTGACTCTAGGCTAGGAGAACTGACATCAAGATCAACAAGCTCTATATCTGGAACACCTGATGGCCCCTCATCAATCCTGGGCTGTTTGCCCCTCTCTAATACCTGTGCTGCTGTCGGAGACGAGGCCCCTTCCACCTGGTGTGGAGATAACACTCGTGGTGCTGATGAAGAAGGCGAGACCCCTTCCACCTGGTGTGGAGAAAATACTCGCCTAGCTGCTACAAATAAGGCCCTGTGGCCTCTCTGATAAGTGACCAATGGTGAAGAGCTGACATGGCTAGTCCCGAGGATATCATGCTGTTGTGATGGTCCTCCCTCCTCATGAACAATCTCCGGATGTGGTGGTGGTGCTATAAAGAACTCACGAGAGATGAACTCCTCCCATGTGATGCCCTGCTGAGCCAACTGATGTCTGACCACAAGCTGAATCAAATCGTAATGATAGAGGCTCCTATACTGCTGTGCTGGGCTCTTCCTCTGCATCAAGGGCACCATCCTCTCAATGTTCTGGCACATGAAAACAGGGATGTTCATCATCCGTACCTGTGTGAAATGCATCATCAGGCGAATATGGTACGAATATATCTGTGAAAATCTTCCCTCACAGGTGAAAAAGAGCATGATAAGCCTCATCATGGGAGCATACTCACTCCTCAAAAATCTGAAGGGAAATAGACCCGTCAAATGTCTCATGAATGCAGGTCTAATGAAAGGCTCAAACTGAACACTGTCCAACACCTTGCGCTTATTCCATACCTCTCCGACATTAGGTATCCCTGTGGCCTGTGCAATCACCTCGGGTGTCAATGTAAAATCCACCCCGGCAAGGTTGACATGTCCATCACGCAAATGTAAAACAAATAGGCGAGCCAACTCCCTGTGATGCTGAATCCGAGAGATCCTCTCGCAAAACTCATAGCAAGACATATAACGGAAACATGAGACTGCCATAGGACAAGCCTGTAAATCTGCCAAAGAGGTGGGCTCCTCTCTTCTATGATGTCCACCCTTTCCACCCTTATGAGGCCTCCTCTGTACCTCAATCTCTGAAGCTGATGCCTGGTCATCACTTTGCTCATAATTGGTTTCGGTTTCTGACATTGTTTTAAGAGCAAAGTGGCTGAAATATACTGTTGTTTTTGCTTTGTAAAATGCTGATTAAAATGTTGTTTCAAGGGGACAAGGAGCACGAGGGGAATGTTAGGGGAGGGATACTTTAAAGGGAAAATGGGAATAATAATATATAAAACAGGGATTTTAGGGAAAAATCATAGCAAAATCATTGCATATGCATCATTATATAAATTTATTTACATGGATATTATGAGAGGTAGAGTTAGGGTTTGATTTTTATTTCTTAGGGAAGAGGGGTAGGGTTTTTTCACCAATTTTGCAAGGGAAATTTACATAGAAAGACAAGGAAAAAGAAATGGGAAATGGGGAAAAAATGATAACAAGGGGATACAAAAATGATAACAAGGGGATACCTTAAAACATCATATAAACCCTAGCCATTTTTACAATTTTAAACCAAAGCAAAGTGGAGCTTTTCATTTGCAAATGGAGACCTTTGAAAATGCACTCATGATTTCCTTTAACCATAACAAGCAACAAATTTTTGAGTTGGAGGGCCTACCTCACACAATTCGGCGATTTTGTGGCTCCTTGGTGAATTTACAGGTAGTTTTTACAATGAAGGCGTTGACGGGTCGCGCGCCTCACCCAACGGGTCGCGCGCCTCACCCAACGGGTCGCGCGCCTCTGACGAGTCGCGCCCGTTACAATTTTGCACTGTCGGAGGGCGCTCAACGGGTCGCGCGCCTTTGCAACTCACAACTTCGGCTCGAACTCACTTGCAATCACTTGCTCAATGACTTGGATGCACAATGAGGCTCGATGGAGGGAGATTGGGGTTTTTATAACTTTATTTGAATTAATTTCATATCATAACCCACTTTATAATGTTTTTCTTTGACACTTTATAAACTTGACTTTTTTGTTTCCTTTTGTCCTGAAACTGATTGATTTGATGCTTTTCTTTGATAATTTTTGCAGGGATAGCATCTGAGGGATCTTGGAAAGGGAGCCAGGGTTACATGCTGTCCTTTGAAGCCTTGTGAATTTTTACCATTTTTTATAAAATTTTGAAAAATGACCTTGGCTTTAAAAACAGGGTTTTTAAATCCAAGGTGAAAATTAACTGTACAAGATAGAATCTTTCGAAGAAACACTTTGAAAATCATCCCTCTGGCTTGCTGGGCACTTATTGACCTTCAGAGACATGAACTTGAAGACAAACTTGACCAAAAACCCTAGACCTAAAAATTTGATCTCAAGGCAATAGATAAGTGACCTTGACAAAGTTTAATGACTGAAACAAGTTGATCCAGCAGTGCCAAGAGGGAGACAAAGACACCAGCTCTTCCATCAGGGTTATGGCATGCCTAACAGAATGCAAAAAAAATGACACTGATGAGACACCTATCTATGCAAATGCAAAGAGCTTTGATCGCTGATGGAGGGCTACTAGACCGACTCTAACATAACGTAAACCATAACATATGATAAATAAACCATAATATATTCATAAGTATATGAGTGATCCTCCAAATGACTAGATCGTCGGACCAGATAAAAATCAGACTTGAATTGAAAAAGAAGGAGTTACATCTCATAGGTGACTACTGCATCTGGAGACTGCACTCAAACAAAGAGAACTTCTCTCCGTACACTCTACTATTCATCAAATGAGCAATTACATCATTAAGTACATTACTAGAACTCAGGAAGTTGCAACCAAACTCCTAAACTCTAGGAACAAATCCTAAACTAAGGAGATACATTACAACTTGTGTAACCATTTCTCCATTAATACAAAATAATATTTATTATTTTCAACTCCCCCCCTTAATGGAGAAAGGATTATCTAAACTCCTAGCATCCCTCTAAACAATTCAAACTTTACACGACCAAGAGGCTTAGTAAAAATATCAACCATGTTATCACAAGTTTTACAATACTCAGCACATATCTCTTTTGACTGTTGTTTCTCTCGAACAAAATGAACCTGAGTATCGATATGCTTGGTATTTTTATGAAAGACTGGATTGTATGCAAGCTTGATGGTACTCTGGTTGTCAGTTTTGATAATAGTTGATTGTTTCTACTCTTCTCCTGCATCGTTGAGAAGTCTTCTCAACTAGATAGCTTCACATGTGGCTGCACACAATGCTTGGTACTCAGCTTCACATGAAGATAGAGCTACAGTGTGTTGCTTTTTGTTGCTCCATGATATGACCCTGGATCCATTGCTGAATGCGTAACCTGTGATAGATCTTCGATCATCCAAGTTACCTGCCCAATCGGAATCTGAAAAACCTACTAGAATAACATCATAAGTCTCAGTGTACAAAATGCCATAATTACTAGTACCACTAAGATACCTCAACGCACTTTTTGCTGCGACCCAGTGACTTTCGAGTGGTTTTGACATGAAATGGCTCAACACACTAACAAAATATGCCAAATCTGGTCTAGTTGCAGTCAGATATATCAAACTGCCAACTAGCTGTCTGTACATGGTAGCATCCACCTGTTTAGTACCATCGTCACTGCTCAACTTTAAGTTCTGTTGTAATGGTGTTGTTGCTGATCTGCACTGCTCCATTATGAACCTTTCCAACAAGCTTCTGGATTACTTCCATTGAGTAAGAAAAGTTTGTCCAGAGTCTCTCCATACCTCCAATCCCAAACAAGAATGAAGGTTTCTGAGATCTTTCATCTCAAACACTTGTGACATCTGTTGTTTGATTTCTTTGATCAAATTGTTAGCATTCCTTGTTATGATCATATCATCTACATACAAAGAAATCAAAATAATTTGCCTCTATTTATTAAACTTGGTATACAGATTTGGATCATTCAAGCTTCTATGAAAGCCATGTTGAACAAAAAATGAGTCAATTTTCTCATAACACGACCTGGGTGCCTGTTTTAAACCATAAAGTGCCTTTTTCAATTTACACACAAGATGTTCCTGTCCCTTTTTCACAAAACCTTCAGGCTGTACTAAATAAATTTCTTCTTTCAAGTCACCATTCATAAATGCAGACTTGACATGTAGCTGGTGTAGCTACCATTTGTGTTTTGTTGCTAAGGAAATTAACATTCTAATGGTGTTTAATTTGGCTACAGGAGCAAAGGTGTCATCGAAATCTATTCCCTCTTTCTGTGAGTAACCCTTTGCTACCAGTCTAGCTTTAAGTTTCTTTATACTCCCATCTGCATTTATTTTTGGTTTATAGAGCCATTTGCATCCTATGGGGGTTTTACCTTCAGACAATTCAACCAAATCACAAGTATGATTTCTGTTTATTGACTCTATTTCCTCATACATTGCAGCCCTCCATGCATCGGATTTACTAGCTTCCTCATAATTTGCAGGTTCTACAATGTTTAAAATCTTTGACATTAATGCATAGCCTTTCAATTTAGATGATAATCCTCGACCTGATCTCCTTGATAGGGGACTTACCTCAATTCTGTCTATTTCAGCCTTTTCTGGGCTTGCATCTTCATTGATTACATTGTCTGTTACTTCTTCTTCTTGTTTCTCCTCTTGCTCTTCATCTTCCTCACTATTTTCTTCCAATAGCAATGGAATGTGTCAATCACTGTTAGAGTCATTCTTTCCTTCTTCAACCTGTTCATGAAACATGACATCTCTGCTTGCAAAAACCTTGTGAGTCACAAGATTAAATAACTTATATGCCTTGAACTCAGTTCCATATCCAACAAATATACATTTTAGGGCTTTAGGATCTAACTTCTTCCTATCTGCCTTAGGTATATGAGCATAAGCTTTTGACCCAAATATTATTAAATGACTCACTGCTGGTTTGAATCCAAACAATGCTTCAAAAGGGGTTTTGAAGCCTAGAAACCTAGTAGGACTCCTATTCTTTAAATATACAACAATGTTAATAGCTTCTGCCCAAAGACCATTTGATAGACCCTTACCTTGAAGCATGCTCCTTGTGCACTCCACAAGAGTTCTGTTCTTTCGTTATGCCACTCCATTCTGCTGTGGAGTGTGAGGCACTGTAAACTGTTGCACAATCCCATGATGCTTGAAGAAATCCATGAACTCTCCCAACTTGTATTCTCCCCCTTGATCTGAGTGGAGAATTTTTATCCTTTTTCTTGTCTAGTTTTCTACCATGGATTTAAACTCTTTAAAATACTGAAAGGCTTGACTCTTTTTATTCAGAAAGTATATCCATGAAAATCTAGTGCAATCATCTGTAAATAAGAGAAAATAATATGCTCCTCCTAATGACCTGGTTTGCATAGGTCCACAGATGTTTGTATGCACCAGTTCTAAAATGTCTCTTTCCTTTCTATTAACATGCAAAGGGAACTCTTCTCTATGCATTTTCGCTAATGCACATCCATCACAATCCAGCTTAACATTATGGAAAACAGGGAGTCCATCAACCATACCTTTTCTTTGAAGTATGATGAGGTCTTGCAAATTAAGATGGCCGAATCTCTAATGCCAGAGATTTTCGGTTGTCGATCCAGCTGCAACCATTGCTTGCTGTGGCATACTCTTCACATCTAGTCTATACAGGTTCCCCACGCGCACTCCTGTTGCAACTGTTTCCATCTGGCTATCCTTAATAGCACAGTTAGTCTTAAAGAATTGAACATGCATGTCCTGATCAGTAATCATTGAGACAAAGACCAAATTTTTCTTAATTCCTGGAACATACAATACATTTTTGAGGTGTCTAATGTCTCCGCTAGGTAATTTTACAGGAATGTCACCATATCCTTTGATCTCATGTCCACTATCATCTCCTAAATAGGTTTTCGACCCACTTGAAGTTTCTTCAAGAAATTCGAACCAATCCTTCTTACCAGTCATATGTGAGGATGCGTCCGAGTCAACATACCATATGTTGTCCTCATCTCCCTTTGAAGCTGAAAGGGCACAATCAACTATAAACAGTCGAAGTTCGTCGCTATGATCCTCTTCTTCCTTAACAAAGTAACCCTTATGTTTTCTTTGTTTGTTTCTTCCTTCGTCTGCCTGCCTCTTATAACAATCTTTAATCTCATGTCCTGGTTTTCCACAGTAAAAACATTTCTCGCTGGGAAAATTATTAGCAGACATACCTTTAAACGGTCTCTTCTGAAATGTTTTGCCTCCTTTCTGCTGTTGCTGCTGCGGTTGCTGATGTTGCTTCCCTTTATATTGTCTCCTTTTTGCCATCAGAGCAAGGTCATTGCTCTGTGATTTCAAATTTTGTCGTCACTCTTCTTCCTGTATCAGAATCCCTGTCAGCTCTTCAAATGAAGGGGATTTCTCCCTTGCTGACAGCCATATGATAAACGTCTGGTAATCATCAATCATTCCGTTCAACGTGATCGTGACCAGATCTGAATCAGAAACTTTCACTCCGATATCTCCCAATCTGTCCTTCAGGTCTTTGACTCTAGCAATGAATCCAGCAGCGGATTCATTCTCCTCCATCTTCAATGCAAACAACTTGCCTTTGAGTGACAAGACACGGTTTGTATTCTGCGTCTGGTATATGTTTTTGATTGTCGTCCAAATGTCAGTGGCTGATTTACAGTCTCTAATATGTGGGATAACATTGTCCTTGACGGAAATCTTCAATATGACCTTTGCTTTTATCTCCCTTTTATCTCAATCTTGTTCTTGTGTGGCTGATCCTGATCTCAATTCACTTCCTGTAACAATCGACCACGCATTTGCACTTTCAAGTAAAGTCTGCATCTTGAATTTCCAATTGTTGAAATTCGATCCATCGAGTTTGCCAGACTCGTGGAGATACGATTCTAAACTGTTATTCATATTAGATTGATAAATTTTTTGATCCTCTGATGAATAATTCTATCGAACTGAAAACTTTCAGGATACTAAAAAAAAATCACCACATACCAGATCCGAACCTCTGTTTTGCTGAATTTATTTTTTTATTTTTTTTATTTTATTTTATTTTATTTTATTTTTTATCTTCAATGAGCCACCACCGGGCAAGTTCGATCTGCTGCCACCGAACAGATCCGGAACTCCAATGCACCACCATCGGGAAAATCCGATCTGCTACCACCGAACAGATCTGGAACTCCAATACGCCACCACCGGGCAAGTCCGATCTGCTGCCACCGAACAGATCCGGAACTCCAATACACCACCACTGGGCAAGTCCGATCTTCTACCACCGAGTAGATTAGGAACTCCAATATGCCACCACCAAGCTACTTCGCTCTGATGCCACCGAACAGAGCCGGAAATTCAAAGTGCCACCACCGGGCAACTCCAGTCTGCTAAAATTACAGATTTTTCAAAGAGAAAGAGGTTGGCGCTCCTTCGATAGCGAAATGCCCGCGCCAGAAACAAAATCGACGCGTCTCTCGAAATTGGCGCGATTAATCCTTGATTTTCCGCGCCAATTGTACTTTCTGGCGCGCTTATCACCCTCAAAACCACGCCAACTGGCGCGTCTGTTCCTAAAAAAATAGCGCCAGCTCTTCCTTCCGCACAAAAATGGCGCGACTGTTCGTGACGAAACCGCGCCAACACTTTCTTGCGCTCAGAGATGATCAGTCATCTGAGACCTGTCTTCAGGTGTTACTACAGTCCACCTGATTCTACAAATTCCGCCACTACAGTTCTGTAATCAATGATGCATCCTAAAATGAAGTTAAGGCTATCCCTACTCTATGCTTTGATACCAAGATAAAAATCGGACTTGAATTGAAAAAGAAGGAGTTACAGCTCACAGGTGAGTACTGCACCTGGAGACTGCACTCAAACAAAGAGAACTTCTCTCCGTACACTCTACTATTCATCAAATGAACAATTACATCATTAAGTACATTACTAGAACTCAGGAGGTTGCAACCAAACTCCTAAACTCTAGGAACAAATCCTAAACTAAGGAGATACATTACAACTTGTGTAACCATTTCTCCGTTAATACAAAATAATATTAATTATTTTCAACTGGACCGGGATTTGGGAGAAACAAAACGAGCCTTAAACCAAGTTGTCCCAGACCTCAGGATGGAAAAATTGCCACGTAGACAATCCAAGTCATCACCATGTCAGTTGACACACACGCAAGTATAACAATGAATTTTTCCATATGGAATCGATAATATGTCATTAACCACATAGGATGACATGGCATGTCATCATGCGCATCACCATGCCATGTAGGTTTCCATGTGTCATGCCATCTCATCACATCAATGAAAAAAATGAAAAACTTCAAACGACGAAATGAGACAAACTTTATATTGTTGGAAACGTCTCAATGAGACAGAGACGATGGGAATATAAAAAATGGAAAGTTAAGCAAACCAAAAATTTAAAATAAGAAACCAACTTCAAACCAACATGAAATTTTGAAAATTTTATATGAGGCCCCTTTATTTTCAACAAAAATTAAGGGGAGTTGTTGAGGCCTCAACACAGTGTTAAAAAATATATGTCGTGTAAGCCTCACTCTCATGTGATGAAAGCAATTATAAGTCTAAAACAATTAAATTAATTAAAATCAAGAAAGTTGGATTTAATCCTACCTTTCTAGATTGAGTTGTTCTTCATGGTTAGGAGTTAGTTTAGGCTTAGTTGGTTGAGAGATTCTCTCCAACTAATTAGGCTCCTAGTTTAGTGTTTGGTTGAGATGTTTTCTCAACCATAGTGTCCAAGATACACGTACTATCTTGAGACAAACTTCTTCATGTATTTATTTGTACTATTATCATTCTTTGTACATTGGATTGCATTATGTGAGGAATATAGTAAGGCTAAGGCCTTTTCCACCATGTCTAATTTGTATATTTCTGTTGTTTATTTTATGAGTGTTTTATTAGTTTGATTAAATTCTTTCATGTGGTATCAGAGCAAAGTTCATGATTGCTGGGATCTTGTGACAAATCTTGAGTGTTAAAAATTCTGCGTGCAATTGGGAAGAGCCTGGAAAATGGGGAAGTCTTAATATGTTGGCGAATATGTATGCAGAGTGTGAAAGTGATAGTTTTTAGTTTATATATATATATATATATATATATAGTTGTTGCCCAGTGCGATTGTAGAGGAGAGAGTCACTGCCTAGAGAGATTTGATAATGGAGGGAGCATCATTTTGAGGACTTGTTCCAGTGAGTTATGTCGGCGGATGAGGCCCAAGGAGTCTTGCGCATGCCCAGAGTGTTGGACCACTCACACTAAAAAAAACCGTTGGTGAGTCTGCTGGTTGCCGAATCAGAGGAATCGCCGAGACAGGTGATGGATCAGTCAAATAACTGCAAAGATTTCACATAACATAAGCATGATAGATCTCCTCACGAAGACTGCGATTACGTGCATGTTGTTGAACTGGTAGCTTTCTTGTAAATTGCAGAAGTATTACCATATTGTGATTAAATTAAATTGTGTGCTGTTTTTTATAGTCATTCCCTACATTTTTCCCTGAATGTTTCAATCCATTACAGGCCCTTCTTTTTTGGTGTCAATTGGTTGAATCGCGTGAGCCCTTTTTAGATTCCAATCTCGTCCACTACTGCGTAGTCTATTCATCTCTCTCATTCTACTATTTGATAGGATTATAAGGCTTTGAAGTTTATCGCACTTAAAAAGCTTATTGCCAATTTAGCAAAAAAAAAAACTGACCCATCTTAGATAAGCCCTCCAAATTCTACTCATGAGTCCTGTTTTGCACAAAGTTTAGCATACAAATCGACCCCTCTGAGGCAAGCCATCAAAGGTCCAATCCCTCTGGTTTTCTTTTCCTTCAAATTTAAATTAAATACGAGTTGATTGATTTCGGCTATTAGTATGGCCAAGCTCATTGAGACTCAGTTCTGCGCTCCCAGGATATTCTCTGTAGTTAGCATGTGAGAATAGATAGTTTTGTGTGTGAATGGCCTCTAGATCTGGATTTTTATCTGGATGGTATTGGATGGAAAGTCTTCGATAAGCCTTCTTGATCTCTGCTTCAGAAGCTGCAGGATCCAGTCCAAGAATTGCAAATGGCTCAAAAGGTTGAACCTCGCGAGTAATATGCTTGACATAGTATACGAGAAAAAGCATTATCTCCCACAACAGAAGGCACATCAAGTTGCTACAGGTTGAAAATTTCACGATCTTCTTGGCCACGAATGTGCGGTGTTTTCCAGAGTGTAAGCAGACGGAACAGTGGCAGTGAATGCTCCTGGCCTTCTTCCATGCATTCGCCACTTGTTCTTGAGATCCACCTCAATTCTCTCTTAAAAAATATCATGGTTTTTCTCAAGAATGAATTTCCAATGCCCTTTACCATACTTGGCAACCTCCTTTTTCAAATTTTCTTCTTCAATGACACTCCATTTGGTAGGCTTTCTCCTACAAGCAATATCAGCTGCAACCCGTGGACGCTTCAGTGGTGAAAAGCGCCTTGTAGCGGGAGTAGGCAGACGACCTTTCCTTGAAGCTGATGGAGATATTTCCTCTTGACTGTGAATTGAATCATCTCCATCCCACTCATATGTCCGGGCAGTTGGATTTCTATCCATTAAGCTACATTTCAATCGTTCACTATGACATTTTCCATTTTGATGTCCAACCCCTCTTGCCTCCAAACATTGGGCCTGATTATCCTTATCATTGTGAGTCTTCTGTAATAAATTTATGTCAACTTCATTGGTTAAATTTTCTAATTGTTCATTTCCATCTACTGGAGCAGCAGAAGGAACACTTTCTTTCATGGACACCTGACCTTCAGCAACTCGCAATGCATTAGGCAATGGATCCTCAACCCGTGAATTCAATTCTAAAATACTTTTTCTAAGACAATCTTGTGTTTTGATAAATTCAGGAGTTAATTTATTCTTAGATGGATGTGTTGTCCTTGACAAAAGCATCCTCTGTTCATTCACAACATCAGTTTTTGATCTTCCAGTATCTTGAGCAGCTATCACTGTCGCTCCCTTTCTGATTATGCCATCTAGACTGGAAATTTCATTTTCTTCTAAATTGATGAAAGTGTGTGGAAAATCTGGAACCTTTCTATCAGATAAGGGTTGACCATTCCAAACATCAACTAATTATGTTGCTCTAGTTTTTTTTTTTTTTTTTTTGGCGTTAGACGCCATTTTCCTCCTTTCCTTTCCTTGACCAACATTTGAGGGCGCAAGTGTAAAAATACCTGCGCAGAACCTGCTGTGTGACAACACGATGAACACCAATTGGAGGGGAGCAATATATGCATGCCATTGTTGCCATGGAATTATTTCTGGACCTGCTGCATGAAGCCAAAAGTGGAGAAGAACATGTGAATGATTATATACTGTTGCATGGAGAATTGTCCAGTATAGAGAATTGGCGGTGCGAACTCAGTTTGCCCCAGATAGGATTTTCAAGGCTTAGAAAACAAATGGTGTGATTAAATAAATGGAAGCCATATCGACGTAGAATATGTCCTCTGATTTTTAGAAGACCACAATGTTGAGTATGTTAAAGTGCTTAAAAGGAGAAAGTGCACTCTACAGGTCGAAAATTGTGCACCCAAACAGGTAATTTTCAAAATTCCAATTTCTCCTAGGGATTTTAATATGTTTGAGTTTTTAAGTGGGCATAAGTTAGTTAAAGTATGGAGCTTTTGGAGAGATAAGGCTATGAAAGGTTTTTTTAAAGATTTGCATGATAAAGTTAATGGAGTAATAAGGGCATGCTTTTTTTGGAGTGATAAGGTAAATTTATTTTTGTATTTGGAGTGATAAGTGAAAGTCATTATTGTAATTCAAAGTAATATTTTACTTTGAGAGTGATTGAGTCAAGCAGTTTTTGAAGACAATTTGCTTCCAAATTTTGCAAGAGTGACATTCTCATTGAAAAGTTTCCACGAAAAAGTTGTGACATTGAAAAATGATGTACTCTAGTAATTAATAAAATCATAATTTTTGTGGTGCTTGTGTCCTAGATCTGCCCAAAATTGAATAAGGGGATCTTAGGTACACCGTATGTAATGAATGCATGTGCATGACTTGTGTTCATATTATCAAAACGCTCTCTTTGTATTATGATTAAACAACTACATGCACATAAGCAAGCTTAAGTATAAGAACACTTAATCAAACTCCTGTAATCAAGCTTAAGTACACAAGCACAAAGCATCACATCATCAATTTGATAAGATGATCTTCCAGGCAAGAACATTTCACATCATGTAATCAAAGCAATCAAGTTAAGGATGCTACAAAATCAAGCATTTCAAGCCAAGACGACATCAACATCATCAACACTTTTTGTATCACTTGCAGATAAACATTTTTTAACTGAATTTTACGGGTGCGTTATTGGTTGTAACCAACACCCTAATTTGAATTGTTAAGGTGAATACATTAATTCAAGTAAGTCTTCAACTGAGTCATCAAGATTGAACTTGTCATTTGTCTCTTGGGTGCATTTTCGACAGTGTTCGACACCCTTCCTTTTTTAAAATTAGCACATTCAGTGAGTACATTCAAGAAAGCATAAAGTGTCAATAATAAATCAAGCAAGTTCAAGCAAGCCATCTAGCAAGCAATCATCATCAAATGAGTGTCAATTCTAGTATTCTATTCTTCACGTGAGCATCAAATCAAGCCAGTGTTTAATGCAAGTGCAATAAGCAATAAATCAAGGGAGCGTGTCATTCAAACAACAAAGCAAGCGAGCGTGTCATTCAAACAACCAAGCAAGCGAGCGTGTCAAAATCAAGTGCGAAAGTTCAAAGCACGACATCTACAACAAACGAGCCAGTGTGAAGTTGAGTGAAGGATTCAAGCAAAGGGATTGTCATCAAGCGATCGTAAAATCAAGAGTTCAAGAAACCAAGTTATAAAAATCTAGCAAGTGTTTAAAGCATCAGTAATAAGCAACAGTACAAGTGAGCCTGCATTCAAAGTTAACAAGCTAACATGGCAACACACATTCAACTGTCCCAAATTCTTAACAATTTGATTTTATCATTAGCTGGCAACATGGTGAACATCAACAAAACAACCCTTGCTGATATTCAAGTGCATCTTCAACATGCACATGAAATGATTGAGTTCCTTCAACTAAAGTCGCAACTACAAATAACTGAGTTGCTAGAGAAGATTGATACTTCCAAGTCTTTGAACAATACAAATAGAATTGATGATTCCAAGTCACTAATCCAACCAACTTCAAGTGTCAAAATGGTCCCTACTCCAGTTCAACTTTCTTCCAAACCAATCATCAAGCCATGGGAAGAAATCCAAAGTAACAAAAATCAACAAGGCTTAGGATATGTCAAAGATGACGCCAACTTGCATATCCCAGATTATTCAAGGCCCATTAAGTTTGTTAGTGCAGGGTTTCTTGCACAAATCACATCGGTTAGTTCTGAGAAAGTTGAAGACAAACAAAAATACACACAAACTGAAGTTGTAGACAAACAGACATGCGCGAAACTGAAGTTGCAGTCAAACCAAAATGCCTTCATTGTCAAAGAACGATCATCTGGAAGATTAGTGTTTTGATCTCCATCCTTGTCACATTGTGGCAAGTTAAATCATTCATTAGCACAATGTAGAAAACAAAAACAATCAACCAGATTGAAGATCAATTATTCATGGGTTGATCCTTGGGAACGGTCATCCACGGTCAGAAGATTGTATAAGTTTTACAATCGAATTCACTCACACATATTGCAGCCAACAGTAAAAATGAAGATGGTACTCTTGTGCAGTTGAACGAGGGAGTACACCAGTGAAACACTCCTACACCTGAAGGGGGGGAGTTCAGAAATAATTTGAAGAATATTGTCTCTCCTTTCAGCTGACAAAGGGGGGAAAATGTCAATGAAATTGACAGTGGTTGTCAGACTGAAAGTCTCGACAACATCAGCGAAGCAGCCAGTGGGCATTTTCATCAGCGAGTGAGCATCAACAAATTCGCTAGTGGGCAATCGACAACAAAGTCAGCAGTGAGCAGTTTTCAAACACAACAAAAGCAACAATGAGTTGTTTTTCAGCATCATTAGCCAGTGGGTGATCATCATCAACAAATTCGCCAGTGGACATTCGTCAACATCAAATTTGCCAGTGGGCGTCATCAACATTTTTTCAGTGGACAAAGGATGCTGATTGAAAGGAAAGGACAGATGGATCCTTTTGCAGCTTGGCACAAGATGGAGTTGTCAAGAAAAAATTTCAGAGATGAATCAAACTTGCAGCTGATTCATGTTCTCTTCAGATTGGAGTTTTTTCACATCCATCTTTGGCAATTTTTTAGGCAGCGTTTTTGAGGATCACCATGAGAACTTGGAAGATGGTTCCTCGTTCTTATTTTAGAATTATCATTAGGGGGGGAATGTTAGCCTCACTCTCATGTGATGAAAACAATTATAAGTCCAAAACAATTAAATAATTAAAATCAAGAAAGTTGGATTTAATCCTACCTTTCTAGATTGAGTTTGTTCCTCATGGTTAGGAGTCAGTTTAGGCTTAGTTGGTTGAGAGATTCTCTCCAACTAATTAGTCTCCTAGATTATTGTTTGGTTGAGATATTTTCTCAACCATAGTGTCCAATATAGACGTACTATCTTGAGACAAACTTCCTCATGTATTTATTTGTTCTATTATCATTCTTTGTACATTGGATTGCATTATGTGAGGAATACAGTAAGGCTAAGGCCTTTTCCGCAATGTCTGATTTGTATATTTCTGTTGTTTATTTTATGAGTGTTTTATTAGTTTGGTTAAATTCTTTCATGTCGCATTTGCAATATTTTCCTTCCCTTGAATATTTTGTCAGTTGGGATTTTGGTATGTGAATTCAACTATGTTGTTTATATCCATGTATGTCGAAAGTGTGATAAATTTGTATATTATTTAGCTAATCAAGTACTCAATTGCAATCTTTCTCATTAAACACAAAAAAAGAAGTAAGTCATGTATGTAAATAATCGAAGGTGACATAAAACAATCGCAAAATTTTAAAATCATTAATACATGATATAGTATCGAAAATATATTGTGCATCAATATAAAAAATGGGTGTTTAAGCCAATTGTCCATAATATACTATGTTGAATGGACTCCTAAAATTCATAATTGTAGTTTCTCCTCAAGTTATATCGTGTGGAACCCAATCCCTAATATTCAATATTCCAATGGATAGTTAACATAGTTTGCACTCCACATAGTTGTAACACCCACTACATATCACTATAGATCATCTAGAATCTCCATAAGTCTAGTGACTAGGATCCTAATAGTAAGTCTCTTGAGGCATCCTCTCAAATTGTATAAAGGTAACACCTTTTCTCCTCTAGCTATTGGTGCATATGGCCTTGATGGGGATAATTCATCTCTCCCATGTGTTATGCATAAACTCCCAGGAATTTTAATTGGTTTCATAGGGCTAGGGCCACTTCATCTTACTCATGTGGTATGCATCGGTTCCTAAGAAGTTTAACTAGTCTCTTAGGGCCAATTTATAAGACAAGTAAGCTAATACATATTGATGCACTTTCAAAAAAACACATTTTAAATTTAAAAAGCCTTAAAAAAATAAATAGTAGGAGAATAAACATTTGTTAACTATGACTCCCTATTATGTGCTTCGTGGTACATTACGTTGGGATCCCCTCAAAATTTATCATACCAACATATGGATAATCATCAATTCATATAATTTGTTTCTCTCACCATCCAATGAAGGCCTCATTTAAGACCCTACTAACGTCATCACCACCAACATGGTGCATCAAATCCACTAACCTCACCATTCTCAACTCTATGGGTTGTGGATCTCTAACTTTTCTCTGAGGGTAGAGTAATGGCACTAGCTCAAAGAAAAAATATGCATATGATATGGCCTCATAACTAAAGAGTTGTAGGCCTCCAACATATCTTGTAGACATTATTTATAGGAGGTTCTTCTATAAGTTAGTGCAACAGTCAAATACATTTACTTACCCACACATTGCTACTATCTCCATATGACCCCATGAGATGTGATGAAGGTTGTAGGCTATATCAATATGAACTATAATGTAGGCCATTACACACACATGTAATTTGTCTAAATGACTTATTAGAATTTGGTTACTCATCTTTTAAGTCTCTAGATGAAATACTAATCAATGTACCTCTTTACTGTCGTCATCTCATCATCAGTTAAAGTCTTTGATTTCTATTGGCATACCTTGCTGAGATAAACCTATGAGAAAGAAAATGCCATCAAATTTCAAAATGAGCATAATTTTAAACACATCCTTAGAGGCATCCACTAATATATAGTGTGCTCAAGCAGTGGAATATTGGTTCACACGAAGGGAAACTGGAAGTATTCTTGGAGCCCACATTCTTGCAAAATTGTCATTGTGGTTCCATCTATCAAACATTCCACTACCAAGCCAACATGTTATCTCTCTTTGCACTCAATCTAATTAGCCCTCCTATAGAGTTCCATGTATTTTTGTCAAAATTTGTCTACGTTAAGGAATTTTTTATATTCTCAACTATAGTTGGGTATTTCACAATTTCATCATGGGTTCACCACATCTTTGTTGTCATTGAAAATGACCCACTTGCAAAAATTTGGTTATATCTCATGAGGCCTACCTCGAAAGAAGAGAATACCCCTCTAAGAAAGAAAATGCAATAAAATGATACAACAGGGCCAAATAATGTATTTGGACTCAAGAGGTTGTTGGAATGTTTTTATAGAAGTTACTAAACATTATGGTGTTGTTCAAATATGAAACAAATCTTAAAAGTCACAAAAATGATTTTATTAAAAATCCTATCAAAGAGCGAGAGTTATCATTCTATTAAAAAATGTATATTGAGAAAATATTGAAGATAACATGCATCTACTGAGTTAAAAACCCACTAAGACTACTATGTAGTACACTTTATAGAATAAATTTTTGGATTCTTGTGCCAAAGTTATGGTGTTATGATTCCCAAGATTGCCAAAGATGTAGATTTAATGTTTTTTGGTGTTTTTCAATGCACATTTTAGTTCTTAATTTTTTATAACTAGGCGACTATATAAGTGTAAGATTATTGGATCACATGCGTACAAGAATCTAGTTGCAGAAAGAAACACCAATTGCAATTGCAAGTTTGAAATTAACAAAAGAGAAAGAAGAGTGAATGAGACCAAAGGGATCAATTTGAATTAAGTTACTTCATTGAATGAATGATATTTATAAAATTCCCTCAAGGAGAGAGGTAGTGCACATTAATGGAGGTTCCTTGGTGCATGCACATGTAAAAAAAAAAAAAATGCTCCTTAGTGTCAATTAACTTGATATAATTGTAGTTAGCTAGCCAAATATGGAGTGAGAGTGAAAATTAGATACACTAGGAGAAGTGTGCATTTATTTAGGAGGAAATTATAACAAAGAAAGGTCGCTCCTAATGTTCTGTCATTGTCACATGTCATCTTGCATGGCATCACTTTCTATAAATAGTTTACCTACTAAAACTAAACATGTTTTTAATAGTAGCCCTCTTGATCAATAGGAAAATGTGCATGTATTCCAATAATAAGACATCATCATAGGTAGTTATAACATTGATAAAAGTGTCCCAACATAGGTCATTGTAGTATTAGCAAATTATTGTAGGAACTTTACATTACGTCAAATGAGGATTACATAGACCAAAAATCTTTTGCCACTGGTCTACCCAAATGGAAACCAGGCTAGTAGCATAAGTTTAGAGTCTTGGCATTGCTAAGATATCATCTAACTAAGAATTTTGTAAATAGAAACTTATAAAAATAGGTTGGTTGTGTGAGACCTTGACATAAATTGACATGAGAAGATAAAAAAGACTACTAGTGTTGCAAGAAAAAAAACCATTGAATCATAACAACTACTAGGAAGAATATATAGGCATCCACATTGGTTGTTCACTACCCTCATCCAAGGAGAAGGAGATGTTGGATGATCTCATGACTAGAATGGTTAGTTTGTGGTCAATGCTGTCATTTTTTTCTTCCAACATTTCCAATATGATGGAATTCTCTTGTTGAGTACTCTTGTATCTCCCAATCCCACCTACAATATTCAAATGATCTTTAACCTTGTGTTGGCTTCGTTCCATGATCGATGAACTGATAGGAGTGCATGTAATGTGCTAAGTATAGTGGGAGATTCAACCCCCTTGCATGTGAGTTTGCATCATATCAAGGTGGGGGGGAATGTATGCTCCTGGGAACTCTCCTTGGGGGTGTATATTAGCAAAGTTACTTATAGTTCTAGTCCTATATTTCAATTTTTTTTAACAGTAACTAGTGAATCAATAACTTCAAAGGATTGTTCTAGGAAAGACCTTGGATTAAATTTCCTACTCCTTCGAGCTTAGAGGAATTGCTTATCACAATTTTCAACATGTTCAAATTTTTTCCACAAGCTAACATGTCTGTAGAGAATAAGACCCAGGTGGAGTGGGAACTAAACTCGCTAGCTACCACTTCTGCTATTACCCTTTGACTAGTATTAAATCTCAAATTGAAACACAAAAATGAAAAAATTTCCCATCATCTATATAATAAATGTACTTACATCAATATTTCTTACATGAAACCTAGAATTGTCAACATTATTTTAATTTTGGTCATAAGGATGATATGTCCCAATTTTCATAATTGAGGTGTGATATAACTAAAGCAAAGTGCATATGAAGTTTTATTGAATATGCTTCTAAAGTTCATATGAAGTCTTCCAAGGTGCTTGAAGTTGGTTTCCTAGCTGAAAACCTCCATGAGGTAGCCAGTGAGGCAAAAAAAACAAGAGAAAAAAATGAAAAAAGAGAACAAGAGGAAAAGAAAATTGAGAAGAGAAAAAATGAAAAGAAGAAAGAAACAAAATCATTTTGGTCTCTCACACTAGTTTCCGTGGAGGTACAACAAGAAAACAACAAATAAGGTCAACTTCGATGGACCATCCTTCACCACAGTCTAAGTCATCAGCACAATCACTCCAAGAAGGACCAAACTGGCATCCCTGCACCATATTCCACTTCTTTTCATCACCCACAACTTCATCCATCTCAGATCATCTACTTTCCTTGAGTTCTCTACAAATTTCCTAAATTATTACAGGAAAATCTCGAACTATTACAGAAAGAACTAGTTTGTAAATAAGGCTACAAATTAAAAAAAAAATGAGCATCTAGTCCAATTAAGAATGTCAAGAGGACCCTAACAATTGGTATTTATATTATCAAGCATGAAAAATGGTTTTTTCCCTTGTTGTTAGCCTAATTTCACCTTGTAGCAACTCACTTCTTTCATCTTTTCATCACAATCAAACTCAAAATCCTCTCAATTACCATTTCCTCCATTCCCATGAATTTTCAAGCCATCATGCCACCTTAGCATGTCTTTTTCATTGAGCATGATGGGCCTTTGTGCATGTTATAGGAGACTACACAGTCTTGTAGCAGGATACAGAAACCCTACAGACCTAGTTTGTTCAACATATAGAGAAACCTTTGAGGATATTCCACCCTCTAGCAAATCAAAAATTTCATGAACATGCTCTAGGAATTGATGAAGGAATCCCAAGCAACTATAGGATCCCATGCATACTACTACAAGATAGGTTGCCCAGTGCACTTACCATTTGAAGAGACCTACAACAATGACAAACAAAAACATCAAACACCCATAAAGGTAACCATGAGGTATTCATTTAAGCATAGAATAAATTACCTTTCATTCAAAAACATGGTTCAAATAAGTTGGCCTAACTGACAACAACTTTGGCTAAGCTAGTAGTCTGCACTTGTCTTTATCTAAGGTCTCTTCACACATTTGAGGAATCAATAAGACAAATAAATGGTCCTTTAAAAATGTTGTTTTTGTCTTTCATGATGGACAATTAAGTTGGGGGCATACGATCAAGGATCATGTTGGGAGATGCGTAAGTAGGTGGGACAGTTCAACACTACGTGTTGATCCCCATCTCCACCACCCGAACATTGATTTATACCCTCACTCAATGTACAAAAAACTCAACCAAAAAAATGTTTTTCCATTAGAGCTTTGCATGCAATAAATAATAAGAGTTATCATGAGTGTGCCAAGTGTTATAGGAAGCTATAGGTGTCATAAATCTAAAAGAAACTATATGCCTTAGAGTTCTATAACAATTCCTATAGGGGTTGGAATGATGACACAATTTTTTTATTTTATTTTTTGATTTGCAAATTTGAGGGTGTTGAGCGCTCAAGTGGATAAATCAATGACTACAAGCTAGGGTTTGGTGACCCTGCTGAATGCTGACAAACCTTGAAGGCCTTGCACGAATACGCCATGTCTGCATCTGATAGGGGCAATGCAAGCCCCATAGGGGGGGGAGGAGGTGGGGAGAGATCCCCTCCTACCATAGTGTAGTTGTCGGTGAATCAAGTGGTAAAACTTTCCATCAGTCCAGTCTCCTTGAAGTCGTCAGCCCTGGTACTAGTCCCATCCTTGGAGCCCGGTGGCAAGCACAAAGCCATGGGAAATGTTTTCCTTGTGCAACAGAGAAGCCCCATTTCGTAATCTTAATGAATAAATTAGAGAAATATCACAGCTACATGAAGGACCATGCAATGATATTCAAATTCATTAGAATATGGCTGACAGAGAAGGATTTGATAAAATGGATACAATAGAAATGGCAGCCAAAAGGTCATATAAAACTCAAATTGGGGGCCAAAGGATTCTTTAATGTAATCTTCTCAAATGTGTAAGATAAGGAAAGGGTTTTTTAAAATGGCCCATATTTTTACCATAATGCAGGTCTCTTCATGCGATACTGGGAGGAATGCTATAACCCAGACAAGGAGCAATTTCTGGCAGCTCCTGTTTGGGTTCATCTCTTCGGCCTTCCAATGGATTTCTGGGATCCGGAAATACTGGAAGGTATTGGCAACTCAATTGGTAGATTTATGAAAATAGTATAATATACTCGTAGGGGTAGATATACCTCCTATGTCTGTATCTGTGTCTATATGAATATCTCGGAGCCCATCCCTGACTCAGTGGAACTGGAGTACCAGGAAGAGGTATGGAAATAAACCCTGGATTATGAACACATATTGTTTCGTTGTCGCCGATGTCATGAGTATGTCCACCTCTATAAAGAATGTCCATTGAACCAGTCTAGCCCGGAAGACCTAAAGGTGGAGCAAGAAAAGAACCCCCCACAAGAAACAAATGAGGGGTTCAAAGAGGTTATGCACAAAAAGAAGAACACGAGGACACAACAGAACCTAGGATCTAATAACCAAAAGCAAAGGGAAAACAACAACAGATATGAGGTGCTACAAGAGGAAGGGGAAAGCTCAAAAGAGATCGAACCAACAGAGAATCAGGATTGGGATAGGGGAAGCGATCTAGCCAAATCTACGACCACACCAAAGAGGAAAGTCCAAATAGAACTGGCAAAGAAAGAGGAGTTAGAACCAATAGATCTTACTGCAATGGAGGTCGATGCCACTAGGGAGGAGTTGAGCATAGAGGAAGTTGTCTTAAAAAGACTCTTGAACGAATGGAGGCACTTAGATGAAAAATTCATCCCAGAAGACCAAAAGAAATTATACAAAGAAACATTCCAGCAGGAAACCGATTGGGCACAATGGAGATATGGAAAATTTGTTGGTTAACCACTTCCAAAATATCTTGTCAGAACCACTGCTTGACAGATCATAAGCTATTGATTGGATAACCAGGAATATACCCCAACTGATCAGCAGAGATCAGAACCTAGTCCTCATGAGAGCTGTCACATTGGAAGAGCTAGAGGAGGTGGTCAAAGGACTAGAAAAAAATAAAGCACTGAGACCAGACGGATTCACCACAGAAGTATTGCAAGCATGCTTGGCCAATTCTGGGTAACGACATCCTGAAAGTGGTAGAAGAATCCCGAAGAATGAGAAAGGTACATCCAACCCTCAACTCTACCTTCATAGCTTTAATTCCTAAATCTTGTCACTCTGAAGAAGATCAAGGATTCAAGCCTATAACCTTTTGTAATGTCATATACAAAATCCTCTCAATCATTATGGTCAATCGGCTTAAACCGATCCTCTCGGCTTTAGTCTCCCAGGAGAAAAATAGCTTTGTAAAAGGCTGCCAAATCCTGGACGGCATAGTAACAGCCCAAGAAGTCATCCACTCCCTCAAAAGCCTCAAATCAAAAGGTATGATGATTAAGTTGGACCTATAAAGCCTATGACCGCCTGAGATGGACCTATCTGTTGCGTATTCTAAAAGGCTTTGGGTTTGACCCCCACTGGATCCACTGGATTTCCTCCTTTATATCGATACCATGTGTTCTCTATCCTCCTCAATGGAGCCCCCACTCAAAAATTCAATGCCACTTGAGGGCTTAGACAAGGTGACCTAATTTCCCCTTTCTTATTTATCTTAGTAGCTGAAGGCCTAGGGCGATATGTCAAAGCGAAGACTCAATCAGGGAAATTTAAAGGACTGTGCATGTGGGGGAATGATCTCCCAATAACTCATCAATAGTTTGTTCATGACATCATGATGTTCTGCCAAGCTACCCTCAGAGAGGCAAGGTCTCTGTTTTCTATCCTATAAGACTTCATGAATGCCTCAAAAACCCAGATGAATAAATAAAAGTCAGATATTTTTTTCTTCAACACTGTTGTTCAATCACAAGCTTTCCTAGCTAGAATTATGGGCTTTCGAATAGGCTCCCTTCCCTCAAAATATTTGGGTGTCCCCATTAGTTTCAACCGCCTCTAAGTGTCAAACTAGAAGGCTATCCTCGATCGAATTCAAGGTCGTCTTCAGAATTGGACCTTTCAAGCCCTCAATATGGCAAACATAGTTATCGTCCTGAAAGCGGTGCTACAATCAATCCCCATTTACCAACTCTTAGGTCTAGCCGCGCCCAAAATAGTATGTAATGAAATGACAAATATATTCAGGAAATTCCTATGGCAAGGGACACAAAAAGCCAAGAAATGGGCCCTCCTTTCTTGGAACTGGTTAATCAAGCCCAGATTAGCAAGGGGTCTGGGCCTTAGGGATCCCTATACTCTAAACCAGGTCATGGGAGCAAAGCTATGGTGGAGATGGATCTTGGGAGGAAATGACCTATGGAAGTTAATTTTGGAAAGGAAATACAGAATGCCAATGATGACGAAAGGGAGCTTGAGAGCTCAGGAAATTACAAGGGGATCAACCATATGGAATCTAGCAGCAAAAAACTGAAATCTGATAAGGAACCACAGTTTCTGGGAGATCGGGGGGGGACAAAGAAAGGTTCTGGCAGGATGCTTGGAAATAGAGGGAAAAACTCTTAAGTTGACAGGACCTTCCGAAGATATTCCTATTCACAAACCAACCAACAAACCTGACTGTGAATAAATTCTGGGAAGCGGATGCCAGATCAACTTGGAGAGAGTGGAAAAGGAGACAACACTGGCCCAATGCACCAGACTCCCCCCAATGGGTAGCATATGATAAAGAGGTCAATTCTAGAAGACTAACAATCTCTGAAGGCACGAACATCATCAGATGGGGATACAGGAATAAAAGTATGTTTACAATATAGTAGAGATATCAACTGAAAGCAGAACACCGGCAACAAGATTGTCTACCCATCTGGGGAAGAATATGGATGGGACAGCTATGGCTGAAGGTATCCTTCTTCCTCTGGTTGGTTCACCATGGCCAAGCTCTTACGTGGGACCAATTACAAAAACAAGGGATTGAGGGACCTTCAACTTGCAGTATGTGCGAGGCACAAATGGAACCGATGGAGAATCTCCTAAATTCATGCCCCTTTAGCAACCAAGTATGGAAGAATCATGAAATCCTCTTCGGCCATTCCGACCGAGATTGCTCAAGAATCAAGGAAACAATGGAAAATTGGAGAAAGAGAATATATAAGAGCCCCATCCTCAACCGAGCCTGGGACATCTCTATAGGATTTCTCCTTTGGGTAGTGTTTTGGAGAATTTGGTAACTACGGATAAATACTAATTCCCTAGATAAGTAGCCATATCTAGAACAACAGTTTAAAGTATTTTAGTCTTTCCCTATAAGTAATAGATAAGATGAGAAGATGAGAAGACCTACTTGTAGTTCCGCTTTCCTCTTGTCTCCTTTGTAATGATCCTGTCGCTCCTTCCCATACTTAATACACTTGAGAAGTACCTGTAAACACAACAGAAACAAAGAATCTATCAAAGCAAAAGATCTATTGAGTATAAGTGAATGGAATCAGATACATTTCACACATATAAGCATTATAAAACAATACAAACATATGGGAGAAAGGTTCAAACACTTTATTAAATAGAAGAAGGAAATACAACCATTGTGTCTGATTCAAAGTCATTCCTCCAGCTTCGATCCCATTCACATCACATCAAAAGCATGACAAAATTGTAGCATTACAATACTTGCTTCAAAGCCAAATCTCACAGCAACATTATCTCCTTACAATTCAACATAATCTAGCCCCTGATCACTTAGATGAGTGGTCAATTTATAGGGAGATGAAGGGGTTTTTTCATAAATGGTGGCATTGAATGGCCTTCCATACTTAGAATTAGTTCCATGGAGGAAGGGATGAGAGGATAGGATGCATCTTAACTCATTCCTCATCCATTTTTGAGCTCATAGGAGTTGATAAGTGAGGGAACCTTCTAGATGACTCCAAAAGATAAGAATATTCCCCAAACCCTATGTGAATTTCGCTCAAACTCACCCAACGCAGGTGAAAGGAAGCCTAAGTGCTCTGCAGAGCACCTTGGCATGGACTTAACTACTCTACAACGCACCCTTACATGGGCTTACCTGCGCTGGTCCCTCTAGAGGCTATTTCTGGATGTCTTCAAGTCATGAAACTGTCCGGGAAGGAGGCATTCAAAGGGGTGACTTGTTTAGGGCATGTAGCAACTGAAATTAGGGTTTGATGAGCCCTAAAACACTGATCTAGATGATGGGATTGATGTGCCCAAATGGATCTGTAACAACTGCCCCCTAAAGCATGAAGTCAGAAAAATGCCAATGTCAAATGAAATGCTTTACGATGTGATGAGGAGGTATCGAAGTGGAAGGTGACCTGCATCAATTACAATACATATATCATGATATTTGATTTTTATATGAATTACTGAGGGAAGGCATAACCATGCTCAACTTATAAACTTTCATTACATGTACATAAACAGTCATCTAAAGATATAGACCCATGACCGGAATGACCATAAATGTAAAGCCATTGTACATATGATTTAGTACTCCTGAAATCGCAGATCGGATGGATGAAACTAGATCTGTGGTCTTCTATCTCATTCAATTGTTCTCTCAAGTACGAGTCTAACCATGTGAATATGTGATCTGAAGTTGAACATGGGAAGACACCATCTGATTACCAGCCAATGATGTAAGTTGTTAACATATGCGAGAGAAATCACCGATAATGATAATGATCCTCAAGGTACTGCAGTACTTTCTGCATGGTGTGAATGGATGATTTGATGTCGAACACCATGCAAAATCTTTCGGGTCGAAGGTAACTGATGTCAACCTATCGCCAGAAGCGAGAAACCTGCCATTGATGCATGCAAGCCTCAAGGTACTGGAAGGGTGTTTCTAAGTCAACTTCTTGGATAATGTGTTGATGTCGACAATAAGCGACTCATCGCAGGAGGGCCTTGATGCATCCCACATCAACGACACGAAACGAGAGTAATGATTTTGGAGATGGAATTTGACTGACGACACAAGGTTCAGGAATGGAGGTCATGAATATGAAGGTTTATGGTATTGCAAGGGATGAATTTTGACTGAATGACTTCTCTTGAACATGTTGACGACACTAAAATGAATTGGTAGCATTGACCTAAAACAAAGTGATGGATGGTATGATAGACCAATGGTGTGATAACCATCAAGCTGATAACCCAATCCAAATAGTCACGGTGATGGAGTGAAAGTGTCATGTTCAAGAGTGACCTGCTACCATAAAGTGGTTTCCCCTTTTTCCCATTTTCCCCAGTCATTGCTGAGAAATACCTTTTTATTTTTATCAAGCTTGAGGAGGATAACATATGCTTGTTTTATAATTCCACCATTCGAGTGAATCCATCGCTATTTGATGTTTTAACGAGTCTAGCGAAGGTGAAACTCAATGTTGTCTAGATGGACAAGTTTGTCGCTATTTGATGTTTTAGCGAGTTTAACGACAAAGATAACTCGGTCCTTTTCATGTTTAGAGAGTTTGAAAAGGGAAAAAAAGAAAACTCCACAAGTTCTTTTTCGTAAATTAATCTCTCAAGCCCGAAAAAGTGTAAATTAATATAAGAGAGACGTTGTTTCCAATCTGTTAACGAGCTGAAAAGGACAAGCGCTCGACAATCTTTTCATATTTCAAGAGTTCGAAAATAGCTTAAAGAGGGCTCCACTTTGAGGAACGAGTGGTGTCTAGGATAGCAACTAGTTCCGGTGATGTTGGAACTTCTCAAAACATGTTGATTTATGTGAAGAGGTTGGCTAATAAGACCACTCATTGCAACTGTTCCTAGAAAAGGGTAAAACAACCAAGTGAAGGTATATGATCGGCCAAAGGGATGGTGGCGATGGGATGAAAACAACCAAGGCTCATATGACGAAAGAGGCTGATAGAATGGCAATCACGAGGGTTAAAATGGATATGGGTTCATTTTTACACAAGCTTGAACCAGAGGGAACTATGCTTGGATTCAATTTCATTTTACACAAGCTTGAAACGAAAAACTATGCTTGGAACTAGTTTCATTTTTACACAAGCTTGAAACGAGGAAAAACTTTTCTTGAAACTAGTTTCATTTTTACACAAGCTTGAAACGAGGAGAAAATATGCTTGAAATTGGTTTACATGCCCCTAGCATGATGAAAGGGAGAGTCTCCTGTAACCAAATGGAAGTCGTTGCAATGAAGCAGGACGGTTATGCAACACTTTTTTGGCTTCGTCCAGATAGGGACAAAGGTGAATGGGGTGATTCCCTTCACATAACCTATAGGGAAACTTAACTTTACCACTAGGTGCATGCCCCCCAAGCTTCATTGCATTCACCTAAGTAGACTACTCGCGGCTATGAGGTAGATGGAATGAAGGTTCACTTATGACATCAAGTGAAAGACTCAACATGGACTTTACGAGATCCAATAAAAGACTCAACTTGGAACTTGGGACCTTGTTTCATTTTTTAATGAGCTTGACACAAGACAAGGAACTCTGCTCAGATTCGTTGTTTCATTTTTAAACGAGGTTGGCACAAGACCAGGAACTATCCTCATACTCCTTGTTTCATTTATTAATGAGCTTGACACAAGACAAGGAACTATGCTCATGGACCTATTTTATTTTTTAATGAGGTTGACACAGTAAAAGAACTATCCTCATTGGATTGTTTCATTTTTTAATGAAGTTGACACAATAAAAGAACTATTGTCATTGGCCTGTTTCATTTTTTAATGAGGTTGACACAGTAAAAGAACTATCCTCATATTCCCTTGTTTCATTTATTAACGAGGTTGACACAAGACAACGAACTATCCTCATGGGATCTATTTCATTTTTTAATGAGGTTGACACAGTAAAATAACTATCCTCATACCCTTTGTTTCATTTTTTAACGAGGTTGACACAAGACCAGGAACTATCCTCGTATTCCTCGATCACGACTCATAAGAGGTCATGACTTACAAGAGGTTCTCATCATATGGGAGAATAATGCTTTGGAAGTGATCTGTAGCAAGGAATCCATTAGTGAGATCTGGTTCTAATGCCGAAGTACATAATGTACAACATCACAGAATTGATCGCTCGTTGATGGAGGCATGGAACAGGTTGCCACATAATTAACTCATGGCAGGGATGATACCATTGGTACAAAAGGACCACTTAGGGAAGATGGTTGACTGGAAGCAATATTTGGACCGGGAAATGAAAGTTAGTCAACGGTGATAATTCTATATTCAAGCGCGAAACAAATCACTCGAAAGAGTGTTGAAACAATAGCTCCCATGTCATAAACATATTCGTGCCCAAGAAGTAAATTATAATCTAAAGGTTTTGGGACTACCATCACATTCAGATAAATGATTTTTCCTCCCAAAGTAATAGGTAACTGAGGAAGGATCCCTAATGGTTGATTGGTTCCTCTGTTAAAAGACAACAGATTTTGGGTAACAGACACAAGCGGCGACGAACCGAGCACTTGCCATGTAGTTGAGGAAAGGATACTCAAAGATGCACCTTCATCTATAAAAGTGCCAAATACAATCATATTACAAACCTGTATTATGATCTAGAAAGGCACATAAGAAGGAAGACGAAATCCTGCCAATCGATTCCAATCAAAGGAAGTGACCAGACTACTTGGAGGGGGTACCGTAAGAACGAGAGGATTAACCCCTTGAGTTACGAGAATAGGAGGATTTTCCTCCTATCTTGATGGAACAGGAGGATTGCCCCCAAGCTAATTTGAATCTGAAGAAACAAAAAGACCCAGAGTGGTATCATATTCACTCTCTTCGGGAAAGGTACAATTATTTGAAGGTGAAATCGGGTCAACTGTTACATCGACCTGTTGAATTAGGTCGGGTATAGACTCATAGGATTCACTTTCAGAGAGAGTGGGTTTGACCGACGGTTGATTTGAGTCAACCAATTCATTAACTAGTGAAGGATTAAGGGAGAGTCTCCTGTAACCAGATGGAAGTCGTTGCGGAGAAGCAAGACGGTTATCCAACACTTTTTTGGCTTCATCCAGATAGGGACAAAGGTGAATGGGGTGATTTCCTTCACATAACTTATAGGGAAACTTAATTTTACCCTTTTTTCCATGAGCTTTACTACCACTAGTTGATGGTGTGTCACCAGAATGATCTCCAGAAGTTGATGACACAGGATGATGTGAACGGGAAGACCATTCTTCTAATATCTGAGGAATATCAGGACAATTTTGAAGAAGATGGTCTCCCGCACAAAGTGTGCATGGATATCAAACTTTGTGAGGCTTGATGGACAGTTTCTCATTAGATGTTGCATTCAAAGCAATGGTTGCTTGGTTTCCCCTCTACTGAATTTTCTTCTTCTTCTTCTTAGTCACCTGGTTACTAGTACCAATACTTTCACCAGGCGAAGAGGAAGAAGGGGAGGAAGAAACAACCGAGGAAGAAGGCAAAGGGTCAACTTTAGGATCAATTGGAGGTTGATTTTGTCCAGTTGGAGGAGTACTCGATTGTGGAGAAATCATGACATTTTGAACCAAGGAGGTTGAAAAAAACCATACTGGCAAGCTAATGGTAAATATCGGAAGGGACAATTTAGCCATATATGGAGCACCAATATTTCCAAAAGGAGGAAAAGGACTAGGATTCCCATCAAAAGGAATTCCTTGATCAATGGACTCTAGATTTGTCGCCATATGTTTTCTCCTAACATCAACTAAGGAGTGAGCGTGGAGGATGTTATGCACGGTTAATTAAATTTATTTTAATCAAAGTAACATAACAAAACAAAAGAGGGGTAATCTAGGAAAAAGGTTTACCAAGCAACTATGAATTGTTGAATACCTCCCGGCGAACCGAGACGTACGGGCACAAAATCTCCCCGAATGCCATGTTCGGTGTATCACAATGTACAAGGCAGACGACTCGGTTACCTAAGGATGGATAAAAACCTAGTGTTGTCCTCCCATATATACCCGAAAGTACGTGGAGGCCCAATCCGTATAAGTGCTGATTAATCCAAAACCGCACAGTGAGAGCATTCCCATATACTTTACACACTGTAACACTGCCCTATATACCCAAAGGTACGTGGACGAGCTACGATATACTCACATATGTGGAATGAGGTATCACACTCGGGATGTATTGCAAACAAGTTAGTGACAACTACTTTGTTTTATGATGCCAGAACACGTCTCTAGCCTAGAAACACTAAATGTTTTTCGTTAGGTGACAATGCTCCATTAGGTAAATTCAGTTAAATTTTAAGTTGATCTTATTTCGAATTTTCCTTTCAAGGTTCACCACGTGATGTATGTTTGCAATTCCTAACATGCAACTAATATTATAAGCATTCTTTTCATTCAATTGAACAATGAAAACCTTAGCTAGTAGGGATAGAGCAATGATATCTTTGACAAAGAGCAAAGAGCACATCTAATGCAATTTCCCTAGCTATTCCTTTCAAGAATTCACAAACTACAATATGAACAATGCAAGTTTTATTTTCGATTCCCTTAATGTTATGATGAAAAAAAAAGGAAACTAATACACATACAATCAATCAATCTTTAATAAGAGCGAAGACTTTTACGACAGTTCTGTTTTGAAGGAACAGAAGACTTTACGACACTTTCTTTTGAACAAAGATTAATCAATTATATTTTAACTTTGACTATGGATCGATAATGAAAAAGAAAACACTTAAGAAACATTAATCAACCAAGTCAAAGTAGGGATGGCAAAGGAGATAGAAACTTGTTTTCTAAGACATGACATTCATTGATCAATCAACAAGCAATCAAACAGAGGAAATTTGGTAAAAAACTCAATCCATAGGTGAAAATTTTCCCTAAGGTGGATCAGTGCAGGTCAAAGAGGGCCTAATTATGCTGCAGAGCACTATCTCTCACTCAAGGGTGCTCTGCAGAACATTGTCCCCTGACCAAGCCTATGCTGATTCTTGAGAGGCCACACAAGAGTCATCTAACCTCAAGTTTTGACCAAAATTCAATGCAAAAGGGCTTAAATACAATCAATGAACACAAGTAGGGTCTACAAGAGTATCCTAGGACGTGGATAAGCTACTAGGAAGGATGATATTCCCTAGTGGAGTCGCCAATTTGTTTTGGATAATTTGGTATCTATGGATAAATACTAATTCCCTAGATAAGTAGCCATATCTAGAACAACAGTTTAAAGTATATTTAGTCTTTCCCTATAAGTAATAGATAAGATGAGAAGATGAGAATACCTACTTGTAGTTCTACTTTCCTCTCGTCTCCTTTGCATTGATCCTGTTGCTCATTACCGTACTTAATATGCTTAAGAAGTACCTGTAAACACAACAGAAAACAAAGAATCGTTTAAAGAAAAAGATCTATTGAATATAAGTGAATGGAATCAGATACATTTCACACATATAAGCACTATAAAATAATATAAAGATATGGGAGAAAGGTTCAAACACTTTATTAAATAGAAGAAGGAATTACAACCATTGTGTTTGATTCAAAGTCATTCCTCCAGCGTCGATCCCATCCACATCACATCAAAAGCATGACAAACTTGTAGCATTACAATACTTGCTTCAAAGCCAAATCTCACAGCAAAATTATCTCCTTACAGTTCAACATAATCCATCCCCTGATCACTTAGATGAGTGGTCAATTTATAGGGAGATGAATGAGGTTTCTTCATAAATGGTGGCATTGAATGGACTTCCATACTTAGAATTAGTTCCATGGAGAAAGGGATGAGAGGATAGGATGCATCTTAACTCATTCCTCACCCATTTTCGAACTCATAGGAGTTGATAAGTGAGGGAACCTTCTAGATGACTCCAAAAGATAAGAATATTCCCAAAACCCTATGTGAATTTCACTCAAACTCGCCCAACGCAGGTGAAAGGAGCCTAAGTGCTCTACAGAGCACCTTGACATGGACTTAACTACCCTACAACGCACCCTCACATGGGCTTACCTGTGGTGGTCCCTCTAGAGGCTATTTCTGGATGTCTTCAAGTCATGAAACTGCCTGGGAAGGAGGCATTCAAAGAGGTGACTTGTTTAGGGCATGTAGCAACTGAAATTAGGGTTTGATGAGCCCTAAAACACTGATATGGATGATGGGATTGATGTGCCTGAATGGATCTGTAACATGTAGTTTGGAAAGAAAGGAACCGAAGGGTATTCAAAGATGAAAAAAATATCATAGTGGAGGTCTGGAAGACTATTAACCCAAACATTCGTGAAACCATTCTGGCAGAGAAATGGTATCCAGAGGATTGGGAAGCACCTCCCTAGAAGGGACGAATCCTGGCAATGCTCAACTTGTCTCCGCAAATGCTAATTCCCAATTCATGGAAATCAAAAACCCCTCCCATTCAATCTCCCTCACACTTCACATGACCTCCTAAGGAATTCATAAAATTGAATTTTGACGGAGCGTCCTACACATGAATGCAAAATGTACATACCATATTTTAAAGTGCAATTTTAAGTTATCATTGTTTTAGACATCTACACTGAATTATAAGATTCATTCAAATGCAAAATGTAGACCACACATTTTTGTAATTTGCAATTTAATAGATTTATTTCAAATAACTTGACAAAACAGCTTTAAACAAAACCTAAGAATCATCTACTAACATTATAAGAATGGTTGAATGCAAGATGTACCAATTAAATGAAAATTTACTTTCATTGGTACATATTCATGAACGTAAATATGTAAAACCAAGTTTTAAGCATCAAACCATACATCATGCAAATTGTACCATTCAAAATGTATATAAAGACCAAAATTAGCATGTATTAAATCATAATAAAGAGTTCAAGATTTAAATCATGGATGCCCTGCACAACAAGTGTAATTGTGTATGTACATAAGATTATGTACTTTAAAATTAAATTTTAATGTTTTAAAATTAAATGAGATTGTAATCATCAAAACAAAATTATAAAAAGTTTTAAATTTCATGCAATACCTCATGGTGTTCCCCCTCCATTGTGCCTTTTTAGTGTTCACCATGCATTGCACCATCCTGGATGCCTTGTACAATACATGTACATGTATATATTAAAATTGTTAAATTGCACATGAAAATTATGCATAAACTCACAGTATTAAAAAAATTGTTACACGAATTTTTCAAATTGTTTATATTATATTATCCCCATTGTAAAATCCATTTCAAAAGCCCCTGGAGAATGGAAATCATCTCCACAAACCTAAAATTCCAAAATTTTAAAACTGTAAGATAAATCTATCTCATTTTTTAATGAAACTTGCACTTCAATTTATAATAAGACATAAGTGAAATATTCAATACTTGTGTCACATCTCCTAATAGGGAGGAAGAAGGTGGTGCTATGTCCAAAACATTGGTCGGAATCAGAATCTATTAACATTTATTATATATACATAATTATTTCTTTTAAAAATATGTCCTCACAATATATTGTTATAATAAAAGTAGAATAATAACTGTATCAATTTGAACTCTTCAAGAAAACTAACATCTCTCAAAATATCCTCATTAGAACCTAAACCTGAGATCGTGAAATTATCAAAATTTCTATTTAACAAACGAGTTAACTGCAAATAGTGAACATATGATACATTTATGTTAGATAATATCTTTAAAAAATAACAAAATGTATGTGAATCAACATTAACACATACATTATAAATTATATTAAAATATCCACCCTAACCATTAACACATGATCCCTACCCCCTTCTTCATAAACAATTAGGTATTGCCAACCATTGTGACAAGCCTTTGCATATGCTTTAAGCTCCTTAGTGTTCATATTATCTATTTCCTCATCTTTTTTATATACAAAATTAACACATGCATTAGCTCGTGCTCTTTGCTGATTTAAATTGATATCAATTCCAGCAAATGCATTGTGTATGTTGTATATAATGGCATTCCTTCCTTCTTGACAAATTTGAGAAGTGGCATCCATCTCTAACCGCAAAGTTACCAGACAAGGAGGTTGATATACCAAAAGTGGTTGAGGGCGAGGAAATTCAATATCACGTAATGTGCCCTTACGATCATATAACTGACCTTTGCCAATACCATAATATTCAAATGGAAGGTCATTATAATCGGGTTTCATACCCAAAACAAATTCTGCATAAAATAATTTTGTAAAATAAATTGGAACCTTGTCATTCCATGACAACTTTCCATACGCTCCAAGGAACCTATCATACAAATGGTTGGCTATATCAGGGTGCTTGAAATATTTCACCTTGAGCATCTTTCCTTTTGGCCTTTCTTTGAAATTAAACATGATTTTGCATTTTCTTTTGTAACCCTTTTATTAACCTCGACCCATTTATCGGGACCCATCACTGCTTCCTTTTTACGCCTCATTATATCTATAAATGAATCTATGATTGGCCCAAGCTTCTCATAAATATCAAGAAATGAGTTTAGAGAGTGCACAACTATTTCTAAGCTTTCTTTACTCTTTGCAGGGAGCTCCAAACTCCCAAGATCTTTCCTCAATTTAGAATAATGAATTTTGCAGTTTTGTAATGTGCATTGTTGGAGGTCTGTCTCCTAAGGAATCTCATCTAGAATGTTAGATGGATAAGTGGTAGTTTGTGTCTAGCCCTCTTCTTGAATTGTATAGCTTCGCTTATGTCTACTTGGACCAATATTTTCACCCTCTGGATCAATATATAAAATTACATAAATATACAAACATATAAACAAATGTATTCATACATGTATACAAGATAGACAGGTACACAAATATGTACATACAATTCATTTACATGTACAAATTTGTTTTAACATAATTTTTTTTATATAATTTACCAAAATGATGTTGACCAACCGGAGAATGCTGACCACCTTGAGATTGATGACCATCCAGAGAATGTTGACCAGCCTGAGATTGATGACCACCCAGAGAATGTTGACCACCGTCACACGACAACATAGTGAGTGAAGTATCTAAAAAAAATAGAAAATCAATTCAATACATATGTGTACATACATATGATTCTACTTATTTATCATTTAAGTAAATTCACACACACACACACACATACCATGATGTGAATGATGGACCTCCCCTGATTCATTTGATATTCTCTTTGATCCATGACCTCGACCTCCCCCTCTAGTAGAAGCATGAGACTCTATTGATGTTCACCTCGAAGAATCATGTGGAAAATTCTCATCCATGATATGGATATCTATAGATATATAGATGCATGATATTAAAAACGTTACTATGCATTTACAATTCTTTTTAAAATGGCTATTTAAAAAGATCAAGAATTCAGAAATTGTTGTAACCCTTGAAGTTACCTTATGCATTTAAAAATATTGAAATTTCTATTTAAAAAGATTAAGAATTAAAAAAATTGATATAACCCTTGAAGTTACCTCATGCATTTAATTGATGTAACCCTTGAAATTACATCATGCATTTTAAGATCTTAAATTGCTATTTAAAAACATTGAAAAAAATTCAAAAAATTAATGTAACAATTTGAAGCTCTTCATTTAAAATATACTCAAGACTAAAAACACAAATGTTGAAGCACACACATTTTGAAAATTAAATACAAAATTTTCTAAAACATGTCAAGTTCACCAAGTTGTGCTTACATAGTGGGGGCACACTTGGTATAGAATTGAAAAAAACACATGGTCATTAAAAATGACACACATATCAAATATATCTTACAATGTCCATCAATAAATATTGATGGAGAACTTCATAACAATAATTCATCTTTCACACACAAATCTTGAATTGGCATTGCCCCATACAATAGATCACTAGACATCCTATTAACATTTGCACAATGTCTTATGCTAAATGATTGAAATTGACTAACAATATTTTTTGCTTCTCCATGTAATTGTTTTAACCTCTCTTTTTTAACTTGGTACACGCCTTTCATCTGGTTGCACACAAGTTCAGAATTGGTGAAGACTACAATTCCATTGGATCCATACTCCCTAGTTGTTCCTAAGCCTTCTATCAATGCAATATAATATGCTTTATTGTTTGTTGTTCTTCCAGGTACATTCATTTACCTTTAGAGAACTTTGTTCGTCACAATATTGCATAGCACATTAGTAATCATTACTTTCCCAGGCTTGGGATACCAAGAAACTTTTATGCATAATGTCCATTTTTAATGGGTTTTCTAATCCCTATAGAAAAACGAATTCAATAAAATGAATTGAATATATTTATACAGGTATTGTTAAGTTGTGCAAAAGGTCATTGTTTAGACAAATATGTCGAAAGGCTAGGTAGCGAGAAAGGTTGTTTCTACTTGGTTGGATGGTTGGAGAATTGCACGAAGAAAAAAATAGAGATCTCTAATTCAAATCAACTATAAATCTCTAATTCATTCAACTTAGCTTCAAATCAAATGAAGATTGAAAGTATTTACTAATTTATTTTTATTTTCATTCTTGGAAATTTACACTTATTCTTCCTTGTTATATATATTTTTATTAAACCTATAATAAATGTTTATTTATATGACATACATGGGTCTATTTATATGCTTCTTTAAAAGCTATAGTTAACAAAGGAAAAAGAAAATAAAATGAAAATGATAGACCAATTTTATTCTAGTAAATTTAACACTTATATTACCTTGTTATAAAATATGGTTACTAAAAATATAATACATGTTTACTTATATGGCATAAATGGGTCTATTTATATATGCTTCTTTCAAAATATAGCTAAGAAAGAGGAAACAAAATTAAAATGAAAAATCATAGACATAGTGTTATTCTAGTAAATTAAATATCTATGTTTCCTTCTTAAAATTAAAATACTAACATTAAAATTAAAACACCAAAAATAGATGACAAAAAAATGCCAACACTCTAATTAGCTTCAATCTCATGCACCTGACAAAATAGAAATTAAAAGGATATATCTCAAAAAGAAACTACTACTACTTGAAAAGAGAAAATACAAGAACCTTCAATTAAGTGTATTATGCTTCATCTTAGGAAGCTAATAAGACCCATATTCCAAGCAAATAGAGAATCTTGAAATGAATTACACATAATGAAGAATGAAATATAAATGAACATATAACAACAAAAGCAAGGAAAGTATGTTACCAAGAAGCATCAAAGTTGTTCTCCGAGATAAATTAAGTTAGAACAAGTTAACCCAATAACATTAAAATTAAAACACCAAAATAGATGACAAAGAAATCCCAACACTCTAATTAGCTTCAATCTCATGCAACCAACAAAATAGAAATGAAAAATATGTATCTCAGAAAGAAAATTACTACTTGAAAATAGAAAGTACAAGAACTTTCAATTGAGTGTATTTTGCCTCATCTTAGGAAGCTAATAAGACCCATGTTCCAAGCAAATCGGGAAGCTTGAAGTGAATTACACATAATGAAAAAGGAAACATAAATGACCATATAAAAATACAAGCAAGGAAAGTATGTTACCAAGAAGCATCAAGGTTGTTCTACGAAATAAATCAAGGGAGAACAAGTCAACTCAATAACATTAAAAATTAAAACAACAAATATAGATGACAAAGAAATGTCAATACTCTAATTAGCAACCCAATAACATTAAAATTAAAACACCAAAAATAGATGACAAAGTAATTCCAACACTCTAATTAGCTTCAATATCATGCACCCAACAAAATAGAAATGAAAAAGTTGTATCTCTAAAAGAAACTACTGCTCTAAAAGAGCAAGTACACGAACCTTCAATTAAGAGTATTCCGCCTCATCTTAGGAAGCTAATAAAACCCGTGTTTCAACAAAATAGGGAAGCAAAGTGAATTACACAATGAAAAAGGAAACATAAACGAACATATAACAACAAAACAAAGAAAGTATGTTACCAAGAAGCATCAAGGTTGTTCTATGGGATAAATCAAGGTAAAACAAGTCAACCCAATAAAATTAAAATTAAAAAACCAAAAATAGATGACAAAATGCCAACAATCTAATTAGAAACCCAATAATATTAAAATTAAAACACCAAAAATAGATGACAAAGAAATGCCAACACTCTAATTAGTTTCAATCTCATGCACCCAAAAAATAGAAATGAAAAAGATGTATCTAAAAAGGGAACTACTACTTAAAAAGAAAAAGTACAAGAACCTTCAATTAAATGTATTCTGCCTCATCTTAGGAAGCTAATAAGACCCATGTTCCAAGAAAACAGGGAAGCAAAGTGAATTACACATAATAACAAAGGAAACATAAATGAACATATAACAACAAAAGCAAGGAAAATATGTTACCAAGAAGCATCAAGGTTGTTCAATGGGCATGATATCATCACCATTTTCATTGGCATCCTCTTCGATGATCAAATTTTTCATTTTGTTGATTAAAATGTTATGTGCTGAGAAAATGGGGATATGATACCAGCATTAATGATAGGTGCATCATTTCTAGTTCTTTGGAACTGCATCCTATGCACAAATTCTCAGGATAGAACATTTCGATTAAGTAGGGGCTCCTGATAATCGTAGGGCTTCTCTTGAGAGTGTTTTGGTGCTTTTGGACCCGTTGAAGCCCCGAAAATCGGGTCTACAACAAGGGGATACCCGCCCGGTCTGGACCTTGGTTGGCAGCTCCTTATCCGTTTGATATAGTGGGTCCGACTGGGGATATGGGACCAGTTTCCCAATTTATGAGTGTGTGTGTGTAGAATTTGATGTTCCTGATCTAACAGTTCCTAATTAAGATATTCTAATTCTAACTTTAATCTAATGCTATGCTATTGTATTCTAATAAGCAGCAACATCTAAGTCTATACTAACCCGGGGTGTAATTCTTCTATTATGCGATCTAAAATGATTTCAAATAACAACTGGTAATAAAGATCATTCAACTCTTATGAGAAAAGAAATCAATAAGAATGAACCACTTCGTATAAAAAGTTAGACGAAACAGTTGCGAAAAACATATCGCATAATGAGCTATTCATACATTAAGCATAAATAAATAGCTATCACCATACAAAAGTGCCAAATGATAACTCAGGCATTCATGCAGTAATATATAAACAACTAAAAACTGTATATCACTTTAACACATAAGCAGAAATGGTTAAGAGATAAAAGTACCATTTATAACTAGTCCTACTCATGAGCTTCAAGCGACAATGATTTATCTCCTCTTGCTCTAAAATCCACTAAGAGTACAAAAGTGCAACATCAGTAGCAGATATCAAATGCAAACATCAACAAATCCTGTTCCATTCATTCATCAAAACCTCCTCGGAGGGTGCAAAAGTGCATGTTCTGAGGACAAGTTTTTGACAAATTTCTGGACCCTTCTCTAAATGCATGAGAAGGGTTTAAATACTACTAACTAAATCTAAAAATAACTTATTTACAAAAATTCAGGATGCGGTTTAAATGACCGTCCTTTTTCTAAGCAAAAATAAAGCAAAACTATTTCTAAAATTAAATCTAATATCTAACTATTTCTGCATTTGCTCCTTAATGTTGCAAGCATTCAGTATTTTCTTGAGTAGAGTCGGCTAACTGTCTTCCACTTTTAGTTGAGCTAAGCAAACAGAATTGGCAAGAGCTGGCACCATCTTCTCAGCAAAATCGATGATATACTTGAGAGTCATGCACTGACTATGTGGCTTTACCATGTATGCCCAGTAATAATCCTGGTTCAACTTGGTTAACCCTTGGATTGCTTCTGCCTTTTCTTTAGCTTTCTGTTTCCAGTTTGTTTTTATCGTTGCTTTCTTGCAATTTTCAGGGCTTGCAGGTGATTGAGCAATTAGAAGTTTTCCTTCTCGAGTAATTTTCTCAGTGATGCGCGATTTAATCACGCATCAAAAACTGCCTCCGTTCCTTGATCCGGGCTTCTTTGATGCGTTTTTCGCCTTTTGCGCCTCTTTCTCTTATCGGTTATAAAGCTCAAAATTTGTAAAAATAATGATTTCGTGAGCTCTTGACCCTGAGCATTAAACTGTCTGTTTCTGATATCAGCATCATTCAGTACCCATTTAATCATCGCTGTATACGAGAGATCTGTAATGGATGGCTCAGCAGAATTCCGTGAACCTGCGGCTCTGTTGCATGCAGTGTCTGTGTATGAGGGCGCCATTTCTCTGTCTTTGGACATTGGAGCTTACCCTTTTTCCCCATAGTTTCCTGCACATTGCTTTGTATAACTTTTGTTCTTCGTTCCTGCAGTTCATAAGTGAGGTGAGAGTAATGATAATAAATAATGACAGGAAAGCTTTAAATTCCAAGGATATGCAAAAACACACCATCTTACGTGAACTGGCTCTTCGGAAAACACAAAACCATATTTTATTAACAACTATCATGTAACTCAATAATTATCATTAAAGCACGTAACCCGTTCTTGGTTTATGGAAAAAAGCTTTTTGAATAATGAGCCAAAACCAACTGCGATGGAGAGATTTTGCGATTTGGTTTGCAATATCGCAGATCGCTGCATTGCATTATCGCAATATCATCGTGTTGTTCTATCGCAAGGTTGCTTGATCGCAATATCGCAATATCGCAAGATCGCAATATCGCAAGATCGTTACTGTTATGTGTATTTTATGCGATTTTGCGATATGCGATATGCGATATCGCATATCGGCGATTTTAAGGTTTTCCAATGTGAGTGCTCATTAATGCATGCGATGCCATGGAGTTTCGCGTTGCAATCTCTCATTTTTTATCATTTTGGCTCATAAGAAGGTACCCTATCATTCTTTGCGCGATGCGATATTTCTTAAGGAGTGACTTTACTTTCTTCATCATGAAACTTAAGCCTTTTAGATTTTTCAAATGTATTTTCCTAAGTCCATGATGGTAAGTTTTATCCAAAAGGAAATATAAGCACTAATTGATTTTTATTTTTTTATTTTTGACTAAGGGCCCCCACTTATTTAGTATTAGCAATAACACTAGATAAGGAGGGGGGTTGTTGGTGGCCACAACAATTGGCGATTCACTTGGAAGAACCAGTTATCTCTATTTTTCTATTGAATTTTCTAAACTTCCAAAACAGAAAATTTTTCATAAATTTAGACTTTATTATGGAAAGATAAAGTACATTATGTTCTAACCTATCAATGACATTTTGTTTCAACTATTTTCAACTTTGATTATTTGCTCCCTCAGGCTAGTCCTTGTATTTACATCAGTCATTACTTGGTCTGTAAAGATAAAACAAAGTCTTCTCTGTAAACCAGTTTTAAATATGCTCATTTGTCATAGGTAGAGCCTCTACTGCCAGCAGGCGTTTATAGCCTCGACAGGGTTACCTATTACCCAACAATGATCCTGTATCCTCCTTAAAGCAACCTACAACTCTCAAAGAAGAATCCACATCCACACTTATTGCTTTGATTTTCTTTTTACTCTTAAATAACAATGTCTTGGTTTGATAGCCAATTTATGACACTGTCATTCATTTGATTTATAACTTTGCTGAACAAGCTGGCTTGTGATGAGACCCCTTGTCTTTTGATTGCAACAATCTTGAGTCATTGCCCCGTTGTGGTGTACAGTATTTGGCAAAGTCAGCAAGTTATAATATCTGTGATTATGATAAGCCGGCTCATGATGAGACCTCTTATTCTTCAAGATGAAGTGTATCCTTGGGTTGTTCCTCTAAAAGTTGTGATTTCCTTAGCAAGGAGGAAGTCATTGTTTCCTTAAGATAGCTCTGGATGACAATAGTAGAGTTTTTGGAAATAGTTGTTCTACAGAGAATCTTTATTTTGTTATTGATACATTTCATTGTATTGACATAAAACAATTTCTTCACTAAAGGTTGTTTTCATCAAACTTTATGAAGTTGAAACTAGTATCATATCTAGGCTAGAGTCTTTAACTGTATCTATCAATAATAAAGATCAATTTTCCAAAGAATTTGCTATTTATACAAGCGAAAAACCAAATCTGAAAGAGAATTGGTGTCTTATTCGTAAATGCCTAATGTAACCACTCACAACTGGTTTTAATATGAAAAGAAAAAAAAATATTCTACAAAATAGAAGAATAATCTTTTATGGAAAATATTTCTTGATAATTTGCCCATTAACAGGCAAAGAGTCTCTCTTACCTGTTAAATCCTGTAACACAAACGTTGATGGACCTATGACTTCTACAGTTTGAAAAGGACCAAGCCACATTCTTTGAAATTTTGTATGTTTCCCTTTCTCTTCATGAGCCTTGTCCCATTTTAAAACTAAGTCTCCCATCTGAAAATCTTTTCTGGTCATTATGTTTGAATCAAAAGAAGATTTTACTAGTGCTTGATGATGAGCATGGGTTTTCTTAGCCTGTTCTCATTGTTCTTCTAATTTGATTATTTCCATTTGTCTTAGCTATAAGGAGGAAGTTGGTACTTCATCAATTTATTGAACTAGAGACAAAGAGGGAATTGCTAAATGAGTTGGAAGAACCACTTCTTTCCCATAAACTAAATTAAAGGGAGAAGTGCCGATAGAAGCTTTTTGCGTTATTCGGTCTGCCCATAAAGCATATATTAAAATCTTATGCCAATTTTTATGATTTTGGTCAACTGTTCTTTTGATAATCCTGATTAGGTTTTTATTTTAGACTCAGCTAATCCATTGCTTGTGGGTAATAATTGGCCGAATATTTAAGTTTGAATCCTCTTTTAAGTGAAAATTCAGTCATTGCATTTCCAAAAAAGTATAATGCATTGTCAAACATTAAAGCGGAAGGCAATCCAAACCTGGTGATTATAAATTGATCTATGAACTCAATGATATTTTCAGCATTAGCCGTCTTGAGTGGAACTGCTTCTACCCACTTAGTAAAATAATCTGTTGTTGTAAGGATATATCTATGCTGCTTAGAAGAGTGAGGAACGATCTCACCTATTATGTCCAATCCCCACTGACTGAAAGGTTGCTCAATGTTAACTGGCTATAGTGGCAAGGATGGCTTCTTTTGTCTCCCAGCAGTAGTTTGGTAGACTTGACATTTCCTTACGTAACTGTGCGAGTCTTTGAATAACGTGGGTCAGTAATACCCTGCACGCAAGATTTTATGTGCAGTAGCATCTCCAGCATAGTGTCCGCCTGCTAGCCCATCGTGGAGTTCCTGTAAAACTTTTTCAGCTTCAGATTTCTCAAGACATCTAAGGAGAACAGAATCATAATTTATTCTAAAAAGAATATCATTTATGAGCTGATATTTTTTGGCTTTCAACCTTAGAGCTCTTTTCTTAGTATGATCAAGGTGTGAAGGAGCATACTCGTTCTTAAGATAATAAATGATATCAGCGTATAATGATCCTGCATCGTTTAGGCTTACCTCGCACATTCGTACCTCTGCAGATGGAATTTCAGAAATTTGCGACGCTCCAGCCAGCATTTTGCAAAAGCCTTGACCTTTTACAATGTTTGTTGGTTTAATTTCTATGTCATATTCCTGTAAGGCAGTAACCCAATTGGCCCTTTTCTCACCCACATCCTTCTGTACTAGAAGATTCCTTACCACTGAAAACGGTACTATAATTTTTGTATGGGTTTTGAGCAGAAAAGGTCTGAAGTATTTGATTGCTTTGAAAACAGCATAAGCTTGTTTCTCCACATCTGAATAATTTAATTCAGCGCCCTATAAATTTGAACTGAAAAAAGCAATTAGGGCTTCCACTTTTTCTTGATTTGCTTGAGTGAGTATCACAGCATATGACCTATCTGAGGCAAATGTATATAAAATAAAAGGCTCTGAAAAATTCGGAGTTGATAAAGATGGAGCATCAATAATAGCTTTTTTTATCAGGTTGAATGCTTCGTGTTCATCTTGGCCCCATTTAAAATTTGAGTTCTTTTTAATCATGGCTTGCAAAGGAGACACGATTCGTGAAAAATCTGGAACAAATCTCTTTACAAAGTTGATCTGACCAAGGAAATATTGCATGGATTTTTTGTTGTGAGGTAGGGGTATTTCAGAAATCTCTTTGATTCTGTCGGAATCGATGTGAATTCCAGATTTTGACACTATGAATCCTAGAAGTTTCCCTTCACTTAATGCGAAAAAGGATTTTTTCGAGTTAAGTGAAATTCCATACTTTAAACAACGTTGGAAGATTTGTTTTAAATCTATAAGATGGTCGCTTCATTTCTTGGAATACATGGTTATATCATCCAAATAAATTACTACAGATTTATTGACTAAACCTTTGAATGCGATGTCCATGGCTCTCTGAAATGTGGCACCAGCATTAATCAAACCAAATGGCATCTTTCGATATGCGTATGTGCCCCATTTAGTTCTAAATGTGGTTTTTAATTGATCATCAGGATGTACCAACACTTGATTGTATCCTGAAAATCCATCCAAGAAAGACATTAATTCTGAACCCGCCACTGCCTGCAATATCTGTTCCATAGGTGGTAAAGGAAAATTATCTTTTTGGCAGGCCTTGTTAAGGTTTCGAAAGTCAATGCAAATTCTAATATCTTCGTTTTTCTTTCTAACAGGTACCATATTGGAGACCCATTTAGAATGTCTAACATGAAAGATTATTTTGGCTTTCAATAACTTATTGAGTTCAGTCTTTATCTGATTTTCTAAATTGGGATGGATCTTTCTCAACTTTTGTTGGACAGGTTTTTCATTATCGATCATTGGAATAGTATGTTGGATGATGGAAGTGTCGTATGTTTTGAGTTCATCATAGTTCCAAGCAAAAACATTTTTATATTGTCTCAAAAGACGAATATACGCTAATTTTTCTTCAGGGGCTAGGCCGAGACCTAGATTAATGTTTTGTGGTTTGGCATCGGTTCCTAGGTTTACTAATTCGTAATTCAAAGTTGAACTTTGGAGTTTTGAATTGGTAGACCTTTTAAACCGATCTTTCAAAACGTACAGGTCTTCTAACTTGACTATCGACTTAGGTATAGAATTGTTAGTGCTATCTTGTTGCAATTGTCGATCATGTTGGTCTTCGTCAATTATTTGATTGGAGTAGGATCCTTCAGATGTGAGGAAATTTATGATATCAAGATCGTCGTTGAATATTGTCCAATTTGTGATGTTATCAGGAATAGATGGTCTAAAGCTTAATTCTATTGAGAATCTATCTGGACTAAAATATTATGAAGGAATAAGCTTAGAAGCTATGTTAGCTAAAAGGTCTGCACTTGCATTCTGGAGACTGGGAATTGAAGAAATATTAAATGCTATAAAATGCTTAGTCAGATCTTGAACTAAGGAATGATAATGTTTTAAATGACTTGATAAGAAATGTATAGTATTACGTACCTGTCTGACTACAATTTCAGAGTCTCCGAAAACTTGAAGGTACTTGACGTCTAACCCGATTGCTTTGTACAATCCTTGGATTAAAGCCTCATATTCTGCTGTATTGTTGGTGCAATCAAATTCGAGTCTGCATGTTAGCATAATTTTATCTCCTTCTGGACTAATTAGAATGCATCCTGCTCCTGCTCCTTCATTAGATTTAGAACCATTAAAAAATAATTTCCAAAACAAAGATTTATTTACAAGACTATCTAAAAAATTGATACATTTTGAACTATCCATTTGAGAAAAAATTTCGACTTGGGACAAAACAGAATGTTCTAAGTTAGGTTACGTATGAGCATTAAAATTGCCAAGGAAAGAATCTACTGAGTAATTGCCAATAATGCTACTGTTATATGCTACTGGTTCATTTTCCCCCTCTAGCTCCGTTACTATGTATTTCTGATGTAGTTCTCGTTCAACTTTTATTTGATTTGGTTTACCATTGTAGGGCAGCCACATGTGCGACCAGTCAATTGCGAAGTATCCATGAAGTTTTTCTGACCAATCCCTACTAAGAATTAAGCCATAAAATTATGGAATATCAGCAACTAAAATGTTAATAACTTGACATACCTTTGGGTTGGATGACAGCCTTATGGTTACCTGATTTAGTTCGCCAATCACTTCGACTTGAGATTGATCTAGCTGAACTATGCGCACAGTGGATTTCTATGGTTGAACGTTTAATTTGGCACATATGGACTTTGGTAAAATATTCGATGAAGCACCAGAATCCACTAAGCAATTATGCACTTTTTTATTGAAAATTTCATAAGTAAGGAGAAACGGGGGAGTATGAGATCTCGATCTTCCTCCAATTATAGCGATGTCATTTGGATCAATCTTATTAGTCGCATTAGTTGGAGGTCTTCCCATGTTATGGGAAGCTTGAGAAAGTACAGCAACAGGCAAAGGTGCAACTAGCACAACATGTAATTCTTTCAACATTATCTTTTGTTGATGCTTTAACTTGCTCAATTCATAAAGACTGCTGTTGGCCCTAGTCTTTTTCATATCTTCTATAATATTGTACTCCATTTCATCCGAAACGATGAGTGTTTTAGATGGAGTTGATGAATCTGTTTGGACTGGGCTGGTTTGAGTCACTTTAGATGTCGTTTTCTTTGTTGCGACTTTATCCTTTATTGCAGAGCTTGCGCTCTTTGGCTTAGGGATAGTTTGGGGAGGATCAAGCTGATTTCTACTTCGTGTGCTAACTGGGAATACTTCTTGATCTTCTTCTTGTGGGAGGATGAAATCCCACATTCCTTGTAACTCTACAACTTCTTCTTCATCGATTTTCCCTTCAGTAGCAATTTCCTCTTCCTCTTCTCCGGATTCAGCATTTGTAATAGCATTGGGAGGCTTTGAATCTGTTGAAGGGCCTCTTTTAAAAGCTCTGTAGGGCTTTTTTGAAGAAGTTTCCGCTACTTGCTTCTTGATGTCGACCATTTCATTGGACATGGTCTTCAGAACTTTTTGCAATCCCTCCAAATCGAATGGATCTTTCGCTTGTTTCTTCTTGGAATCTTCTTTGAAGGTGACTTTCTTGGATTTTCGTTCCTCTATCGCGGATTTATTCTCTAGGGCTATTATACATTTCTCTACTGCTATTGCTTCTTTCATGTTTTCGGCTAAGGTTGTTTTATTAGCCCTGTCCATGAAGATTGCTATGTTTGATGGTAAAGCAGTGATATACCATTCACTTCGTACTTATTCGCTAGGCTGGGAACCAGTAGGAATTTTGTTTAGGATTTTATTGAAACGTAAATTGAAATCTTTGATAGGCTCTCTTGACTCGGCCCTAAGGTTATATAGGTCGTTGATTAGTGTTGCCGTAGACTTGTCATCACCAAACTTGGTTAGGAATTGTTCCTGGAAGATGTCCCAACTAGTGATAGATCTAGAGGGTAATGAAAAATACCATGATCCAGCTGTTCCTTGCAGAGTATAAAGAAAAAGTCGAACAACAACATCTTCATTAGTAACCCCATTGAGATTAATGGATAGCATAAAGCTGTTTATATGCTCTTCTGCTAGCATGCCTGCCTCGGGATTAAACTTAGGCAGCCATTTCTCAGGATGGGCCGATATTTGACTCAAGGGTGCAGGCATTAAGACTGCCCCAGGGTTATTCCATGGAGTTTGGGCCATTGCTAAACTACTAACAGAGGAAAGTGCAGAAGATGATCCCTGCGGTTGGGAAGATGAGGCTATTACGATTGCAGATGATTGAGGAGGAGTCGTGGGGGTTCCAGTGGGCGCATGGACAATGATATGAAGTGGAGGAGTGGATGGTTGACTTCGCGGTGAAGAGGTTGAGATGGATGATGATGATGAAAGAGTCTCGCTATCGGACTCTTTAGGTGATTTCCTTGCTCTTTTCCTTTTGGGAAGAGGTAATTCGGTTGGTTGAACGCCAAATTTTTCACTCTTTAATCTGGTCAGGGGATGAGCAGGGTTATATTGCGAAGTCACATTGCCTTGAGATTTATCAGATCTTTGAGGAGAAATAGAAAATCGTTGAATTTTTTGAATTAGAGATTCGACTTCAGGAGGTTCAATAGTATATTGTTCTAAAATGTTAGGGTTTGTAGCAGCGGTTGATGCTCCAGCGACTTCTAACTCTGGATTTAAGTGTAATGGAGAAGTCGGGGGAGATGGGGAGGGCGATTTACTCTCAGAATGGTATTTAGGTTTAAATTTACTTGCCATTCATAGTTTAGGCCCTCCTTCTAGCACCAAATATTTTGAAGCCCCGAAAATTGGGTCTACAACAAGGGGGATACTTGCCCGGTCCGGACATTGGTTGGCAGCTCCTTATCCGTTTGGTATAGTGGGTCCGACTGGGGATATGGGACCAGTTTCCCAATTTATGAGTGTGTGTGTGTAGAATTTGATGTTCCTGATCTAACAGTTCCTAATTAAGATATTCTAATTCTAGCTATAATCTAATGCTATGCTATTGTATTCTAATAAGCAACAACATCTAAGTCTATACTAACCCGTGGTGTAATTCTTCTATTATGCGATCTAAAAAGATTTCAAATAACAACTAGTAATAAAGATAATTCAACTCTTATGAGAAAAGAAATCAATAAGGATGAACCACTTTGTATAAAAAGTTAGACGAAACAATTGTGAAAAACATATTGCATAATGAGTTATTCATTCATTAAGCATAAATAAATAGCTATCACCGTACAAAAGTGTCAAATGATAACTCAGGCATTCATGCAGATGCAGTAATATATAAACAACTAAAAACTGTATATCACTTTAACACATAAGCAGAAATGGTTAAGAGATAAAAGTACCATTTATAACTAGTCCTACTCATGAGCCTCAAGCGACAATGATTTATCTCCTCTTGCTCTAACATCCACTAAGAGTACAAAAGTGCAACATCAGTAGCAGATATCAAATGAAAACATCAACAAATCCTATTCCGTTCATTCATCAAAACCTCCTCGGAGGGTGCAAAAGTGCATGTTCTGAGGACAAGTTTTTGACAAATTTCTGGACCCTTCTCTAAATGCATGAGAAGGGTTTAAATACTACAAACTAAATCTAAAAATAACTTATTTACAAAAATTCAGGATGCGGTTTAAATGACCATCCTTTTTCTAAGCAAAACTATTTCTAAAATTAAATCTAATATCTAACTATTTCTACATCTGCTCCTTAACGTTGCAAGCATTCAGTATTTGCTTGAGTAGAGTCGGCTGACTGTCTTCTGCTTTTAGTTGAGCTAAGCAAACAGAATTGGCAAGAGCTGGCACCATCTTCTCAGCAAAATTGATGATATACTTGAGAGTCATCCACTGACTATGTGGCTTTACCGTGTATGCCCAGTAATAATCCCGGTTCAACTTGGTTAACCCTTGGATTGCTTCTGCCTTTTCTTTAGCTTTCTGTTTCCAGTTTGTTTTTATCGTTGCTTTCATGCAATTTTCGGGGCTTGCGGGTGACTGAGCAATTAGAAGCTTTCCTTCTCGAGAAATTTTCTCAGTGATCGCGCATCGGAAACTGCCTCCGTTCCTTGATCCGGGCTTCTCTGATGCATTTTTTTCCTTTTTCGCCTCTTTCTCTTATCGGGTATAAAGCTCAAAATTTGTAAAAATAATGATTTTGTGAGCTCTTGACCCTGAGCATTAAACTATCTGTTTCTGATATTAGCATTTTTCAGTACCCATTTAATCATGGATGTATACGAGAGATCTGTAATGGATGGCTAAGCAGAATTCTATGAACCTGCGGCTCTGTTGCATGCGTTGTCTGTGTATAAGGGTGCCATTTCTCTGTCTTTGGACATTGGAGCCTTACCCTTTTTCCCCATAGTTTCCTGCACATTGCTTTGTATAACTTTTGTTCTTCGTTCCTACAGTTCATAAGTGAGGTGAGAGTAATGATAATAAATAATGACAGGAAAGCTTTAAATGCCAAGGATATGCAAAAACACGCCATCTTACGTGAACTGGCTCTTCGGAAAACACAAAACCATATTTTATTAACAACTGGCATGTAACTCAATAATTATCATTAAAGCGTGTAATCGGTTCTTGGTTTATGGAAAAAAGCTTTTTGAATAATGAGCCAGAACCAACTGCGATGGAGAGATTTTGCGATTTGGTTTGCAATATCACAGATCGCTGCATCGCATTACCACAATATCATCGTGTTGTTCTATCGCAAGGTTTCTTGATCGCAATATCGCAATATCGCAAGATCGTTACTGTTATGTGTATTTTATGCGATTTTGCGATATGCGATATGCGATATCGCATATCGGCAATTTTAAGGTTTTCCAATGTGAGTGCTCATTAATGCATGAGATGCGATGGAGTTTCACGTTGCAATCTCGCATTTTTTATCATTTTGGCTCATAAGAAAGTACCCTATCATTCTTTGTGCGATGTGATATTTCTTAAGGAGTGACTTTACTTTCTTCATCATGAAACTTAAGCTTTTTAGATTTTTCAAAAGTATTTTCCTAAGTCCATGATGGTAAGTTTTATCCAAAAGGAAATATAAGCACTAATTGATTTTTTTTTTTAGTTTTTTACTAAGGGCCCCCACTTATTTAGTGTTAGCAATAACACTAGATAAGGAGGGGGGTTGTTGGTGGCCACAACAGGACCATATTTGTACAAGATAAATCAAGGTAGAATAAGTCAACCCAATAAAATTAAAATTAAAACACAAAAAATAAATGACAAAGAAATTCCAACACTCTAATTAGCCACCCAATAACATTAAAATTAAAACACCAAAAATAGATGACAAAGCAATGCCAACACTCTAATTATCTTCAATTTCATGCACCCAACAAAATAGAAATGAAAAATATGTATCTCAAAAAGAAACTACTACCTGAAAAGAGAAAGTACAAGAACCTTCAATTAAGTTTATTTTGCCTCATATTAGAAAGCTAATAAGACCCATGTTCCAAGCAAATAGGGAAGCTTGAAGTGAATTACACATAATGAAAAAGGAAACGTAAATGGACATATAACAACAAAAGAAAGGAAAGCATGTTACCAAGAAGCATCAAGGTTGTTCTACAAGATAAATCAAAGTATAACAAGTCAACCCAATAACATTAAAATTAAAAGACCAAAAATAGATGGCAAAGCAATGCCAACACTCTAATTAGCTTCAATCTCATGCATCCAACAAAATAGAAATGAAAAAGATATATCTCAAAAATAAACTACTACTTGAAAAGAGAAAGTACAAGAACCTTCAATTAACTGTATTCTGCCTCATTTTAAGAAGTTAATAAGACCCATGTTCCAAGAAAATAGGGAAGCTTGAACTGAATTACACATAATGAAAAAAAACATAAATGAAGCAGTCATGCTGTAAAGGGAAGCAAAAGTGACTTGGAATAAATTGATAATGTGGAGGATTGAAATTGATAATGTGACAACAATGCTTTGAGGGAATCTGAGCTAGAGGTAACATTTAGAGAATATGCATTGATAATATTATTGTCTTTTGACATTATTATTGTTGAGTGACACGGTTAAATGGGTCATTTACAACAATTTTTTAAATACTTACATAGTCTAATTTTATTTAAAAATAAAAATAGAGAACTGAAAAGCTCAAAATGAAAAATGATACATTAAATGAAATATAAAATTCAATTGTCGCTTCTTAACGAAAACTATGATAGATTATATCAAATAAATTTGATATTTATAAATCATCGTTTCATTGATATGCACTGAATTATTTTTAACTCTCAAATTGAATTGCATAAATCTCAATAGAGTTATCTATATATTGGTTACATGTTATATATTACAAGGTAATATTTTTAGCTGAGAGACATTACTGTACTGCAACTACTTTACTGTAGTCGACAATCAAGATTCAGTGATAATAGACATCTATGAAGGGAAAAGGCCCAATATCGAAGAATTAGACTACATCATAACAAAGTGTCAGGCATTTCAGCTGATGGAATAAACAAATATATGAGATATCATTTTTGGGATTCAACTGCGTTAAGTAAGTCATTCAAACGTATGACCATTTCCATGAGAGGTAGTCGTAACTGACTAATTTCTCATGATTTTTGAATAGTTCACTTAACACTCATTGCATCGGGTGATGCTCACAGGGGTGAAGAAGTGGGATTGAAACTAGTGAAATGTGGAGAACGAATCACATAGCATCAATCATCACTTCCGGGGCTTGCACCCGGTAACCAGGACTTCCCAGGAGGTCACCCATCCCAGAACTCCTCTGGCTCAAGCGCGCTTAACTGTGGAGTTTTTCCCACAATCAAGCCCACTTAGCTTGCTACCCCATTTGCAAAACCTTAGCAAGTATTGTGCCTCATGAACCATTCAAGTAGAGATCCCTTGACTCTTTTTGAATTTAAGTATGGGGGATTTACGCAGTGCATTATATTAGATATCATTTTTGGGATTCAACTGCGTTAAGTAAGTCATTCAAACGTATGACCATTTCCATGAGAGGTAGTCGTAACTGACTAATTTCTCATGATTTTTGAATAGTTCACTTAACACTCATTGCATCGGGTGATGCTCACAGGGGTGAAGAAGTGGGATTGAAACTAGTGAAATGTGGAGAACGAATCACATAGCATCAATCATCACTTCCGGGGCTTGCACCCGGTAACCAGGACTTCCCAGGAGGTCACCCATCCCAGAACTCCTCTGGCTCAAGCGCGCTTAACTGTGGAGTTTTTCCCACAATCAAGCCCACTTAGCTTGCTACCCCATTTGCAAAACCTTAGCAAGTATTGTGCCTCATGAACCATTCAAGTAGAGATCCCTTGACTCTTTTTGAATTTAATGCACTGCGTAAATCCCCCATACTTAAACAAATATATGAATTTATGGACAATACAAGTGTTGTGATTGCACATTCAAACCCACAAATTGCATTGTTTTTTTAGATGACATAACATGAATTTTTTCCCAGTTTGAAAATCATTGGGTAATATAATCGTAAAACGTTGTGTAAACCACATGCTACAAACATCTCTTGGTTTATTAGATCCTAATGCACCAATACACAGAGAAACCATACATTCCTAGGCTCTGTGTTGTGACTATCAATACAAGGATCTGTGAATGGGAAAATTTGTCACTGGTTTATAAGTTGGATATGAATTTGGTTATAAGACAGAGTATATATATTGAAACTAGCTTAACAAAATTATGGCGCTGGTTTGAACATCAAGCAGCAAAGGTGCATTAATTTTCCTTAATAGAGCTAGAGATAACAGAGTTGGACTTTCTTCCCATTGATGGGCAATGATCTGGCCATCAAAAGCAACCAAGCAGTGTGCCACATTTGAAAACAAAGATATCTAATCATGCCTTCTGGTGAGAACAAAGATATTTAATCATGCCTTTTGATGATTAATGGATAAGATTTAAACTTAGCATTGACAAAGTTGTAATGGTATTTACATTTTTAAACTTAACTTCTATATAAGATTTATGTTGATGAGATGGATAAGCCATAAACCTACTGCTTATCAAATCTCCAACTAATCATCCATTATGTTAACAAGGTTCACTCATTTTGTCCATGCCCCATTAGAATAAGAAGATAACCAATGTAAAAAGTAAATGAATTTATAATTACATAAACCAATTTAGCCAAACCATGGAGAATTATCCCGAACTTTTTTTATAGTGATGGAAACACTTTACCCTAAAATTTTGAACCGTATGTCAAGTTATGCAAAAATGATGAGATGATGAGATTGTCAAAATGATTGCAGAGGCAAAGAAATTAAAAATTGAAGATCAAGATTGGAAAGAAACAGTGGAGTTGAGGAATGCATTGGATCAATACATCTACAACATGAATAAAATATTGAATAATGAAAACTAAAGGAAGAGATGAAGAAGGAAGATGATGAAGACATCAAATTAGGTCTTGAAGAGAATCCAAAATTCGAATCTCCTTTGTTTATCTTAGAATATTCAATTCAAAACTAGTCAAGAATTGGAGTGATAAAAATGATCCTAAAATATCGACCTTACTCTTATTCCACAAATTGTCGAATATTATTCTGAAAATTAGGATGACTGACAATAATGTTATGGTTTTCAGTGCATAAGTTGCTCATGAAAGGATTTATCAAGATATGGACTACATATATTTACTAATGTTTAGATAGATGTCTTTTGTTCAACGAAAAGGTACCCAGAGAATTTGTAAAATCTGATAGGCTAATCTAAATGTCAGTCTCTTGGAATGCTATTGTGTTGCACGAACAATTACACAGACAAAATGATGGCATGCACTTCCGTGTTCTGCAAACAATGGAGCTTTGGCATACCTCTTTTCACATTATAAAGCTTCTATATCATCACAATTAATGTCTTCATTGAAATTTAATTTGGGTAGAGAAAGTTCTATGAATTTAATTTAATGGCTTCTACATTATTGAGCTTTCTATGAATTCATGATCATCATAGAAAATAGTTCATTAGGAGCCTTGGGCGACTTACCTGGTTCAGATGAGGAGGCTGGACGAGGAGGCTAAGAAAGCTGCCAACAACGAGTGCAACCAACCAATTCCTCTGGTGCCAAGCTGCAAAAAAAACTAAAAACATTTAAAAAAATCCAATTAAACCTGTAAACAAAAACTTCAAATTACAAAGAAAGTAAATTTCGAACGAACCTAACAATTCTCAGCGGGGCTTTGGCTCAAACCAAACTCACAGCGCTCGGTAGGGCTTTGACCCAAATCAACAAAGTAGTAAATTTAAATTACGAACGAAACTCACAGCGCTCAACAACACATAATCAAAAATCAACAGAGCAGAAAACTCCGTAGTAGGATTTGGCCTGTCATATATATACAAGTTTTTTCAGATGAATAAATAATTTGATCGAACAAATAGCTCGGCCGGATTATTTATTCAGTCGAACTATTTTTTTGCCAACCAAAAGTTTGGTTGAGCATTAGTAAAATAGTTTGGCCTAATAAATTTTGAAAATTCGGCAAAAAAAATTGTTCGGCCGAAAATTTGAGATTGTGAATTTTTAAGAGGCATTTCTCACAAAAGTGTAACGAAACTTCATGTTTTCACCCATATATATATATAACTTCCTCCCTCCCTTTATTTATCTCTCCTTCTTTATCTCTCTATATGAGCTTGCATACACTCTCTCTCTCCATATATATATATATATATATATATATATATATATATATATATATATATATATATATATATATCATCCCCCAAACATACACACCCTCTCTGCATATCTATCTATCTATCTCTCTCCCTCTCCATCCCTCTTCCTCTCCCTCTCCCTCCCTATTCCTCCCCCCCCCCCTCTCTCTCCATATCTATCTCTCTTCCTCCCTCCCTCTCTTTGCCTCTCTCTTCTGCCCTCTCTCCCCCCTTCATCTATATCTCTATCTCCCCTTGTCTCTCCTTCTCACCCCCAAAGCATACACTCTCTCTCCATATGTATTTATCTCTCTATCCCTCCCTCTTCCTCTGTCTTCTCTCTCTCTCACTCTCTCTCTCTCTCTCTCTCTCTCTCTCTCTCTCTGCGTCTCATCATTTCTCCCTTTTCACTCCCTCTCCCTCTCCACCTTTCTCTCTCTATGTCTTTCTTCCCCTTCTAACTCCATCTCTCTCTCGCCCCCTCTCTCTCAAGTCCTTTCTCTCTTCATTCCCCTCTCTCCCTTTCTCTCCCACCTCCCTCTGTCTCTCCCCCCCATCACACACACTCTCTCTCTCCACCCTCCAACTCTATCATTATCTCCCTCTCTCTCTCCTTCTCACTCTCCCCCTCTCTCCCCCCTCCATATCTATGTCTCCCTGTCTCTCTCTTCCCCTTCTTTCCCTATCTCTATTCTCTCCTTTTCTCTCCTTCCCTCGTCTACTCTCTCTCTCTCCACCTCTATCTCTCAATGTCTTTGTTCTTACCTCCCTCTTCCCCCCCCTTCTGAATCCATCTCTATCTCCCCCTCTCTCTCTCCTCTCTCTCAAGTCACCTCTCTCTTCCTTCCTCTATCTCCCCCCCATCACACACACACTCTCTCTCTCCACCCTCCAACTCTGTCACTATCTCTCTCTCTTTCTCTCCTTATCACTCTCCCCCTCCATATCTATGTATCCCTATCCCTCTATTCCCCTTCTTTCATTATATCTATCCCCTCCTTTTCTCTCCCTTCCCTCGTCTCCTCTCTCCATCATTCCATCTTCATCTCTCCCTTATCACTCCCTCTCTTTTTCCACCTCTATCTCTCATTGTCTTTGTTCTTCCCTCCCTCTATTTACCCCTCCAAGTCCATCTCCCTCCCTCCCTCTCTCCTCCTCTGTCCGCCCTCCTCTCTCTCTTCCTTCCTCTCTCTCCCTGTCTCTCCCACCCCTATGTCTCTCTCCCCCACTGTATTCCTGTTGGTAAGGTAAATCCCCTCTATGGACAGAGGCGATCCCACTAGCCTATGACAGAACTAGCCACAAACAAACCACGCTGCTACGCAAGTTCCTAGTTATGCCTCAAAGGTGAATCAAGAAGACTAACCTAGATTCCAACGCTATGATTGAAGCAGAGTTGATATCCTCGTTCCCTTGCTCCAACAGATCATAACGAATACCTGCACATACAAAGGAAGAGACAGATACCAACATAAAAACTACCAAGGCACAACTATATTTCAGTCAGAAAGGAAATAAATCAACATATCACCATGACAGATAATGAGATTGGAACTATAATAGCAGTCGCTCATCAATTAATAAACAGGAAAAGTTACAACCATTGTTCTGACGTCGACCCTTCTCCTGGTTGGGTGAGTAACTATATGTGTCTTGACATGCATCTCCTCTCCGGCAGCATAACCTCTCTAGCACTCATTAGCATTCTCTCCATGACCAATAATCATCACTACTATAACTCAATTACCAAATCACTAGCATAACACTAACACCAACACTCTCTCTAGCACTAGCTTGTCCAATGCATAATGACAAGCTTATATAGATGGAGAAGGGAGGAGGATGCGATGAACCGAGACACCTTTTGTGGAATTAGCAAAAGCCATAAAGATGGATAAAGCTCGACAAAAAACTGATTTTCTATCCTTAGAAAAGCTCCATGTAATGAAGGAAACAACAGTCGGACATGCATTAAGGCAAAAAGCACGACTAAATTTGGTTGGCGCGAATGTTGCTCTAAGATAGAGCGCCAATGGTCGCGCCCCCTTTTGAGGATCTCCATCATTGGCGCGGGTAGGATACTGTGGACTTGCGCCAATGGAAAAAGAGCATTTTTTAGGGATGATCTACAGAAGGTGTCTTCAGGGAACATGGAGTACATACTCAGGGGAACATAATGCAGGTGTTTTTTAGACTTTGTCACTCCTTATAACTCCCGGGATGGGTCCTCCAAGGTACGACAAGAGGAGTAACAGGGATGGTGACAAATTACTGTGTAACAGATGCCCCCTAAAGCATGAAGTCCAAGAGGTGGAGAGGGGTGAAATGCTTTACAAGAACACACACATAAGAGCACACAAGAGCACATATAGTTACTGCCGCCGAGGAGCTGTATTAAGAGACATGACTGATAGTTCAATTACAAGATGTACGTGGTATGGTCGCAGCCATCCATAAGAGAGTACATAAATAATCTAGATCCATAGTATGGACGCAGCCATCTGGTTAGGATCAATGATTTGACTCAGGTATGGTCGCAGCCATCCAGTGAATGAGTCAAGTATCAAGAAACACGCCTGGATTACAACAGACACAATCCAGGGTCTTGCGCTCCATCTCGACCCGAACAAGAGTACAAGTCCAAGCATGTGAATATATGAGCTGAAGTCGAACATGCATGAACAACGCCTGATTACCAGTCAATAATGGAAACTGTTAACAGACGAGAGAGGTACCACCAATAATGACAATGGCCCTCAAGGTACTATAGGTACAATCTACGGCGTGTGAATTAATGAGTTGAAGTCGAACACCCGTAGAATCATTCGATCGGAGGCCAATGATGAAAACCTCACGTCGAACACGAAGTACCTGCCATTGAGGCATGCAGGCTCCAAGGCACCGGAAGGGAGTCTCTAGGTCAACTTCCTGGATAGTGAGCTGAAGTCGACAGGGAGTGACCTTGATCGAAGGTGGGCCATAATGTTTCCCACATCATCGACACGAGACAGAGAGATAATGTTGTGAATCAAGATTGTGCGAACTATCAGAGGGAGGTTGTTTATTTGCAGCGGTCAACTTCTCTTGAACATATCGGCGGCACATTAACGGAATTGGCAGTATTTGACATCAATGTATCAAAGGTCATTATGACGAGGCAATGAGTGAATGAGAGGTCAAATAGGGTACCCAAATCCATGGAAGCAAGTGAAAGATATGAGATGAAATATCCCCACCCTGGACACGAAAGCAAAAAGTGCCATGTTCAAGAGCGACATACTGCCGTTACGGTAATAATTATGGTTCAAAAAAATTTATTTTCCCCCACCATTTCTGGCGAGTACCCCAGTTATTTTTAACAAGCTTGATGGGGATAGCATATGCTTGCGTTGTGACAAAATCCAATGTCATTAAGTTTTAACGAGTCTGACAAAGGAAGAACTCGGCGTCTTTTCTTGTTTAGAGAGTTTGAAAAGACAGCGGAAAAGGAAACTCCAGGGATGTCCTTTTTCGTAAAGTTGTGTCTCTCGGGCCCGAAAAGGTATAAAATAATACCCGAAAGAACCGCCCGATCATTACGATCGAGGAGTACTTTTCATGATTAGTGATTTCGACCTGAAAAAGTAAAAAAGCGGTCAAAACCACGTCGTTTCGTAACCACTAACGAGTTTGAAACGACAAAAACCCGGTAATCTTTTTATGTTTTAACGGTCGACAAAAAGAACTTAAAACGACTTCCCCTTATCACCATTTAACGAGTCAAGAGGAGCGACTCAGCAATCTTTTCCTCTTTAAATGGTCAGAAAAGAGCTGAAAGCGGACCTTCATTTTTATTTTCTTTAACAAGTAAAAAAGGAAAAAATACTCGGCAATCTTTTCATATTTTACGAGTCAGAAAAGAGCGTAAAGGCGACTCGTCCTGAAGGAACGAGTGGTATAAGGGATAGCAACTGGTTCCGGTAATGGTGGAACTTTACTTGAAACACGTAAAGGTTAAGAGGCTGGCTAACAAGACCACTCATCGCTGCGGTTCCTCAGGAAAGGAGAAACAACCAAGTGAAAGCACATGATCGGCCAAAAAGATGGTGGCGATGGAATGAAACAACCAAGGCTCATCTAGCAGAATTTTAGCGGATAAAAGGCAATCACGGGATGTAACTGGGTTTATTTTTACACAAGCTTGAACCATGAAGAACTTTGCTTGGATTCGGTTTCATTTTTACACAAGCTTGAAACGAAAAACTATGCTTGGGTTCGGTTTCATGTTTACACAAGCTTGAAACGAAAAACTATGCTTGGGTTCGGTTTCATGTTTACACAAGCTTGAAACAAAAAACTATGCTTGGGTTCGGTTTCATGTTTACACAAGCTTGAAACGAAAAACTATGCTTGGGTTCGGTTTCATGTTTACACAAGCTTGAAACGAAAAACTATGCTTGTTAAAAAAAAAATTTGTTGCATGCCCCCAGCATGATTATACCAATCGAGATACATGCCCCCCAAGCTTCATGGCATTCACGGAGTGGATGGAATGAAGGTTTACTTGGAAAGACTCGATTGGAGGATGCCCCCCGGGCTTCAGTCACGCCCCCGGGTGAGCTGCCGTCATCAGAATGACGGGGTGGGTGCTGGGGCATTTCCTGTGGAAATAAGACCATTTAGGAATGGCAAATGGCTATATGTGAAGTGTGAACCGGGGAATGAAAGTTGGTCTACGACTTTGATCATTCTTCCTTCATGCGGAAAACACATCACTCTGAAGAGTGAGGACACAATAACACTTATGCGATAAATATAATCTCGTCCAAGGAGTAAATTGTAATCTAACGGACCTTGGACTACCATGAGACCCATTTGGATAGTCTTCCCTTCTAACGTGATAGGTACATTGGGAAGAATTCCTAAAGGTCGAGTGATTTCTCGATGGAAACCTACAAGGCTTCTCATCTCAGGTAGAAGCAGTGGGGAACCAAGTGCTTCCCAAGCTGTTGAAGAAAGGATACTAACAGGAGATCCTTCATCAATAATTGTACCAGCCATAACCATGCGATAGAATTGAACTATAATTCGAAATGGTATGGAGGCTGGTAACCGAGGATTGACCAGTTGATCCCAATTAAAGGAAATAACTAGGTTGCTCGGAGGTGGGACTGGATAAACAGCCGGATATGCCTCTAATGGACTTTCTTCCTGTTGTGAAGAAATGAGAGGGATGCTCACTTGATCATTAACGTCTATGTCAATGAATAGAATTTGGACGGTGGGTTCGTCATTCTTGGCAGTGATAACATCATCTGAGGAGGTAATTTCTGAAGGCGAAACCGGGTCACTTGTAATCCGGACCGTTTAACTGTTGTCTGGTTTGGATTCAGATGTAGGATCATCTAGGGGTGGAAGTTCTGAAAGCAAAACCGGGTCACTTGTAAGCCGGACCTTTTGACTTTCGTCTGGTTTAGATTCAGATGTAAGAGCAGCTAAAGATGGAACTTCTGTAGGCAAAACCGGGTCACTTGTAAGCTGGACCTGTTGAAAGACCAGGTTACTTGTAAGCTTGAACTGTGGACTTTCGGTCGGTTTGGACTCAGGAGGTTCATCTTTGATGATCAAGTAGTGCGTAGATGATGAACATAAATCACTTGTTCCGACCAGGTACTGGTCTGGAACAGGCTGACCAACATTCTTTCCGACCAGGTACTGGTCTGGAATAGGCTGAGCAACACTCTTTCCGACCAGGTACTGGTCTGGAAAAGGCTGAGCACAGGTAGGTTCAGGAAGAGAAAGCTGGACCAAAGAGGAATCATGCTTGATCTCTTGGTTAGTGGAGAGACACTCTGCAGGTGTAACAAGACGCTGATATCCAGCGGGTAGTTGGGGTAAGGAAACCGACAGACTTGCCAAAAGACGGGAAGCTTCATCCATCAGTGGACAAAGTCAAAGGAGATGATTACCTTCACAAAGTCGACAAGGGAAACAAACCTTCCCTTTCCTGTTACCAACTAGTAAGGTATCGTCAATTTGCGATAGCAAGGGGCGAGTCGGGTCACGGGACCATATATCTAGGATCCTGGGAATGCCAGGACAATCAGAAAGAAAATGATCCCCTTTGCATAATCGACAAGGAGACCGAAGCTTCCGCGGAGGAGCAGAAGGTGGTTCCACTTCTGATAGCTTCGTGGTAGATACGACCTTTCCCTTAGGAGACTTCTTCTTTTTGGTCTTCTTCTTCTTCTTCTTAGCCACCTGGTTAGCGAAATCCAAGGTTTCACCAGGCGAAGTAGAAGATGAGGACGCAGCAATAGGCGAAGAAGGGAAGGGGTCCACCTTAGAATCAACATGGTGTTGTTCGGGTGGAGGAGGTGGTGGTGGGACAGGATTCATCACACTTGAGACCACCGAGTTTGAAAACAACCATACGGGTAAACCAATGGTCAACCCAGGCAAAGACAATGTTGCGATATACTGAACACCAACATTTCCAACAGAAGGAAATGGGCGAGGGTACCCATCAGGAGGAATGCCTTGGCCGGTGGGCACCGGAAAGGCCGCCATTGAACGAGAATTAACCCTACTCAAGCTAACGCACGCAAAATCTAATTGGGTAGATGTTATCGTGGCCAATAAATTTTAAGACACTGAACTTAACCTTTTCATTTTTTAAGAGCCGAGAAAAGGGTAAAAGATGACTCTAGTCTCCTTCGAATATTTAATGAGCACGAAGTGACAAGACGCTCATAGGCACCTTTTCGTTTAGGGAGTCCGAAAAGGATCAAAAGTGACTGCTCTGGAATTCTAGATAGAGGGTGTGCCAAACTTTTCGCAAAACCACAGAATACTTTTTAGAGTACGGGTGGTCGATCTTCGTGAATGTTGTGTTCACTGCATTGCGAATCGTAGGGCGGCTGACACGGCTTCCTATGGATAAAGGCTTTATTCCTATAGGGGTCTCCCAATATATACTCGACGGTACGTGGGAGCAGAGTCCGTATTGGCAGCTACCGTTTCACCATGGAGGAATCACCCAACCACTCGACGATAAACTACCAGGTTTAACAACGCCGGAACACGTCTCTAACCTAGACCTCTAGAGTGTTTGCGTTAGGTTCCAATGTGTTGTTATGTTCATTGAGTTCATTTTAAAGTTTATCTTTGATTATGTTTCAGTTTTTTGGTCCTACCGTATGTGATATCTCGAAAACTTCTTACATGCAAACTATATGCCGAAATTAAATCATTTGATTCGATGAATCCTATCTACAGGAGGGTTGAGATCTTTTTTCACAAACGAAATGATCACTTCAACAAAGAACAAAGATCCTAATGCAGCTAATAACAAGAAACGAAATTTTGTCTTTTTCCTTTTAATAGCAACAAATAACAATAAATGCTAACTACTATAATGCAAGAGATTTTTTGTTTTTCTTTCCTTTAAGATGGCATGATGCATGTAAACAAATTCTAAGAGATATGCACAATCCAAGTTCAGTCAATGAAATAGAACCAATTCTAAAACACAAAATGAACCATGCAAGCAAGGAAAAAACACAAAAACTAGTGAACTCCAAAGAGGCTAGAAGTGAAGTATTCAGAGTATAGAAGATCAAGCTTTAACAAAGCACTGGATAGGTGTAGAACAATCAACAAGCTGACTGGATGATCAAGAGACTGAAACTTCCCACAGAAGGCTAGACATGCAAAGTCACTGGAAATAAGCAAACAGCTGAGGGATACAGGCTAAAACCAGTCAAGCAGAGGTTCAACACAGTTCCAGAGGCTGAAAGAGATATATAAAGAGACTGAATGAGCTTTCCACCCACACACAGGCAAAATTTACAGAGCTGGCGCGACTGTCAGCCTGCAAGTTGCGCTACCACAGAATTGGCGCGAGTTGCTTTTGAGCAACGTGCGCCAACTGGCGCGACTGTCAGAGAAATAACCGCGCCAATTAAGCTTGCCAACTAAAAAGATAAAAGATACGACCTCAGGTCGGGTTGACAGTGCTCAGATGGGTCAAACAGTAAAGAATCAACTCAGAACTGACTCAGGAAGCTCATGCACTCAAGCAAGCAGAAGAAAATTAACATGCAAGACAGAAAACAAAGAGTTAATCCCTAGCGGAGTCGCCAATTTGTTGGTAAGGTAAATCCCCTCTGCGGACAGAGGCGATCCCACTAGCCTATGACAGAACTAGCCACAAACAAACCACGCTGCTACGCAAGTTCCTAGTTATGCCTCAAAGGTGAATCAAGAAGACTAACCTGGAGTCCAACGCTATGATTGAAGCAGAGTTGATATCCTCGTTCCCTTGCTCCAACAGATCATAACGAATACCTGCACATACAAAGGAAGAGACAGATACCAACATAAAAACTACCAAGGCACAACTATATTTCAGTCAAAAAGGAAATAAATCAACATATCACCATGACAGATAATGAGATTGGAACTATAATAACAGTCGCTCATCAATTAATAAACAGGAAAAGTTACAACCATTGTTCTGATGTCGACCCTTCTCCTGGTTGGGTGAGTAACTATATGTGTCTTGACATGCATCTCCTCTCCGGCAGCATAACCTCTCTAGCACTCATTAGCATTCTCTCCATGACCAATAATCATCACTACTATAACTCAATTACCAAATCACTAGCATAACACTAACACCAACACTCTCTCTAGCACTAGCTTGTCCAATGCATAATGACAAGCTTATATAGATGGAGAAGGGAGGAGGATGCGATGAACCGGGACACCTTTTGTGGAATTAGCAAAAGCCATAAAGATGGATAAAGCTCGACAAAAAACTGATTTTCTATCCTCAGAAAAGCTCCATGTAATGAAGGAAACAACAGTCGGACGTGCATTAAGGCAAAAAGCACGACTAAATTTGGTTGGCGCGACTGTTGCTCTAAGATAGAGCGCCAATGGTCGCGCCCCCTTTTGAGGATCTCCATCATTGGTGTGGGTAGGATAATGTGGACTTGCTCCAATGGAAAAAGAGCATTTTTTAGGGATGATCTGCAGAAGGTGTCTTCAGGGAACATGGAGTACATACTCAGGGGAACATAATGCAGGTGTTTTTTAGACTTTGTCACTCCTTATAACTCCCGGGATGGGTCCTCCAAGGTACGACAAGAGGAGTAACAGGGATGGTGACAAATTACTGTGTAACAATTCCCCCTCCATATCACTCTCTCTTAAATATGATCACATTTTATTGTATTTAAGAAATTATTTAAATTTTTAAAAATATAATTGGTTGTAAAATATTAAACCTATATTTTGGATCAATAATGTCAAAGAAAATACATTAATAAAAAACTTAAAAGAATCATGCACTATCTTTCATCTATCATTGTTAGTCACTTTGTTTCTCTCTTTTCTTGGATCCTTGGTTAAAATGCATCTATCCTCTCTATGGGAATATTTTTAGTACTCGTGAGAATGGAGGGTTTAGACACACCTCAAAAGTAATTATAACCTTTTTGCTTTTAGATTTAATTAAAAAATGTTATAAAATTAAATTAAAATAAAGTATTTGTAAAATATTTTAATTTGGAATAAGTTATGGTTTTTGGGCATGTGGTATTGATAAGCCATGGTATTGGCCCATGGTATTGTAACAAAATAATTAAAAGCCTAGATCCATAACATAATAATCAAAAGCATAGATGGCCCATGATATTGATAAACCATGGTATTAGCCCATGGTATTATGATTTTCTTCCCTCCTCTCCCTCTCTCCCTCCCTCTCTCTATCTTTCTCTTCTGGGTATTGGCCCATGGTATTGTAAAAAAACCTATTTAGAAGTTAATAATATCCATGGTAAATATTCATGATTAAAAATCTTGTTATATTGTAAATATTAATTTTTTATCAGCTTATTAATTAAATTTAAAGATGGTTATGCCACCATTATCCTAAACTGGGTTGTAGAGTGCCCATCCTAAACTGAGTTGTAGAGCGCCTCTTGGGCCAATTTTTTTGTTGAAATAGGTATGCCTATTGACATAATAAATAAAAAGTTAACATATCAAAATTGCAAAGATAAAAATAAACAAATAGAAATGAAAAATATTATTAAAAAAATCGTGTTCCATGTAAATTAACATCATGACTCCCAACATCCTCCAAAACTAACTTAAGTTGTAATGGTCTCTATTAAATAATAATAAATGACTCTCTCTCTCTCTCTCTCTCTCTCTCTCTCTCTATATATATATATATATATATATATCCAAAATTCTTTATTTTATCATAAATGTACATAAAGTATAAGCATGGAAAAACTGGAGTAACAGTGTCTAGGGTGAGGTGTTGTCTACAAAAAGAATTTATGTCATGGAGTGAGTGTAAGAGAGACCATTTGTCCATGAGAGGGAAACTAGGTGGTCTCTTATAGGGTTCAAAGCAAATTAAAACATAATTGGTCGATAGAAAAGTAGATAGTACTGGCACTAATGAGACAAGAACAACAAAACAACATTGAAAACAAGGAAGCAACATAGGTTGAATGAGCCTTTCCCAGGAATTTAGCAAGCGTGATTGAGCTAGTTCATTTCCTAGTCATGCTTGGTCAGGTTGTTTTGATCTTGATCCCTTTAAGCCTTATCATGTTGAGTGTTGTCCCCTTGAGCCTTGTCCTATTGGTCAAGGTAGAGGAAGGGTTCATCAAATCCTTCAAGCATCCATGAAGGGAACTCCCACCCAACAACCACAATCTTGTGTAGGTGTTTTCCTCCTTCCGAGAGGTTTCACCCTTGGTTGTGCACCCAGCATCAGTCATGATGACCAATTTTGTGCTTGCTCCATGTGGACTAGAGAGTTATGGCTACCAAAGAGCTTTTGCTTCTTTGTCTAAGACCTTGGGTGATCAGGACTAGAGGGTTTATGTCCCTGCTGAGTTGAATAAAAAAAAAAATTCCTTCATGCAAATTTGAGGAAGCTAGAGGAAGGGGGAAAGGAATTCTCGAAGCTCTGGAAAAAATCTTGCAAAATCATGAGAGTATGAACCATATATGAATTAATTTATGCAATTTGACATTCTGCACTCTGCCTAACTTCTTCCTGGTCCCGAAGATGTCTCATTAGTAGGTTCCTAACGGCCTAGTGGCCATTACCAATATTCCTTCGATCATGTGCCTCCATGGTAGTGACTAGGCAACAAATGTGCATCAGTGAGTCTTTTTCAAATTGCTCTTTGCCTTGACCATGGTAGGGAAGGAGAGGCTGAAACCATGTCCTCTACCACTACTCCTAGCTCGAGCCCTCTCGTGGACCATGACGATCAAACCTGAGAATGATATGATTTTGACCTTAAACACCTTGAACCTCTCTGCCCCGCAAGACTCAGAAAGTCTAGCCACCCACAAAGCTGAAAAACTAGGGGAATGAATGTCCTACTGAGCGCTAATGGAAAAATTCACGCTCTTTACTATGAGTAAATTGCATGTCCTTAATTGGTCGCCCATATGTTGTTTGCAATGAATGAAACCTTTAGAGTGCTCAGAGAATGGATGCCACCCTCCCCTTCTCATTAATGAATCAAGTAGCATTGGCATGAGAAGCCTGTCTCACCTTGTTGGATGTGAGGACACCCAGATCCAGGATAGTATAAATAAAAAATTAACACAAATAAAGATAAGAAAATAGAAATGAAAAATATTATTAAAAAAAGTGATGTTTTATGTAAATTAACAACACCACTCCCAGTATTTTCCCAAAGCTAACTTAACATGTATTGTTCTCTCCCTCGTTGCAAGTTTGAAATTCAAAAACAACATTCCATTATTGCAAACAACTTATTATTATTATTATTATTTAAGCAACTACATTTTAGCTTTTAGAATTTATTTATTACTAATCTTTTTGAATTTCCTATGATTTCATAATAAACGTGAAAGGAATTTCAATAGAATTTTAGACAAATTTCTTGAAATTATTAGTGTTTGTGGCTTGAGATTTTGGAACCTCATCAAATAAATTCACCTAGGAGGAAATTTAGTGAACTTCGAATTTAATCAATTTTGTTCACGGAACCCCAGAAGATATGCTGTAAAGTTAAATGTTTTGATGCTTTTAACGTTTATAAATCATTTAATTTATATGACTCCCCTAAATAAATCACAATTTTCAAAATTTTATTCCGAAATAAACATGACTATCCACTAATTATGCCTGTCAATAAAATAATTTAAACCATTCAATTTATATAGTTTTATAATTAAATTAAATTGATTAAAACTTTATTCCAAAATAAACACATCATAATTAGCATGCCTCTTACTAAAATAATTTAATTAAATATTAATAATAAAAATTTTCTTTTTTAATCCAATATTACTTCTTTATTATCATAAATTGATCGATTAATTTATAATGCAAGACACTCCGTTCATATCATATTTGTATACATTTATTGAATATGTATATATAGATTAATGATGATAATACTTACAACGGATCTTTTTACTCAATTAATGTTGTCTACAGCGCGGTGTATAAAAAATTAGAAATTTTATGTTGGTCTCTCCAATAAATAATAATAATGAAAATGGTAAACCTGAAACAAAAATGAAAAAAAAAAAAACTACATGGATACAATTTTCTCATGCATTTAGATAAAAAATTTACAATACAATTATCTTATGTGTTTAATAGTTCTTTTATCATATACGTTGAATTTGAATGGATCATAAATTTATCTTCGACAAAAAGTTTTACCACATTAAAATTCCAAATTAGGCAAAATTTCAAACGTCTTTATTTTTTACTAAGCCACTACCATTTCTTAAATGAAAATGAAAAGGTTAATTCAACACAAAGAATCCAAAATCTTGATCTAAAATATTTTAATATTTCATTTAATTAATTATTTGTAAAATGAATCTTTAGAAGGAAAACTATATCTTATGGATATATTAAAATCTCTGTACACAAAAATATTTCCACTTCAAAATTGTAATATCTGAAAATATTGATTTGATGTAGTTTTATTATAAATTTTGTTATCATGCCATGTAAAAAACATCATTAAATTTAATATTAATATTGAAAGATTAATATTATTCAACTTAATAACTTTTAATTAATACAATATTAAATTAAATTTAATATTTTTATTATTCTTATTATACTGACATATATTAACTGTAGATATATATGGGACGGAAGAACAAATACATAGAGTGGTGGAGGTGGAGAGATAGAGGGAGTGAGAGAAAGGAGGAGAAAGGGAGGGATGGAGAGATGGAGTTGGGAGGAGAGAAAGGGAGGGATAGAGAGATGGATTTGGAAGGAGAGAAAGGGAGGGAATAAGAAAGACATAGAGAGATAAAAGTAGAGAGAGAGAGGGGGTAACAAGGAAGATATGGAGAGAGAATGTTTATGCTTGGGGTGAGATAGAGCGACAAAGAAGGAGAGATGGAGAGAAGGGGAGGATGGAAGGAGAGAGAAGGAGAGAGGGAGGGAGACAGTGACGGAGTTGGAGGGAAGAGAGAGAGAGAGTTGAGGGGAAGAGATACACGGAGGTGAAAGAGAAAGGGAGAGAGAGGAAGGAAGAGAGCAAGGACGTGAGAGAGACAAGGAGAGAGGAAGGGAGAGAGAGAGGAAGGTAAGAATAAAGACACATAGAGAGAAAGGTGGAGAGAGTGATAAGGAGTGATAAGGGAGATGGAGAGAGAGGGAGAGAGGAGAGAAGAAGGGCAGAGAGATACAAGGGGGGAGAGAGGGAGAGAAGGGGAAGAGAGAGAGTGCGAGAGAGGAAGAGGGAGGGAGAGATAGATAGATATGGAGAAAGAGTGTGTATGTTTTGGGGATGATATATAAAGACAAAAGATAGAAAAAGGCAGATAGAGATATAGATGGAAGGTGAAAAGAGGGAAGAAGAGAGAGATAGAGAGAGGGGGAGATAGATAAATATGGAGAGAGAGAGAATGTGTGTTTGGGGGGATGAGATAGAGAGACAAAGAAGGAGAGATGGAGGAAGATATAGATATAGATGGAGGGGGGAGAGAGGGAAGAAGCTTTCTTTCACTAGGTGCATTGATTTTAGTGTAGATGGTGATTTCTTACCCTATTTGATTGCTTGCACTGAAGGATATAAACTAAACTAGAGGTGAGAGGAGAAATTAAGAGAGAGAGGAGAGGAGCGAGAGAGGGAGAGAAGGCTAAGAGAGAGAGAGAGAGAGAGACACAAAGATGGAGGGGGAGAGAGGACGAGAGAGAGAAGGAGAGATGGAGGGAGAAAGTGACAGGGTTAGAGAGCAGAGAGAGAGAGTGATGGGGGGAGAGAAAGGGATAGAGAGGAAGGATGAGAGAGGAAGGGAGAGAGAGGAGAAGAGTGGGAGGGACAAAGAGATGGAGTTGGAAGGGGGGAGAGGGGCGGAAGAAGAAAGACAGAGAGAGAGAAGTGGAGAGAGAGAGAGGGAGTGACAAGGGAGATATGGAGAGTGTGTGTGTATGTTTGGGGGTGAGATAGAGAGATAAATAAGGAGAGATGGAGGGAGATATAGCTATAGATGGAGAGGGGAAAGATGGAAGAATATTTCTTACACTAGATGCATTGATTTTAACATACATGGTGATTTCTAATATTGTTTGATTGCTTGCACTAGATGCATTGATTTCAATGATGTTGATTTTTAATGATAGTTGATTGCTTGCACTAGATGCATTGGTTTCAATGTAGATGTTGATTTCTAATCCTATTTGATTGCTTGCAATAGATGCATTGATTTCAGTGTAGATGTTTTCTAATTCTATTTTATTACTTGCACTAGATGCATTGATTTTCAATGTAGATGGTTATTTATAATCCTATTTGATTGCTTGCACTAGATGCATTGATTTTAGTGTAGATGTTTTCTAATTCTATTTGATTGTTTGCACTAGATGCATTGATTTTAGTGTAGATGTTGATTTCTAATTATATTTGATTGCTTGCACTAGATGTATTGATTTCAATGTAGATGTTGATTTTTTATTATATTTAATTGCTTGCACTAGATGCATTCATTTCCATGTAAATGTTGATTTTTAATCCTATTTGATTGCTTGCATTAGATGCATTTTTTTCAGTGTTGATGTTTTTTCTAATCATATTTGATTGCTTGCATTAGATGCATTGATTTCAGTGTAGATGTTGATTTCTGATTTGATGTAACTGGATGTATGATGGTACATTAGTTTTAAAGTGATTGGATTAATATTGTGATTGATTTTAGTGTAAGCACAAAAAAAATTATTGGCAATGTGCATTATTTTTTTGTGTTATAGTAATTCAACCTACTAATATTGGAGAACAAGAGAGAAAATGTATGTTTACTACAATAGCTCGAGTTAACTCGATTTGTATGGTTTCTGATTTCAACTGCACTTTTCATATAATCAATATGAAAATATGACTAAACTACTAATTTGGGTGACAATAAAAATAGTAGAATAAAATAGTTGAGATTGATCATAATGAAGACTTTGTAATGGACTACTTTCTTATTATTCACATTTTTCTATTCAACACTATTACATTGTCACTTTGCATTCAAAATTTTTATTTGGTCATTTTTCATAATTAAAGTTACTAACAATATCTATCATCTCAATAGATTGAGGTACCTCAAGCAAATTTAAAATTAAAACTACTCTTCAAGATATATTTACTAATACCTAAAGGGACAATATTAAGAATTAATTAGTTGTAAAAAATTGTGATACCTAAAATTAAATGAATAGATGTGCAATATCAATCTTCCTGTAAGCTATTGACAAGATTATCTTCCTTCTTCATGGACAGCTAATTACTAATAGACAATTACATGTACATATAGAAATATAACACTAAAATTGTAACATTCATAAACATTACCATCCAAATCCAATCACATAAACACACAAACGACTAAAAACATCCAAACACAAACATACACAAACTACTCAAAACATGCAAACGTAGATGTACAAACCATTGAAGGCAAGCAATATAGACTAAATTAAAGCACAAAATTATATGGTCATGTCAAGCAAAGAAAACATAATGTAAATTTGGAAGTATGAAGTTTAGCTCAAACATATACATAATAATGATAATCTAAAAATATGGCTTGTTGCCCTTAGCCTAGATCCATCAGTAACTCCTGATCTAAGGTTCGCACCTCGAGGGATTAGATCCCTCTCGAAGCGTGATAGGTCTGGAGTTAGATGGATCTAGGCTCGTAATTTAGAGTCAATCTTAACTCTCAACAATATCATAATATCGTATATCTCTCCAATTCCATATTAATACTGGCGTAAAATTATAAAACAATGATATACCATGCAAATTGTGTATTTACTAACCCTGTCACATTTTTAAATTGTAACTAACCTTGTGATATTACACTCCATTTTTAACCATATGTGATATTATATTTCATTTGAACGGTAAAGTTTGATTGAGTCGAGAGGCTTATTTTACAACCCAATTTGAAAGTGATGTGTAAAAATGTTCATATTCAACTTGGAGTTGACACATGTCCCTCTTAAAACAAAAATAAAATATTTTCTAAATAGAAAAACAATAAAGAAAATAAATATGCTATACATGTTTAATTAATTGTCCATATGGTCTAATATAATTTCATGTAAAGTAATTAAAAGTTTAAAAAAAAAAATGTGAGTAAGAAATTTATACATTATATTTTTCAAAAATATTTTAATACTTGATATCAACTTCATATATGTGTGCGTGTGTGTTAAAAATGTTTTTTAATATTGTATAGAATAAAATATATTTTATGGGTAAAATAACAAAAAAAAAATAACGTGTTGATAAAATAACACATGTAATTTGTACAACATTCAAAAACACAATTTAAACAATGAAAATTTACACATTGTTTTTGCCCTATAAAAGAAATTTGCACTTAAAGAAATTTGATCCCTCTCAGTGCAGGTTAGATCTAAGCTTAAATTAAATCTATACTAATCATATTATAAACCAAATAATCCAAATAATCTATTTGAGAAATCTTAAAAACTAATTTCAAATAACAAAGATAAACTAAAAACTCTTAATTTTTATTTATAAATTATATTATTTAGACAACCCCGTTATAAACAACCTGCTCCATAAATAGCCCATTAGTCCTTGTGGGGCGCCCTTAACGCGGCGTACACACCCTTAATGAAGACAACCTGCCCATGACAGGTTTTGAATTCAATCATATTATCGAGTTTACCTTTCGCGAGAAGTCAACATCTTCAATTGTTTTTCAGGGTGACTTCTTGCTACAGTGCCTGCCTGATGTAGTGTATTCATCTTGTGGAGGTTGTATGGAACATTTAATGCTTCAGGAAAAAGGCCTCTTTAAGGTGGAAGGTTCGAATTTTGGCACAACTTTCTGTTATATCTTTATCTTCAACCCTCTTTTGACTGATCCGACTAACAGTCCTGACTGCAGGCATAATTCTGAAGTTTCGGCTTTGAGATCTAGCTATGGAGGAATATATGTGGGTGCTCTTGAGATTTCAGGCTTGGTTGGAAGAGATCTAGCTATGGAGGAATATATGTGGGTGCTCTTGAGATTTCAGGCTTGGTTGGAAGAATTTCAGGTATGTAAGCTTTTGGGTTCTGCACATAGTTGATTATTTTCTCTTCGTTCTTACATATTTTTGTTTTTGGCCAAATATATTATTTATATATATATTACAAAATAACAATATAGATAGCAGTTGTCTATAACGTGACTTTTTGAAAGTCTTTCCGGCAGGTTTTTCTGGGCGAAATCCGGCTCCATATAGATATATATTAAAATATTTTTTTAATATATTTGTGTTTTTTGTTTTCTGGTTTTAATTGAAATATTACATTTATAAATTTATATAAATTAAGTGTATATGGTATAAATAAAAATTTAACACATAAAAATAATAAATTACAACAAAATTTAAAATTTAATATATATTTTTTAATATTTTATTTTATTGCATGAGGAATTTGTTTCAGGAAGGAGAGATAAACATTTGATCATTTATGGGTTGCTTGCATGGAACAAGAACGTAGACTCAAAGCCAAAAGATAAAGGAGACATTCAAGAAACCAATTCATAGGATTTTGCAGTCTAATCCAAGAAGTTCAATGGTAAGAAGAAAATTGGCTTTCAAAGGAAGAATTCAAAGTTCAATGGTAAGAAGAAAATTGGCTTTCAAAGGAAGAATTCAAACGAAAGGCCTGCCCCTCAAGGGAACAAAGATATGTCCAAGGTTCAATGCTATGGATGTCATCAATATGGTCACTACAAAAAAAATTGTCTTAATAAATCAAATGGCAAGAAAAGGAAGGGAGAGGATTAGGCTTCAATAACTGAAGAAGTGGAACCCTCCAAGTAAGTCAAGAATAAAGAAGAACATAATTTCTTGTATTAATACCAACAAGGCTAGGGATTGTAGCCATTTTATGAGATTGAGCCTAAATGTACCAGGTTTGGTTTAATTTCATTTGATTTGATAAAATTGATAAAGTAGCTTTATTGATGGTAAAACCATTGGTATTCATACACCTCTTTAAGCTCTTGTTCACTAAGACATTAATCTCTGTGATCTTTGGCATTGTCATGTTTAACTTATTCCAAAATAGATCATGAAGATGTTTGTAATAATTGTGCCCTAGGAAAGAATATTAGACTTAGAATTCTTTTTGATGTTTATAGAAAATCTTGGTGAGACATCATCCTTTGTATTCTTGATTGATTGTTCTTACTTTCGGTTTCTTGATTGAAGCTTTGAATGAAATAATTGCAAGTTCAATTATGTTATATAATGCCAAGTTTAATTTGTTAGTGATCTTATGGCATCTATACTTTAAAGAAGATCTAGGGTTCCAGTTTAAAACCCTTGTTGATCATTGTAAACCCTATCTAATCAAAAAGACTGAAGAAACTTTAGGACTTGTTGTCTAAGCCCTAGGATGTATTTCTCCCATTAAAAACCATAGCTCCTTAATGACGATGTTGTGAAGGAAGTTTTACTATTGAATGCAAATAGACCAAGATCAAGAGGGAGTTGATATACTTTCAAAGAGATAAGCACTTTCTTATTACTATTGTTGCTTTTATTTCAGTCTCTTGTATCTATATATCGATCTTGTTTGTATTTTTTCTTCCTTGGCCTCCTAATGAGGATTGCAGGAACTTGATGAAGATTGGAAGACTATGGTAAGCAATGGAAGAACAAGATTGATGAGAATTGGATTCAGAGGGACTGAAAAATATCAACTTGATTGAAGTATTTCTCTACTTATGAAGTATACAAGTCCATTGTGACTTCCAAAATCGACTGAAGTCTTTAAAGAATGCTGCTTATCCATAAATGCCAAAGATGAATGATGAGAATATCTATGTTCAGTGAAAGAGGGAGATAACTAAAGAATCTTATGATCTAGGTAGATAATGGTGGCCACCCACCTATTCCACTTGGACCCCCAACATTGTTTCTTCTAATTTCCTTAATTGTAGCACAATTTACTATTTTTGGTAGTTTTGCAGGTCCTGAACTTTCAGAGTCGTTTTGAGGCCCTAAAGGACTTTTTTTTTGGAAAATGGGAAAACTCGTGGTGTACAATAGGGGTTTTTAGTTGAAACTTGTAGTCCTCGGATAGATCTTTCTAACGAGATATCAGACACATCAAACAAAGATCGTATGCCAAAGTTACAATCCCGGGAAGTTGGTGTACCAACTAACCCCAATGGGGCCCAAAAACCTTTGGCACTTCATCTCTTAGGGTTAGGTTTTTGAATTTTTTGGGTTTTCCCTTATTTCTCAATAATAAAAAGGCCTGCGAGCCTCATTGTAACATAGTTTAGAGGCATGTAGCCGCGACATCTCTTCTTAGAGATAAGCTATCATTGCTCGAGCTAGTTTATTTCCATTCTACATGTAAACAATTTCAGTTTTTTGTTATCAATGAATCAAAGTTTAGTTTTTGTTGTAGCTTTGTTTTTCTATTTAAATATGTATTTCATTTTGTTCCTGCATAAATTTGGATCAGTGGTATCAGAGCGATCTGCTCTTTCTCTCTTTTTTTGTGCATGTTCCCAACGAGGTTGGGATATAAGGAGTTAGGGATCGAATTAGTTGAACCTTTACAAGACTCGCCTCATTGACCTTGATAGCCTCCCATGGCGGAAGCAAACAAAGATGAGGGAGCAGGAGATCCTTTCAAAATATTTCTCGTAGAAGCCCTCGTGCAACAAAGGAACACAATGATGGAAAAATTTGCTCAGATCCTTCGGTGGATGCGCACTAGTGATGCATATTCATCCAGCAGCCACCCTCAAGGTGCCACCCCCTTCAAGGTACAAGTCAAATTTAACATTCCCATATTTGAAGGTCAGACAGATGCAGGTGATGTAGATAAATGGTTAAATATGTTGGAATGGAAGGATATTTTTTGGATCATGATTTTTCCAATAGGGAAAAAAATACTTTTGCACTCCTCAAAGCCGCCCCCCATGTCAAGGACTGGTGGGAAATATACTGTGAGCAGAGGGTCAAGGGGGAACCCTCACTATTTTTAGTCACACCCACTTGGAATTCTTTCCGAGATGGCATCAAGGAACAATTTTACCCTGTCAAGGGCTATGAAGATAAGTACATAAAGTAGACCAAACTGTGACAGGGAAGGGACCAATAGTGTTGGAGTTCACAATTTTTTTTCGTACCATAAGCACAAAGTTGGATATCAAGGATTCTGAGTAGCATATGGTACTCAAGTACCACGACTATCTACACAAATACATCCAAGATGAGATGGAGTTCCTAGACATCTTATCGCTTGGAATCACCTACCGATACACTGTCACAGTTGAGTAGAAATTTAAACAGAATAAGCGATACTTTGTATCTACAAGGGAAAGGCGCCCCCAAACTAAAGAACAAAGGACAAAGCCAAGGCGGGGTGACCCAAGACAACCTGTCGAAGTCGTAAGAAAATAACAACACCACAAAGATAAAGAAGGACACTAGAAAGTGGTGTGATTTCCATAAGATCCCCACTCACAACACAAGTGAGTGTCGAGCCAAACAATCACTGGTGGTTGAGCTAAAGGCTTCAAAGTCAGATACATATTCAGACTTTGAGTTAGAACCTGACAAAGAGAATTATAAAGGGAAGTAGATTGTTGATGTGGATCCTAGCCCCATCGTTGCCACCACCAAGATCTAGAGGATTGAGCTCGAAAATCTAGAGGAAGGGGAGTGTCTATTCCACTCATAAATGTGGGTGAAGGGGTCTCCGTTGCAGTTCATTGTCGGTAAGGGGAACCAAAAGAACCATATATTAGGAGAGGTCATTAAGAAGTTGTGCCAACTGACCACGCCACACTCGCAACAATACACCATCCAATGGCTCCACCAAGGATGAGATCTTCACGTCAGACAACAGTGTAGTCTTCCCTACAACATCAAACCCTTTACGGATGAGGTACTGTGTGACATTGCTCCTCTTGAAGTTTGAGATGTATTAGTAGGCCAACCATACTTGTGGAAGCGCCATGTTGTGTATGAGTTGAGGCCTCACACTATTATTATTACTTTGGGCACTAAGTTATACAGAATACCAGAGGTAGCCCCACCTACCACCATCTCTTTGATCTCTGCTAAGCAATGCATTAAGATCATCTCCCAGATCAGGAAATGTGTTTTCTTTCTGATTCATTCTCAAAGTAAGGGGAAGATCATGGCCACATCCATGGCCCCCAAGAAGGGTTCCACCATACAATAGAAGTAGGTGGATAAGGCCATTGAAGAATACACGAACATCGTCTCCTCACCTACAGTGGTACCTTTACACATTCAGGTCAAACATTCGATTGATGTGACTCCTTGAGCACCTCTACCCAGTGGGCCGATATACCACCGCTCTATTCTAGAAAATGAAGAAATCAAGCAGTAGATCTAGGAGTTGCTATAAAAGTGGCACATTTGACCAAGTTCCTCACCTTGTGGGGCCTTATTGCACTTGCACAAAAGAAGGATGGGACCTAGAGACTATGCATTGATTATTGGGCACTAAATAAATCACTTTCAAGAAGGAAGTATTTCAGCGAAGTCAATTTAAAGTCTGGTTATCACCAGGTTCCAATAAAACCCACGAATGTAAGGAAGGGTACCTTCAAATCCAAGAAGGGCCTTTTTGAGTGGTTGGTCATGCTTTTTGAGTTGACAAATGCCTCTACAACTTTTATGAGGTTGATGGATGACATCTTGCAGCCATTTACCAACTCGTTCATGGTTGTATATTTGGACGACATCTTCATCTTCAACAAGATTTGGGAAGAGCACTTGCAACACATTCGTTAGGTCCTTCAAACCTTGCGGCAACACAAACTTTGTGCCTACTTGGATAAATGCACCTTTGGCATGATACAGGTCCAATATCTGGATTACATCATTGATGAGCAAGGTGTGCATGTGAATCCAACTAAGATCCAATTCATTCAAGATTGGTCAACCCAAACCACTCTAACAAAGCTTGCAGCTTTTTGGGCCTTGCCAATTTTTATTGGAGGTTCGTGTTGGGATTTTCTCATATCACTTGGCCTTTGAGTCAAGTTACCAAGGACAGAGTGAAAACAAACTTTTTCTGGTGGGTGAAAGTATGAAGATAGGTTACACTTTTGGGCCAAATGTGGCGATAAAATTTCAATTGTTTCCTCTTTTATCAAATTGAAGCCCTCAAAATTCATATAAGCACTGTGAATTTTGATTTAGATTAATAAGAAAAATTGTGGAGAAATATGGTGTTGTACTAATGATACTTTTTGCAAAAAATAGTTAGTGTCATATAACATGTCAATTTCCATTAAATGAGATGCTTGTCCTTGCAAATTTTCACACACCTTAAGAGGTATGTGTGTGTTCACATAGCATAAGTTAGTCTAAAATGTGTATTTTATTAAAAGAAATTATATATGAGCATAGTCTAGAAGGAGAGAGCTAAGTTTTTCATATTATTATTATTTTTTTTATACAAAATTATATTTTTTGAATTATTTTTCATGTAAGGTTTTTTTTCAACTATTTAAATAAATTGAAAAACTAAGAGTATCCTTTTGAAGAGGACTCGTAAACGAAGATAGTGGTATTTTTTGAATTTTTTTCGTTGTGTATATTTTATGATATTGATTTTTATTCAACCCCTTTAAAATTGTTAAACAAATTTTCAAGCATTATGTTTAAAAGAAATTAGATAAAAAAATATCATATGAATTTGAAAATGTCAAACTCATATGCCATTGGATAGAGGGTTCCTTCCCAAATCCAACATGATCAACTCCGCCACTTAAAGGCAAATTTTGCTTGGAGTCTGCTAGGGTACAAAATGGTGTTGTAGAAGTGGTAGAGGAGCTAAAACTTTGTTTTCTAGGCCCTCAACAATTCGATCAAGTGCTTAAAATGATTGATCGAGTGTTTGAAATTAAAATTTCAAATATCTTGATTAAGGGTTTAAGAAACCCTCAATCATGGATAAACAAAGGATCAGTCAAGCTATAGGCTCCATCGAGCTATCATAATTATCGTTTTAAAAAAAGGGGAAAAAAATGAAACCTCTCAATAGGTAATCGAGTTATAAAATGTATTTATTCCATTTTTTTTATAAATATTCAAATATAATCCAAACTTTAACTTTCCTTAATTATAAATCCAAATGTTATTTTATTTTTCTAAGAAAATAATTATAATTATATATAGGTAAATTTTTTAATTTTGAAATTCTTAAAAATAATAATTTGTTTATTGTTTTGATTTCAAATATCACATATTTTTATACTTAATCATCTTATAATTTTTTTATGTAGAAATTTTATATAAAAATAAATTAAATTAAATAAATAAAACAACAAACTAAACTAAACTAAATTTTATAATATTATTATTTTAAAAATAATTTCACATGAACATTTAAATCTAGATTAGTCAAATTCAAATTAGTCAAACAATATTTTAAAATTTATGATTTTCTTATGTTTTTATTTTTATTTTTATATTAAAAATATATGTTTCAAACTTAAGTGAGTAGTACAAATTTCTATATACACTTCGCGCTTGTGAGGATAGAATTGAGCATAATCACATTTTACAGGTTGAGAGATATTTATAATGACAGATACCATTGTATCCATTACAACTATATTAATTATAACTTACAATGTGTGTGTGTGATTTTAATAGATATCATTATGACTGAGGGAATAGTTTATATTAGCTCTTCAATGAATTTTATAAAATATACATTTCTAACAACATCAAATTCACATTTTTGAGATACACTTATTCAAATAAAAAATTATAACATTTATTAAATTAAACTGATAAATTTTCTTATGTTTAATCAATTTATTATTTAAGTTATATCATTGAAATTTTAAATCATATTAAAAACTAAATTTTAAGTTACCAAATTATAAATAAGAATATCACAATTTGAATTGCAAGTGGGATAGAATCCTTTTTCAAATTTATACACCAAAACACTAGAAATGCAATGAGAAATTAATCCACATTGTTGTTAGTTACATATTCAAATGTAATAAATAATTAAATTTGTTTTTTCTTGAAGTATCGAGTACTTAAAATTATAAAGTTTGCATATCATTATTAATATTTATATAAATTTTAAAATTTCTATCTTTAAGGTTCGATGGAGCTTTAGGAATCAATCAAGACATAAAGCTCAATCGAGCTCCTAACCTGGGGTTACAAAGGAGCTCGATCGAGAGTTAGTTTTAATGCTTGATCGAGCTATTTTTTTAGTGCTCAAGGAACTCGATCGAATGCTTTAAAAAGGCATCAAGTGCTTAAATGGCTCGATTGACCTATCATTTTTTCTACCCAAATGTGCCCTCTCTCGCGAAAACGTGCAACCCAGCTGCATGCTTTCACGCTAGTCTGAGTCCCAACAGAAGGTGTTTGTTGAGCTAAAGCACCGCCTCTTCTTTGCACCAGTACTCACATTACTAGACCTGCAACAACCATTTGAAATTGAGACATACACCTCTGACTATGCTACTGGTGCAATTCTCACCCAACAAGGGCATCTGGTAGCCTATCACAATGAGACACTTTCCAACACAATTTGGAAATACTCCACCTGTGATAAGGAGATGTATTCCATCATGCAGGCTTGTCGGCAATTTAAACATTACATTATGGGGAAGGAGACAGTCATCCACACAAATCACTAACCCCTGCAGTTTATACATACCCAAGGGAAGTTGCAGAACGATCAACATTAGAAGTGGTCCACATATCTACAAGAATTCCATTTGAATATAAAATACAAGAAGGGAAGCACCAATCATATTGCAGATTGCCTCAGTCGGCCACCGATTGCAGCACTGACCATTGTTCTCAACTCTCGTGGCCACAAAACCTCTTTATGGTTGTAACTATATAATAATACTCCAGATTTCGCCACCACATACCAGATGCTAGTGGATGGAAATCAGGTTCCAGACTTCCACCTCCATGACGCATTATTATGCTACCTGCCCCACCTATGTGTTCCTTCAAATGAGTGTGCCAAGTTGATTTTGGAGTCACACTACAATCGGGTCACAAGACACTTTGGTGTGGATAAAACTGTGGTCGTACTACATAAGTATTTTTATTGGCCAAATCTCCGATAGGATGTTGGAAAATTCACTAGATCATGCATTGTCTATGCCATCACAAGGCTTGTATACTCCTATCCCATGGGAATCCATTTCCATGGACTATATATCTAGCCTTCCTTCTACCAAGCATGTAAATGATTGTGTATTTGTGGTAGTCGATTGATTTTCTAAAACGGCCATACTCGTTGCCTTTAAGAAGAGTATCATTACATGGGCCACTGCCAAACTCTTCTTTGAACGAGTGTGGGTAAGTTTTGGGATCCCGCAGACCATTATATCGGATTGGGATAAACGGTTACTAAGTGCGTTTTGGTCAAGCCTTTGGTCATTGTTGGACACCAAGCTCACCATGTAATGTCCCTTCCTAAATTAATTTGTCTCAAGTTTATTTCCATAATTTTAGTGTTTTTGGTGATCATCGAACCCAAGAATTTTTGGGAGAAAGACTTAGGAGAAAATGGGACGTTGAAGTATTTTGCTAGTGGAGCGTGGGGGCCACACACATAGGGGAAAATGCACTTGCCAATGAAGGAATTCAAATAATCAAGGAAAGGAGGTCGAAGAGCTTGTTGGAGGGGCCCACATGGGAAAAAGGAACTCACAAATTATAAATAGGAGAATGTTAGCCTCATTTTGGGTCTTTTGCCAATTAAACTTATTATTGTTTCTTGAGCTGCTTAGCTGGGTCACTTTGTTGTTCAACACCAATTTTTCCAAGAAGAGAGCTCACCCTTTCTTCGGGGCACTTTGAGTGCCACCCTAGGGAGGTCAAATCATTACCACTTTGGTGAGGAGTTTGGAGGGATTCAAAGCTAAACACTCAACCACTCACTAGGCTAGTGCGTATTCCAGGAGGACGCAGAAGGGGATACACTTGGGTCATTTTAGTTGTCTTCTGGGCAATAATAGTCGAGAGAAATTTGGCATAGGAGCTTTAGTGAGAGATCAATCTATTTGAGGAGTTTTGTAGCAGGAAATTGTTGATTGAAGGTAGCATGATTTGGTGCATCCAGGGCCAGTGAAAAATCCATTCACTTGGCACACATGGGAGTTTGTGGGACGAGTTTTGGCGTTAGTTTTGTCAAGAGAAATAAGGAGAAATTTGGGGGCAGTGTGACTCAGAATTTTGGGAGTGACCGGAGGACTTTTTTCTGAGAGTTTTTAGGCAAGTCGTATTTCCTAGATGTTGGAGGAGGACGTGGTATTTGGGGCCAAATTTTGGGGGTCGAAACTAGCCCAAACCATTTCTGGGTTTTTGTGGGTTATTTGTGAGGAGCTTGGGGCTAATTTTATAGAATTTTGTGAGCACCGGAAGTGGGGTTTCCAACAACATATTTTCAGCAGAAAGTGAAGTTTTCTAGGGCAGCGCAGGGCATCATTGGAGCATCTTATTCTATCATATGGGCTTGCTATTTTTTCACTTGGTTATTTTCAAGCTTGCTATTGAGACAAGCCCAAGTGCACTCCTTCCACACTATTGTACTATTTCTCCAATTACTTAATAAGATGGCTCAACTAGTTGACATTTATGGATTTTACGTGGGTGTTCACTGAATGTTTTAAAATATTTTGTTGCATGTGTTGTTTTTCCTTACATATCATTATTTTTCATTATTAGGAACATTACAGTGGTATCAGAGCTCGAATATTGGCTCATCCATGGGGGTAACTTTCCTATTAATGAGGAGGATAGGCAGGATGTGACTTGTCAGAGAAAGAGGTATCGAAGTAGAGAAAGGGAGTTGCATATTACACCTGATATAAAGGCACATGGGAAGGCAATAGTAGTAGAAAATATGGGGGAACCAAAGAGTAAGGAGGAAGCAGCATTTGATAGCCTCTTGAAGGCCCTAAATCATTTAGCTAAGGGGAAGAAGGAGATGTTGGAGGAGATCAAACAATAGAATAGGGACAAGAGCATTCATCATGAGATCATATTTGGAAAGACTTTAGGGGCCTCACAACAGTACGACCACCCTTCACCAAGGAATCACCCATCCTCTTTCAGTTGGCCAACCAGAACCACACTGCCTACTTTCCTAACATCAACACCTAGTGAGCAAGGAGGGTCAGATGACCAGATGCCCATGGGAGATTTCTTCGGGGAGTGGCAATCGATGGGGGAAGATTTCAAAGCAACCTTATCATTAAGAGATTATTTCCAGCTCAAAGAGAATGAGAAGGGTAGGTACAATGGATGACTGAGCACATAGAGCTTAGAGTTGAAAAATATTATTGGGAGGATGTACTTCCCCACATATGATGACTCTACCAAGTGCACAACTCAAGATTGGGTGGAGAAGTTGGATACTTATTTCCAGCTTAGTTGGATGACAGAGGTGGAAGCCATCAAAATGGCTACCTTGAACTTGGAGGGGGAGGCACACAATTGGTGGTTTCAAGGCTTGTCCACACTAGGGCATGCCAGTATGACCTATTATGAGGACTTCACACGGAAACTGGTGGAGTGTTTTGATAGGAGGGACTCGAAGGCTCACTTCAAGGAGTTGACCAAACTTAGACACACGGGCCACCTCGATCATTACATATTAGATTTTTTGACGGTTTCATTTATGGTTCCAGAATTTTTCAATGCCAGAAGAGTGTACACATATATAGAGGGGCTACAGGAGCCATTCCATGGACTAGCAAAGTCTCGCAAACCCTCTACCTTACAGGAGATTGTGACTTGTGCTAGGGATTTGCAGGGGGAATCCACAAGACTAGAACACCCATTCCATCATAGACTCCATACAAACAGAATGAGAATGACACTAGTCCCCCACAACAGCGAATAGCCCAAGGGCTTGGGCAATTAGATGAGGATACCATGAGAGACTTTGGGAGGAGGAAACTATGTTTTACTTGTCGGGAGCCATGGGCACTTGGCCATCGATGCACAATGGGCAAGGCCCACTACATCGGGTTCTTCTCAGATAGTGACTTGGAGGATTATGTGGAGGTATAGTTTGGCGGGGGAGATAGTGAGGGTCAGGCAAAGATGGGACCACCACCACCACCACCACCAAGGGGAGCACCTTTAGCACCTTCCGGGGGAGTCCTCGCTTCTTTGCATGGAATTCCAAAATTTTTTACCTTGAGGATATGAGGCACACTGAACAAACAACGTGTCTTAGTTCTGGTAGACAATGGCGCCACCCACAATTTCATTGATTCCTAGATGGTTCAAAGACGGGGTATCACTATAGAGGATTTTGAGGGGTTCTTAGTTCTGGTACCAGGTGACAGGACTATGTAGTGCACCCGACATGTCCCTACTTTGACAATGACTATGGGAAACTACTCAGTGACAAATCATTTCTTTATTGCGGATGTGTCGAACACCAACATGGTGATGGGTGTCCAGTGGCTCTACTCTCTTGGACATGTCACCACTGATTGTAGGAAATTGGAGATCTAGTTCACCAGGTGGGATGGAACGCTGGTGGTTCTTCGGGGTATGCATTCATACCCTCCACAGATAGATTCAACACACCATATGGAGGCTGACTTGAGGCATGGGGACATAGCATGGGCAGTGGAGCTAAGGATTTCGAAGGTTGGGGGACAACTCAAACCACCACAACCAAACATACAAGCCATCTTGGACAGGTACCCAGTAGTGTTTGTGATCTGGATTTAAACAGGAACACAATAAATTACAGAGATAACCATAAACACAAATATGCAGTGGAAATAATACTTCATTTCATTAATGTAAAATGCTTAAATATGCTTACAAACAGAAATGGAAATAAACCAGCTAGGGCGATGGTAGCCTATCTCTGAGAAGAGATGTGGTCGATATATGCCTCTGAACTCTATTACAATGAGGCTCGAAAGCCTATTTATTGTTGAGAAACAATGGAAAACCCTTAACATCCCAGAACCTAACCCTAGAAGATGAAGCGCCAAATTGTGGGCCCCGTTTTGGGTAAGTTGGTACATCAACTTCTCGTGGTCATAACTTTGGCACCCGATCTTCGTTTGACATGCACAAGAGCTCGATAGAAATATATATCCAAGCACTACAACTTTGGGAAAAGAAACATCGGTCCATGGACCCATGTTGCTCCCATATTTCCCAAAAAACGTCGTTTACAGCCTCAAATCGACTCCGGAAGTTCAGGACCCGAAAAACTGCTAAAGATAGTAAATTGTGCTACAATTACGGAAACTGAAAAACTGAAAGAGACAGTTGTGGGGGTCCAAGTGGGATAGGTGGGTGGTCACCAACATCCACCTCGATCAGTTTGGGACATACCACTAGGGAAACCACCTGACATGGGATTCGAGCCTGGGGTGCAAGAAGTTATCACCACTCCTTATAGGAATCCTAAGGCATACAAGGATGATATTGAGCTTGTCATTAAGGATTTGCTGGCGTTGGGCACATTAGCCTGAGTTTTAGTCCCTACGCTTCATCAGTTTTTCTGGTGAAGAAGAAGGATGGGACTTTGCGCATGTGCATTGATTATAGCACACTCAACAAGAATACTTTGAAGAACCGCTACCCTATCCCACACATTGATGAGTTGATGGATTAGATTAGAGGAGCCACATACTTCTCTAAGATAGATTTGTGCTAGACGTACCACCAGATTATAGGGATCAAGACATCCCCAAGACGACTTTCAAGTACCACTATGGGCATTTTGAGTTTTTGGTCATGCCCTTTGGGTTGACCAATGCACCTGCAACTTTTCAGTCGTTCATGAATCATGTATTCCGTGGGAAGTTGTGAAAGTTTTTATCGATGTTCTTTGACGATATTTTGATTTATAGTTGGACATGGAAGGAACGTTTACAACACCTGGAGATGGTGTTGAACATCTTAGAGGAGCAACAATTTAATTCCAAGATGTTGAAGTATGAGTTTGGTCTGGAAAATATTCTCTACTTAGGACACGTCATTGGCACAGATGGAGTGAGGGTGCATGAGGAGTAGATCAGGGCCATTCAGGATTGGCTAGAGCCTCAGAATGTGACCGAGTTGGGGGGATTTATAGGCATATGCACCTACTATAGGAAGTTTGTAAAGGGCTTCTCACATCTATAAGCTCCCCTCACAGATGTGATAAAGAAGGGAGATTTTGCATTGATGGATAGAGCACAGTCGGGATTTGATCGCCTCAAGGAGGTGATGAGTAATTGCCCAGTTTTGACACTCTAAGATTTCACTCAGCCATTCACCTTGGAGTGCAATGCATCAGGTGAGGGGGTTGGCACAATATTATCTCAAGAGGGACACCCATCCCTTTTAATAGTCGGGAGCTCCTTCCATACAAGAGGTCATATTATATTTACGAAAAGGATATGTTGGCCATCATGCATGCATTTGCCAAATTCTGTAAGTATCTGTTGGGAAACATATTTCGGGTGAAGACTTATCAGAATAGTATTCGCCATTTTATGGGGCAACAAGGCCTTAGTGACAGGAAGCATAGGTGGGTCAACAAGGTGTAGGCATATGAAATTCATATTGAGTATGTCAAGGGCAAACACAATGTGGTAGTAGATGCGTTATCCAAGAGGCCCGTGACACTTTCGCTCTTCAGAATTTTCCATGATTGGAAGGCGCAATTGTTGGGGGACTACTCCACGGATCAGTGGGCATGTGAGATTCTGGAGGGTATTCATATCGATGAGCATTATAAGGTGATTGTTGGAATCACATACTACAAACGACACATGTTTTTAGTGTCAGGTTCATAGTTGAAGGAGAGGATTCTCCATGTAGCTCATGATTCTCGATTATCAAGGTACCAGCGGTTTCGGAAGACATATATGATGATTAGAGAGTGATTCACATGGAAAGCCTCAAAGGGGACATGCTAAGATATGTGCAAGTGTGTGATGCTTTCCAGAGGAATAAGGGGGAGTTGACCCATCTATCTGATTTATTGCAGCCACTTCCCATCCCCGAGGGGAAATGGGAGAGTATCTCCATGGATTTTATCATAGGGCTTCCTACAATGCAGGGAATATTTATGTGTTGGTGGATCGATTGAGAAAATATTCTCACTTCTTCGCCATTCTGACACAGTATTCAACGTCACAAGTGGCTGAGTTTTTCTTCAGCGAGTTATTTCGCTTGCATGGACTCACTAAGACCATAATTAGTGACAGAGATAGTTAGTTCATGGGGGAATTCTATCATGATATTTTCATATTAGTGGGCATTGAACTTACCCCCAACACTAGTTACCACCCGCAAACCAACGATCAAACTGAGAGGATCAAAAAATGGTTGGAAGGCTATCTTCAGAACTATGTGAGTGGGAAACAAAGAGCATGGATTCAGTGGTTACATTTGGGCAAGTTATGCTACAACACCACCCTTCACATGTCCATTGGTATGTCACCTTTCCGTGCCTTGTATGGTTATGATGTTTTTTCTTTTGCTGACATTGTTTTTGGAGACAATCGGGCCCCAAAGGCCAAATACTGGATCCAAGAGAGCCCAGATATCCTCAAGGATATCAATGATAACTTATTGACAACCCAAAATCAACATAAGATGTATTCATATAGGCACATGATTGAGAGGAAGTTTGAGGAGGGGGACTTGGTCTTTCTGCTGCTACAGCCATATCACCAGTCTACATTGAAGCAAAAGGGGATCGAGAATTTACAACCACGTTTCTATGGGCCATACAGGGTGACTAGGAAAGTTGGGGATGTGGTATATGAGATGGAGCTTCCACTAGGGAGCAATATTCACAATGTATTTCATGTCTCATGCCTCAATAAGGTGTTCGGGCAGTAGGTGACAATAGCTATGAAGTTGCCTCCACTTGATGATGAGGGGCATTTGGTGTTGGAATCGGAAGCCATTTTGGAGACTAGGGAGAGGAAGTTGAGGAGAAGAAATATCAGGGAGTACTTAGTACACTAGAGGAGCTTACTGGATGAGGATGCCACTTGGGAAGGTGAACACATACTTGAGAATCCAACACTGAAGTTGCTTGGGGACAAGTAACATTTGGAAGGGGAGGATTGTAATGTACCTTCCTAAATTAATTTGTCTCAAGTTTATTTCCACAATTTTGGCATTTTTTGTGACCATGGGACCCACGAAACTTTGGGAGAAAGACTCAGGAGAAAAGGGGAGGCCAAAATATTTTTCTAGTGGAATGTGGGGGCCACACACATAGGGGAAAATGCACTTTCCAAGGAAGGAATTCAAATAGCCAAGGGAAGGAGGTTGAAGAGATTATTGGAGGGGCCCACATGGGAAGAAGGAACTCACAAATTATAAATAGGAGAATCTTAGCCTCATTTTGGGTCATTTTCCAATTAAACTTACTATTGTTGCTCAAGCTACTTAGCCGAGTGACTTTGATGTTCAACACCGGGTTTTACAAGCAAAGAGCTCACCCTTTCTTCGTGGGAATTCGAGTGCCACCCTAGGGAGGTCAAATCATACCAATTTGGAGAGGATTTTGGAGGGATTTAGATCTAAACACTCAGCCACTCACTTAGCTAGTGCGTATTCTAGGAGGACGCAAAAGGGGATACACTTGGGTAATTTCTGTTGTCTTCTGGGCAGTAATTTGCAGGAGAAATTTGGCATAGGAGATTCAGGGAGAGATTAGTCTATTTGAGGAGTTTTGGAGTAGGATATTGTTGATTGAAGGTAGCACGATATGCTGCATCTAGGGCAAGAGTAGAAGCCATTCACTAGGCACACATGGGAGTTTGTGGGACAAGTTTTGGAGCTAGTTTTTGTTGGGAGAAATAAGGAGAACTTTGGGGGCAGTGTGACTCAGTATTTTGGGAGTGATTGGAGGAATTTTTCTAGGAGTTTTCAAGTAGTTCGTATTTCCTACCTGTTGGAGGAAGACGTGTATTTGGGGCCAAATTTTGGGGTCATAACCAACCCAATCTCTTTCTGGGTGTTGGTGGGCTATTTGTGAGGAGCTTGGGGCTAATTTTATAGAATCTTCTGAGCACCGGAAGTGGGGTTTCCAACAAACAATGTAGTTTTCTGGGGAAACGCAGGGCATTATTGTAACAACTTATTTTATCATTTGGGCTTGCTATTTTATCACCTGGGTCTTGTCAATATTTCCATTGAGTCAAGCCCAGGTGCACTCCTTCCACACTTTTGTACTATTGCTCCAATTACTTAATAAAATGGCTCAGATAGTTGACAATTCTGGAGTTTACATGGGTGTTCACTGAATGTTTTGAAATTTTGTGTTTCATGTATTGTTTTTGTTTACATATCACAGTTTTTCCTAATTAGGAACATTACACACCAAGTCAACTGCATTTCACCCCCAGACTGATGGCTAGACAAAGGTCATCAACATGATGATTATGCACATATTACACATGTACAACTCTAAGCATCTGCAGAAATGGGATGATAGTCTTCCCTATGTGCAACACAACTATAACAAAGCTCTCCATATCCCGACTAGCCATAGCCTATTTGAAGTGGGCCTGCGATTTCAACCATTATGTCCCCTTGATGTTGCATAGGATTTTGTAACTACACATGAAAAATTTTCCTATGTTCATTCTAAAGTTGATAAAGCCACCAAGTTTATTGAGTACATTCAGCACATCCACCAATAGGTTCACAACATCCTAGAGAAAGCCAATGCCAAATACAAACAACGACATGATCAGCATCGGGTGCCCCATAAGTTTCAAGTGGGTGACAAAGTTTGGTTACATCTACATAAAGAGTGCCTCGCTGGAGGCCATCGTAAGCTTCAACCACTCCGATACGAGCCTTACACCATCACCAAGCCTGTGGGAAACAATATTTTCAAGCTCAATATCCCCTCATTCCTTTGCTTTCACCCTGTATTCAATGTGGACTGCCTTCAACCATACTTTCCACCATTACTGGACACATTAGACATTGTCGAGCAGTTGAGACCAATAGAGCTCAACCTAGACTGCATTGAAAAGGCCACGATTGATCAGATCATGGACACACATATCAAGAACACTCACAAATAGAGGATCCAACTATATCGATTTTTCAAAGCTGGAAAAATCTTGCACCAAGGAAAGTGGCTCACCAGGGACCAAGTTCAGCAAAAATTCCCCCATCTCATGGAGGCACTCGACGTAATGGGGACCATTTCTTCCTAAGGACAGAGCATTGATCTAGGTGGATATTGGTGGCCACCCTCCTATTCCACTTGGAATCCCACCATTGTTTCTCAGTTTCATTAATTGTAGCACAATTTACTATTTTTGGCATTTTTTTAGGTATTGAAATTCCAGAGTTGTTTTGAAGCCCTAAATGACAGTTTTTTTGGAAAATGGGAAAACTAATTTCTTGAAGCATGCATTTGTAGTCGAAAGTTGTAGTCCTCAGATAGATATTTATAACGAGGTATCGTACGTGTCAAACAAATATCATATGCAAAATTACAACCTTGGGAAGTCGGTGTACCAACTAACCCCAATGGGGCCCACAAACTTTTGGCGCCTCATCTCCTAGGGCTAATTTTTTGGATGTTTGTGGTTTTCCCTTGTTTCACAATAATAAAATTCCTGCAAGCTTCATTGTAACATAGTTCAGAGGCATGTAGCCGCCACATCTCTTCTTAGAGATAAGCTACCATCGCCCGAGCTAGTTTATTTCCACTTTTCATGTAAACAATTTCAATATTTTGTTATCAATGAATTGAAGTTTAGTTTTCATTGTAGCTCTGTGTTTATATTTGAGTTTGTATTTCATTTCATTCTTGCATAAATCTGGATCATCTTGGTTCCACCCAATATTGAGAATATGAAACTTAATGAACTCCTTGCTGAGATCTGGTTTTATATGATGAGGATCTCGAAGAAGCTCTTCTACTAAATTAGTCAACTCTATTTAACAAGGTCTAAATTGAAGTTGATCCCAACCTCCATATCAATGTTTTGAATAATGAACCTATAATTTTTCTTCTTTATATGGATGAACTTCTTTTGTCAGGTTCTAAAGATTTGATTCTTGGCTACTGAATCTGATCTTGTCATTATTATTTAAGACTGAAATTCTGGTAGAAACTTGGTAAGGTTTCCCTTGGGTAAGGGAAGCAATTTATCAAGATCCTGCAGAAAAATCAAGATGCGAGGATGCAATCCCATAACACCTCTCATAAGGAAGTTGATAATCTCATAACACCTCTCATAAGGAAGTTGATAATCTGACTCTCTATTGATCAATCAATGGTGCTTTATAGTGAACACCTTAAGTCAATTTCATATAAAGCCCAAACATGATTATTTTATTAGATATCTTTATGGTATTGTTGACTATTGCCTGAAGTATGCTTCTAGTGATAAGTTTAAATGCATTCTCTGACTTTGATTGGGCCGAAAGTACTGATGATGGAAAGAGTAATACCAGTAGATGCCTCTATCTAGGCTTTGCTATGGTTTCTTGGATGAACAAGAAACAATATTCTATGACATTTAATTCCGCCAAGGCAAAATATATTAAAACATGTATAATGAATCAAGAAGAAATTTGGCTTCAATATTCCTTGCCGATTTGTTTGGTTGGTTGTTAGATACCACAATGATATTATGTGTTAAATAAAGCTCCATCATAGTTGTTAGAGAAACATTGTTTCATGACAAAGTTAAAACATATTGGTGCCAAGTATCACTACATTTGTGACATGGTTCAGAAGGGAGCAGTGAAGCTCTGATATATCTCCACTAATGAATAGACAATTGATATTCTCATAAAGTCTTCCCCGGGTTTCTATTATAATTATTTATAAATATACAAATTTATATAATTTAAGTGTGTATGGTATGAATTAAAAATTAACATATATATTTAAAAATAATAAATGATAATAAAATATAAAGATTCAAATATTTATTTTTATATACATATGTTTATTTATATATTTAGCTTTTACATTTTATTAAAGTATTACTCTCTCTACTCTCTCTCTCTATCTTAATTTAGATATGTTCTTATATATATTTTTGAAACTTCTATTATAATTGTTTATAAATATATAAATTTATATAATTTATTTGTGTGTAGTATAAATAAAAAAATTAAATAGATAAAGAAAAACAAATAGAAATGAAAAATATTATTAAAAAAATTGGTGTTCTATGTAAATTAACAAATGACTTCCAATTAGTGGTTAAATTCGACACGTATCTACCAATATTTTATTTTCTTAAAAAACTCAATTAATTTTTTTAAAATGTCAATTTGAAGGGTGTATTTAAAATTTACCCATATATATATATATATATATATAGAGAGAGAGAGAGAGAGAGAGAGAGAGAGAGAGAGAGAGAGAGAGAGATTTACTTTAACAAGTGTTTCATGGCAACAAAGTCCTGCCACTTAAGTTAATGTTATGAATTTAGGAAAATTACAAATTGATATATGAAGTAGAAAAGTTAATTGCCTACGAATATGGACTTGCATAAATTTTTAGTGGATAGTAACCACTACTAAGTTGGGACATGTTAAAGCATTGAAGAAAACATAAATAATGGTAGGTAGTAACTATACTTGCTTAAATTATGGTGGGACGTAAATGATGGTAAAGAGGTTAGTTATTTTCAAGGATTTTAATTACGAATCTTAGCAATGAAAATTCAATACACAAATATTAAAAAATCACAATATAAATATTGCAACTAGATCCATAAGTTATCTACATGTCACAAAGGATATACCTTCAAAATTATGGTCCAATCAAATGTTTGAAAAATAATTTTTCCAATAATATCGAAAAATAAATATTTGTTTTTCAAAGATAAATTTTGATGTTTCCATAACATAACAATGAGTTTTGATTATTGTTCAGCGGTAGTGGAGTTTCAGGGAAATTTCGATAGGCGGCGAAATGATGGAGGTTTAGGGTTTGTGTCAGACCCTGCAACGGCAGACCTGCACAGACCACGGTGCCTCTGTCACAACTCTCCAGCAATACGAACAACAACAAATGACAAGGAATAGCGCACAAATCATGGACATCCTCTAGGGGAGGACACGACACCTCCCCCCAATGATCCAGAAAACATTCAGATGCACACGGAAGATAACAGGAAAAAGCCCCAGGAAGAAATGGGAATGGTTCCTGGTACACAGACAGATAATACAGACAAAAATGCGGCTCCCAAAGCAACATCGGCTACCTGTAAGCCTGTTGCAGCTGAAAGACCTAAGATTGAGCTCCCAAGTCAAAGAATCAATACCCAAATCCAGTATATGAAGGATCATGCATTAATAGGGAAATTTATAGGCTTCTGGCCTACAGAGAAAGCTTTGCATGGATGGATCGTAGCCAAATGGAAACCAAAAGGGCACATTACCCTGCAGTTGGGACCTAAGGGCTTCTTTACGATAGTCTTCAACTGTATAGAAGATCGAAACAGAGTCCTCGATGGAGGACCATACTTCTTTAATGCAGTTGGTCTTTATCTGAGAGACTGGATTGAAAGATTCAACCCGGACAAAGAAGATCTAAGCTGGGCACCAGTATGGATCCGTCTCTATTCCCTTCCATTGGAGTATTGGGATGAAGACTCACTGCAAGATATTGGAAATGGACTGGGGGAATTCATCAAAATTGCAGAGGAGACAAAACTCAGAAGATACACTTCCTATGCCCGCATTTGCATTTATATGCATCTAAGCAAAGCTCTTCCGGATGCGGTAAGTTTATATCATGATGATTTTGAATGGATTCAGTCAATAGATTATGAACATGTCCCATTTCGATGCAGAAAATGTCATGCCCTTGGCCATCTCTTTCGTGACTGCCCATCAAATCTGAAACCCCCAACCTCTACCTCCTCAGACAAACCTGACTCTGATGGATTTACCAAGGTCAGCAACCGCAAAAGACCTGCTTCAAACCCTAAAAACCTTCTGCTAACACTTCAATGCCATCCACCAGTAATAGCTTTGAGATCTTAGCCTAGCCGGATTCAAATGACAATGAGAACCCTTCACACTCTGAGGAGTCGCCCAAGACATCATCACAATTCATTCCCACCAGCTCAAAGCAGCCCCAGAAGCATAAGCAATCCATAGATCTCACCACCTCCTCACCCAATATGATACCGATATGGAAATGATAGCCATATTTTTATTCAATTCTTTGACAATATCCTTTACAACTAGCTTGCAAGAGATTTCCACCAGAATCTCGACACTTCCATGCCCTGCGCCATGACCAGACCCTGAACTGCCAAGCCCAATACCACCCTCACTGCCATTTCTAGTAGAGGACATCTTAGTAGCTGGTTACTTCTGCACAATGAAAATATTATGGTTAACTGACTAAAGAAAACTAAGATATATAACAACCTAATACATCTCGACATTCCTCCCCATCTTGTCTTTCATAAATACGTAACAATACAGAGTCTTGTTAATTCCTATTACTTCCCTAGTTTCCACCGTCATAAACTAGAATCGAGATACAATGGATCCTTTGTCCCTAAGAGAAATAGTTATATTGTAATTTCTAGCGAGAAATCGATGTCTCACCATCCACCTGTCCGAATACATGAATTGTTGTCCAACCGCACCACACCTTTGTATTAACTCACCACCTACTGACCCTGCAACCAAGACATAACGAAGGTACCTCGGCGAGCTAGCCTTCATAACTACCATCAAGTTGAGATGACTTGGAGAATTGTCCTTCTTAACTACCGCCTTTATGCTCTGGTAACCCCTACTTCCACGATACAACGTCATCCATAAGTTTTCATTCAAGGGATGGGACATGATATAATGTGTTGCTTTATGCAAATTCAATCATCTTCTAATAGCACCCCCACGTTGGCTTGACTGTCCACCAAATGGTTATTGGCACGCAACACATGGAACAAATGAACTTTTCAATTTTTTTAACAAGTATGTAATCCTTACTATGATTAAGGAGGTTTCTTCTTCTAGGAGAATGATATTATTGAGAAGCTTAATACATTTTTGGATGATTATCAAGGAATTGTCGACTATATACAAAGTTTAGATACCAATATCTAAGCTTATTTTCAATCCTTTCCATAGTGAAAGAGCCTCCACCTGATTATTGGTCATAATTCCAAGTCCCCATGCATACTTTACTTTTTTATTTTCTTCGAGGTTGAGAATCACCCCTCCCACTCCAACCTCCCCGAACCCTAGGACTAATATTATAAACCCTAAGATTACTATTTTAAACCCTAAAATTAATACTGAACCCTAAGATTAATATCATAAACCTTGGGATTAATATTATAAATCCTATGATTAGTATTATAAACCCAATATTATAAACCCTAGTATTATAAACCCTAATATTAAACCCCAATTTTGTAATGTCGTAATGTGTTGTTCAATAAATTGCAATGTAATGTAACATTGTGAGAATGATTGTCAGATTGATCATCACATTCAGATAGTGTTTGTACATTGCGATGTTGGATAGATTTTTGTACCATTCCAATGTCACAATATAAAAACCTTTTAATAAAGTAAATATTATAAACCATAACATCATAAAAGTCAATATTATAAACCCTGAGAATATAAACCCCAAGGTTAATATATTAAGCTATGAGTTTAAAATATTAAACCCTAGGATTATAAACACTTTGATTAATATTATAGACCCCAAGTTTAATATATTAAACCCTAATCATAAGACTAATATTATAAAACCTAATATTAATATTAAACCCTAAGATTAATACATTAAACCATAAGTTTAATATATTAATCCCTAGGCCTATAAACTCTAATATTATAAACCATAGGATTAATGTTAAAACTTAAGATTAATATTATAATAGTAAGATTAGTATTAAACCCTAGAATTATAAACCTTAATATTAATATTAAATCCTAATGATAAATATTATAAACCCTAAGATTAATATCAAACCCTATAATTACTATCATATACCCTAAGATTAATATTATAAATCCAATATTAAACCTGCTATTAGATCTTAATATTATATTTCCAATATTATAAATTGAATGTAAATATTAACATTATATGCTATTAGGATTTAATATATAGGGTTTCTAATATTAGGATTTATAATGTCAATATTTACAATTTTTCATAAAAAAAAACACCTATTCACTTAAGAAATAATTCACTAATTCATTTCCATACAAATAAAAAATTTATTTCAATATTAATTACTTATATAAAATTTAATGATTTGTAACAAAAATATATAGAATACCTTAACAATTATTTTACCAATTTTCTTAATATAATTATGTTAAGCACATCATTCATAAATAAACCTCAATACAAAAGATGGTTTTCATGATAAACCTCAATTGTACAATTTTGCATGACATGTGCCTCTGTATGTTAAACTAGAAGGTGTTGAACCATTCATTATTGTCAAAATTCAAATCTAGCAAGAGGAACAAGTATTATTGATTAAAGTTCAATTCCAATAAAATCACACATCTCCATGGTTTGGGTTAGTCTTGTATATTAAATTGTCTAGCATGATATTCTAATGATTTTGTATAATAAATTGTCTATCATGATCTTTATTGCATGTAAATATTAGTTTTTATTTAGACTCACAACTTAACAATAAGATTATATCATTATTTTATAATTTCTTTTCCTAATTTAATAACCCTTAAAAATTAGTGATTGAATCTCCTTACTTGGTAAGCTCTCGATGTGAATTAAATTCACAAAGAAGAAAATCACTTTCAAACAAAATTTTCAATATACTATATAATTTCAAACAAAAAAATACAAAATTATATTAGCATATACAAAAATAAATAAAGTTAAAGTATCACATATCAAATCCCACATTGAATGGCACATCATGAATTGCCTTACAATGTTGAATAACTAGGAGGAAGTCACTTAGCTAAGATTTAAAACGAACAACACACATTAAGTTATCTGAAGCTTTTCATGGTTAATAACAAAATAACATTCCATTCATTTTACAAAATAACATTTTATAGATTTCATATATACATTTTAGCTAACCAATCCTCAATTTTCTTGAATAGTATGAACATAAAATTATCAAATATATTTTGTTATCTCTACCCATTATAGATAAAAATATACGATGTCTAAAAAAAATGGTTTTTTATCATCTATTACATATGATGGGTAGTGACTCTCTCATCTAGTGGCTTCAAACTTACCAAGCCAGTAGTAACTCCACGAATAACTTGTTATCTATTTCATTAAGATAGAATATGACTATATACAAGGATAGGGAGACTATTGAGTTTTATTTATCAATGTCTCTTCATCTTCCAAATTCTCTTATTTTTTTGTTTACAATATTTACATATGATTCCAAATCCCAAATTGTTAGGTGTTCAACATTCCCCCCTTTAATTTGAAGGGATGTTGGTAAGTCCAAGCATAATTCAGAATCTTTCAAATTTTTTCCTACCAATCACTTTGGTGAAGATGTCTGCAATTTGTTCATTTCTGGAACAATGTCATAGGTGGATTGTTTTGGCCTCAACATGATGTGGAATCAGATGGTATTTTGTATTGATATGCTTCGCTCAATCATGGAACTTTGGGTCTTGGCCAACTTTATTGCAGAAGTGTTGTCAATCAAAAGAGGAGTGGGAGGTACTTGTTTCTCCTGCAAATATTCCAGAATTTTCCTGAGCCACACAATTTCCTTTGTTGCTTTAGTTGCTTCCACATATTCTGCCTCAGTTGTGGAATCCGTTGGAAGTGATTGTTTGCATGAACTCTAGGAGAAAACTCCTAATCCAAAACTCATAACATAACATGAAGTAGATACTCCAGTTTCTTTATCTCCGTTGAAATTTGAATTAGAGTCTCTAATCAAGTTGAAGTAACCCACTTGTGTAGACTTGAGTTCAAAGTCTTGAGTTCCCTTAAAGTACTTTAGAACTCCTTTTGCAACTGACTATTGACCTTCACAAGGATTTTTCATAAACCTGGAGAGAGTTCCAACAACAAATGAAATTTCTAGTCTGGTAGTAGTCAAGTAGTTGAGACTTCCTACGAGCTGTCTATACTTTGTTGCATCCTCAAATTCTTTTTCTTCAATAGATGTGAGCTTTAAATTCTGTTCAATTGGAGTAGTTAAAGGATTGCACTCATCCATGCCAAACCCATCAATAGATATCCAATGTACTTCTTCTAAGAGAAAAATATAAACTTCTGATGTTGGGTTACTTTAATACCAAGATAGTAGTGAACGTAGCCCAAATCTGTCATTTCAAACCTTTCCTCAATTCCTTCTTTATGGATGCAATGTAGTTCTCATTGTTCCTTGTCATCAAAATATCATCTACATACACCACAAGATATACAATTGTTTTTCCAACATTCTTGACAAACAAAGTTGCATCATCAAGATCATAATGTTTGAAATTGAGTTTTAGAAGATGCTCAATTAACTTCTCATATTAGGCTCGTAGTGCTTGCTTGAGACCATACAAGGATTTTACAAGCTTGCATACTTTGAGTTCTTGACCCTTCACAACAAATCCTTCCGGTTGGGACATAAAAACATTTTCTTTCATATCTCTATTCACGAAAGTAATTTTTACATCCATTTGATATACTTTCCAATCCATTTGATATACTTTCCAATTGTTCTGAGCTGCCAAGGAAAAGAGTGTATCCATAGGATGGTAACCTATTCTGTTGTGGTGGGGGGGGGGGGGGGGGGGGAGTATCCTCATAGTCGACCCCTTCCTTATGTGCAAAACCTTTTGCCACAAGCCTATCTTTGTGCTTGTCAATTCAACAATCTTTTGTATACTTGTTCTTGAAGACCCACCTACATCCTATTGATTTGGTTCCCAGTGGAGGATCAACCAGCTTTTAGGTGCCATTCTTTATCAAAGCATCATATTATTTATGCATCATTTCTTTCCATTCACCATGAGAAGCTACTTCTTTGAAGGAAGTTGGTTCAAAATATGTAGAGAAATTTAGTTCATAATCATAAGAAACATCCATATCAACAGGTGAATCAAGACCGTCTACATCACCTCCATTCTGTCTAACAAAGATTCTTGTTCCTATTTTTCCAACCTCACCAGGATGAACAATTTCAAGTGTCTTTGTTAGTCATTTTGGAGGACCTTTTTGAGATGGCCCAGGTTGCTCCGTTGAATGAGATGGGGTTGAATCAAGATTTAGTCTCCCAATTCTGTCAATCACATCACTCAAAGTGTCATCAGTGGGTGGAGCTTCATGCAGGGGAGAGAGTGCTTCCGAAGAAGATTCCACAAATTGATCTAGTAGAGGGATCCCCCTTCTAGATGCATAATCTCATTATCAAACTCTTGAAAATACTTTGCGTGTTCAAATCTATCCAAGTGATAAAGTTGCTACTCAATAATATTGTCAATCTTGGAAGATTCAAGAAAGATCACATATCTACATATTATAAAAATTATATTCACTTCATTATAGAAACAAAATGATTTGGAGATATTTGAATACCCCAAGAAGATACATTTGTGACTCCTTGCACCGAGTTCATTTCTTTGTTCCTTAGGCATCAAGGCATAACAAGTGGAACCAAAAACCCTAAGATGCCTTGCCGAAGGAATGTGGCCATACCACATTTCATAGCGAGTCTTGTTTTTAATAGCATGAGATGGACACTTAAATTTTTTATATACACAACAAATAGAACTGCATCAGCCCAAAACATCAATTTAACATTCTTGAAAAACATCATGGAACGTACCATATTTAAGATTGTCTCGTTCATTCTTTTAGCTACTTTGTTCTGTTGGGGATTATAGGGCATGATTGTTTGATGTTTGATCCCATGTTGGTGAAGATCATTTTCAAATCCATTTGAAGTGCATTCGTTTCCATTATCAGTACAAATAAAGCCAATATGAGATTGTGCATCATTTTCAATCTATGAATGAAATTTCTTGAATGTTTCAAAAGCTTCAAATTTGTTCTTCAATAAATAAACCCAACACATTATGGTGTAGTCATCAATAAATTTCATCATATATTTATTACCATTTATAGAAGGAACAGACATTGGGCCACATAAATCAAAATGAATGAGTTCAAGCTTTTTATGTGCTCTGGAATGAGAATCATGAAAAGATTGTTTTCTATGCTTTCCTAAGATACAAGCATAACATTGCTTAAGTTTCCTAGGAATTGTAGGCAAACTAGTAACACCATTTTTCTTCAACAAACAAAGGTTGTCATAGTTCAAGTGTCTAAATCTAGCATTCCATAAAAGACTTGATGGAAATGTACCTTCATCATAACGAGAATTGTATGAAAAGTTATGTGAATGAGCAGAGGTTTCTTGAAGCTTCATAAGTATTTCTTATTTTATCCCAGTCATGACAAGTGAGTGATCTGATGCTTTTATGGCCTCAACTGTGCCATCAAATATATGAATGGAGTGTCCTTGCTAGCGGATGTGAACCAAAGCCAACAATTTTTCCTTAACTCTAGGAGATATAGAACATCATGTAGAAGAAAGTATGGAAGACCATGCAGTTTGAGCCTGGTGGTGCCAAGCCCTAATGGCTTGAGTTTTGACTTGTCTGCAAAGTAAAGTGCTCCATCAACATAGTCAGTGAATTCTTTAAAGAAATATCTCCTTAAAGTCACGTGGAAAGTTGCAATTGAATCAAGCAACCAAGCATATTTCCATGAAGTAAGTATAGCATTAAATAAGTCTTCAGTTACTCCAATGTTGCAATGCACCACAACATAATGAGTGGATTCAGGTGCTTTACCTTTCCCTTTATCAGGTGTTGTACCTTTTCCTTCATCTCTTTCCTGCTCAATTTTGTCCAAGGCAACTTACATGTGGAATCATAATTTCCATCTCTATTGCATCATATGCAATGAAAATCTGATGCAGGAGCATCGACACTAGCCAGCAATGTGGAGGATTGTCCACATGTTGTGGCTAATCACAGTAAATTTCATCGACTATTACCAAGGATGACTTCTCAAATTGTTAGTTATTGTAATAAATAAGGCATTGTTTTATTTAGATTAGGGATAATATTTGTTAGCTTATGTGTGCATGAAAGCTAAGAGATAGACGATTGTTGTTAGATCTCTTAAAAATAGAATATTGTTGCTAGAGATTGTTAGAGAAATTATTGAGTTAAAAAAGAGGACAAATGTGGTGAGCGAGAGGGGGGAAAGAGGTTTGGAGTGGAGCGAGAGCTCAAACTGTGTTGTGGATTGTATTTGGGTAACAGAGGTCATTTTACGGTGTAATCTGGCCAAAGGACGAGACTCTGTGTTTTATTTATGAGAAATTTCAATATTTTGTGCAACGTTTTGTTAAAGCGGCCCGTGGAGGTCTTGTGTGTTTAAAGTACCTTTTTAAAGTTCATGCAATTTGATCTGTCTGTGCGTTTATTCATAACCGAAAGCAATCTTGTGTTTAAAGCCAATCTGGGTTAACTAGAGTCTGAGAGCGGAAAGCCATTAACATAGAGAATCGATGCCGAAACCTTTAGCAGAGCACTGGGCGGACTTGAAATAATATTAAGTTTGCCTTTGAACTTATCGGGTCCGGGTAACATCATCGCATCGGCATATCGACGACGGGGAAACTATATCACATCGGAAACCTTAGAAATGAAAGTGGACGCGATATTTATATATCGGGTTAAATCCCCAAGTCAGGTCCGGTTCTATATCGACGGATGCATATATGTGTATAGCGCATCGAGCGATCGCCGATCACCGACGAAATACTATTGGGCGGAGGCGGATGCGATAGAAATATCAACTGTGGTGAATTGTAGATCGGGTCCGCAACCTCATCGGGGGTCATCGGGTCCGCAGTATAATGTTTATGGTGGTGACGGCCGATATCGGACCTGTCGATAGAATATAAAGGCACATATATATATTTATAAGTCCGGCATTTTGGAAAAGCGGGGTTTGGTATTGTTCCATATAATTATATATATGTGGGCACGGTTATAAAATGGGGGGTTTTATATGGTTTCCACGTATTTATGGTGGGTCGCTTCCGATACACGTATTTATGATGGGTCGCTCCCGATAGATGGATGATGGTGCTGGCGAGCTTTAAAGCTCGGGTGGTGGCTTCCGATGGGTGATTAAGAGTGCCGATAAAAAGGTGGCTTTGATTCCTCATATGTCCATGGTCATAAAAGGCTTAAAGCCTTAAGCGCTTCCGATAAAGCCTGTAGGTTTCTACCACAGGTCAAGGGCCGATTTTTATTTGAAAAGAGGATTTTGGGTAATACCCAAGACTACCTTTTCATCATTTTTGGTATCAGAGCAGAAGAGATAGTGTTTATAGTAAAGATGCCGCCAAGGAGAGGAATTGGTCGAGGGAGACCAGAACCAAATGTAGTTTTGATAGAAGAAGTGCGGAGTTTGCGTGCACGAATGGAGGCAATGGAGACATCCCAAAGAAGATCGCCTGACGAGGGAGCTGAGAGTCCTGCAGAAGAATCTGATACAGATGTGGAAGCAGAAGAAGAGAATGAAAATATCAAAATCCTGAAGATGCTGGCAAAGGTTGGAGGCAAACCTAAAATGGAGATTCCTATGTATGAAGGGAGTCTGAATGCCGAGGAGCTCATGGATTGGATCAGATCCATAGATCAGTACTTCGATTATGAAGAGGTTGAAGAGAACAAGAAGCTAAAATTTGCAGTAACTAGATTGAAAGGTCATGCAGCCATCTGGTGGGACGAGTTACAGACATCAAGAACGAGAAAGGGGAAATCTAAGATCAAGCAGTGGGATAAAATGGTAAGTAAACTGAAAGCCAAGTTTTTGCCAAAAGATTATCATTTGAATCTTTTTAAGCAGATGCAAAATCTGAAGCAAAAAGGAATGTCTGTTAAAGAATATACTGAAGAATTTTACAGATTAAGTATCAGAACAGGGCATGTAGAGGATGATTTGGAAAAAGTAGCTAGATATGTTAATGGGCTAAGGTATGAGATCCAAGATGAGATTGGTCTGTTAAGTCTGAAAATTGTTGAGGATGCCTATCAAGCAGGATTGAAGGCAGAAGAGAAGATATTAATAAAACAAAGTCAAAGGAACAGAGGAAAGAGCTCAACAAGAGGTAGAGGAGCTGGTTGATCTAGAGGAACACAACATCAAATTGACACAGGGAGTTCAAGCAGCAGATCACCACAGATGGGTGAATCTAGTAGAGGGAGATTCGCGCCCAGAGGAAGAGGGCGAGGAAGAGATGTTAGGTGTTATACCTGTGGAGAATGGGGACATATGTCACGAGACTGTCCTCGTAACAAGTCAGCAAGCCAGAGGGGTGCAAATGTGGCTGAGGCAGAGCCAGAACCACCTCGACTTGTAGAAGAACCACCGGAAGAAGGTGAAGCATTGCTGCTTAGAAGAACTTTGTTAAGATCAGAAAAGGAGATTGGAGAACCTGCGCAAAGGAAGAACTTGTTCAGGACTACGTGCAAGTCAAAGGGTAAGTGCTGTAAGGTTATAATTGATAGCGGGAGTACTGACAATCTTGTGTCTACAGAGATGGTGGAAAAGCTCGGATTAACAAGGAAAGCGCATCCTGCACCTTACAAAGTATCTTGGCTACAGAAGGGTCATCAAGTCATTGTGACAGAGCAGTGTAATGTGGAAATGCAGATCGGCACATACAAAGACGTAATCGTATGTGACATAATGCCCATGGATGTATGTCATGTGTTATTGGGAAGACCGTGGCAATTTGACAGGAAGGAAATTCATGATGGGAGAAGGAATACATATACCATAGAGAAGGACGGAGTTAAACATACGTTGCTGCCAGTAAAGAATGATGTTGACAAAGAGCTACCTGAAAATAGTATTATGTTGATGAGTGGCAAGGAACTGCTACAAGAGGTTGATAAAAGCGAAGAGGTGCATTTCACTATCGTAGGAAGGCCAAAGGTAATTTTAACCTCCACCAATTTAAATGATTTGCCTGAAGAAATTCAATCTGTGTTAAATAGTTACATGGATATCATTGTGGATGAATTGCCAAATGAATTACCACCGATTAGGAGTATAAGTCACCATATCGACTTAATACCAAGATCAAGTCTACCTAATAAAGCTGCCTATAGATTAACTCCTCAGGAAAATGCAGAGGTTGCAAGACAGGTTCAAGAGTTAATGGACAAGGGACTAATCTGAGAAAGTCTGAGTCCGTGTGCTATGCCAACGGTGCTTAGTCCGAAAAAGGGAGGAGAATGGCACATGTGCACCGATTCCAGAGCTATCAATAAGATAACAGTCAGGTATAGATTTCCTTTGCCCAGAATGGATGATTTAATGGACTGTTTAAGTGGATCCAGGTATTTTACAAATATAGATTTAAAAAGCGGGTATCATCAGATTAGAATTCGGGAAGGCGATGAATGGAAGACAGCGTTCAAAACAAATAGTGGACTGTATGAGTGGTTAGTGATGCCTTTTGGGCTCACTAATGCGCCCAGCACATTCATGAGACTAATGAACGAGGTCCTGAAAGAATATACATGTAAATTTTTTGTTGTTTACCTTGATGATATTCTGGTTTTCAGCAAAAGTAAAGAGGAACATTTGGAACATTTGAAGTTAGTCTTGAAAACCCTGCATAAGGAAAAACTACTAATTAACTTGAAGAAATGTAGTTTCATGAAAGAGGAGTTGGTATATTTGGGGTTTGTGATTTCCAGAGAAGGTTTAAAAATGGATCCGGAAAAGGTACAAGCAATCAGAAACTGGCATACTCCTAGGAGTGTATTCGAGGTAAGAAGTTTCCATGGACTTGCTAGTTTTTATAGGAAGTTTATAAAAGGGTTCAGTCAAGTTTGTGCACCAATCCTTGAGACCATCAGGGAGGTCAATCAGCCATTTCAATGGACAGAAGCAGCCGATAGGAATTTTAATTTGTTGAAAAGAAAGATAACAGAAAAGCCTATTCTAGCATTGCCAAATTTCGAGAAAGTCTTTCAAGTGGAAACTGATGCAAGTGGAGAAGCAATTGGGGCGGTGTTGAGCCAAGAGCAAAGACCGATAGCGTATTTCAGCGAGAAATTAAATGATGCGAAAAGGAGATATTCTTCATATGACAAAGAATTCTACGCTATTGTGCAGGCGTTGAAAAAGTGGAGGCATTACTTACTGCCAAAGGAATTCATTTTATATTCAGATAATCATGCTTTGCAGTTCATTAATAATCAGCCAAAGTTAAATCAGAAGCATGCCAAGTGGGTAGAATTTCTACAAAGTTTCACTTTTGTAATAAAGCACAAAAGCGGTAAGTCTAATAAAGTGGCAGATGCATTGAGCAGGGTAAGTTTTCTTTTGCAAGAATTCAAAGTGGGTGTTGTAGGTTTTGATGAGATGATAGAAATGTATCATGATGATGAGGATTTTAGGGATATCTACACGACAGTGCAGAATCCAATGAGCCATAACAGAAGTCAATGGATGGACTACCTTATTCAAGGAGGCCTGTTATTTAAGAGCAACAAATTATGCATTCCTAAATGTTCAATGAGAGAAAACATCATTAAAGAAAATCAGAGTGGAGGATTGTCTGGTCATGTTGGACAAGACAAAACTTTCACTCAAGTGAATGCTTTTTATTATTGGCCTAAAATGCAAACTGATGTTAAAAAGTTTGTTGAGAAATGCAGGGTATGTCAGTATGCCAAAGGAAGGAGTCAAAATACAGGTCTATATCAGCCATTGCCCATACCAGATCGACCATGGGATGCAGTGAGTATGGACTTTGTTCTGGGTTTACCAAAAACTCAGAGAGGAAATGATTCTATATATGTTGTTGTAGACAGATTTTCAAAAATGGTCCATTTTATTGCTTGTAAGAAGACTAGCGATGCCACACACATAGCCAATTTGTTCTTTTCTGAGATTGTAAGATTGCATGGTTTACCTGTGAGCATTGTATCAGATCGGGATACGAAATTTGTAGGGCATTTCTGGAGAACAGTTTGGAAGAAGTTGGGAACTAAACTCAGTTTTAGTTCAACCTACCATCCTCATACTGATGGACAAACTGAAGTTGTGAACAGAAGCTTGGGAAATATATTAAGAACTCTGGTTCATCAGAATCCCAAACAGTGGGATTTGGCATTAGCTCAAGCTGAATTTGCTTACAATGATACACCAAACCGAAGCACAGGAATGAGTCCATTCCAGATTGTCTTTGGAATGCATCCGAGAGGAGTATATGAGCTCAGAGATTTGGGAAAACAGGAAGCCAGAAGTGCAAGTGCTGAAGATTTTGCTGAACAAATGCAAAAGCTACAAGAAGAAGTCAAAGATAAATTACAGGAAAGCAGCAGAAGATATAAACAGAGAGCAGATCTGAAAAGGAGAGAAAAAGAATTTCAAGTAGGAGATTTAGTCATGGCATATTTGAGGAAGGAGAGATTTCCTACAAGGACTTATAATAAACTGAAACTGAAGAAAATAGGACCCTGTAAAATCAAAAGGAAATTTTCAGCTAATGCATATGAGATTGAGCTACCAGAAGGGATCGGAATATCCCCCATTTTTAATATTGCAGACTTGTATCCATTCAGAGAGGCAGAAACAGAGTTGCAGAAAGAAGTCACAGGTGATGAAATTCAAACTGTGGATTGGGAGGAACAAGTACCAAAAGCATCTCAAAAAGAAGTTGAAGCTATTTTAGACCGAAGAGTATCTAAGAAAACCAGAGGGCAGACATATTTCCAATATCTAGTCAAGTGGAAGGAGCAGCCAGTGGAAGATTCCAGTTGGTTGACAACAACTGAACTACAAAAATATGGAGTGAGTCCTGAAGGTTTGAAGGACAAATCTTTTCTTCCCCGGGAGTCTGATGCAGGAGCATCGACATTAGCCAGCAATGTGGAGGATTGTCCACATGTTGTGGCTAATCACAGTAAATTTCATCGACTATTACCGAGAAGGATGACTTCTCAAATTGTTAGTTATTGTAATAAATAAGGCATTGTTTTATTTAGATTAGGGATAATATTTGTTAGCTTAGGTGTGCATGAGAGCTAAGAGATAGACGATTGCTGTTAGATCTCTTAAAAATAGAATATTGTTGCTAGAGATTGTTAGAGAAATTATTGAGTTAAAAAAGAGGACAAATGTGGTGAGCGAGAGGGAGGAGTGAGGTTTGGAGTGGAGCGAGAGCTCAAAGTGTGTTGTGGACTGTATTTGGGTAACAGAGGTCATTTTATGGTGTAATCTGGCCAAAGGCCGAGACTCTGTGTTTTATTTATGAGCAATTTCAATATTTTGTGCAACGTTTTGTTAAAGCGGCCCGTGGAGGTCTTGTGTGTTTAAATTACCTTTTTAAAGTTCATGCAATTCGATCTGTCTGTGCGTTTATTCATAACCGAAAGCAATCTTGTGTTTAAAGCCAATCTGGGTTAATTAGAGTCCGAGAGCGGAGAAGCCATTAACATAAAGAATCGACGCCGAAACCTTTAGCAGAGCACTGGGCGGACTTGTAATAATATTAAGTTTGCATTTGAACTTATCGGGTCCAGGTAATATCATCGCATCGTCATATCGGCGACGGCGGAACGATATCGCATCGGAAACCTTAGAAATGAAAGTGGACGCGATATTTTATATATCGGGTTAAATCCCCAAGTCGGGTCCGGTTCTATATCGGCGGATGCATATATGTGTATAGCGCATCGAGCGATCGCCGATCGCCGACGAAATACTATTGGGCAGAGGCGGATGCGATATAAATATCAACTATGGTGAATTTTAGATCGGGTCCGCAACCTCATCGGGGGTCATCGGGTCCGTGGTATAATGTTTATGGTGGTGGCGGCCGATATCAGACCTGCCGATAGATTATAAAGGCACATATATATATTTATAAGTCTGGCATTTTGGAAAAGCGGGGTTTGGTATTGTTCCATATAATTATATATATGTGGGCACGGTTATAAAACGGGGGGTTTTATATGGTTTCCACGTATTTATGGTGGGTCGCTCCCGATACACGTATTTATGATGGGTCGCTCCCGATAGATGGATGATGGTGTTGGTGAGCTTTAAAGCTCGGGTGGTGGCTTCCGATGGGTGATTAAGAGTGCCGATAAAAGGGTGGCTTTGATTCCTCATATGTCCATGGTCATAAAAGGCTTAAAGCCTTAAGCGCTTCCGATAAAGCCTGTAGGTTGCTACCACAGGTCAAGGGCCGATTTTTATTTGAAAAGGGGATTATGGGTAATACCCAAGGCTACCTTTTCATCAAAATCATACCTTTCTCCTTGGAAATTTCTGCCCCCTCTAAAATTCTTCCTTTCTCTTCCTCTTCGACCACCTCTTCCTCTAGAAGAACCTTGTGCATGATTCTTATATTTTTGTGCAAGGTGCATAGCTTCATCAAAAGACCGAGGAGTTGTCTTCTTCCCAAAGTCCTTCTCTCTTTCAGCAAACTTCTTCTCAAGGGAGTCAAAGGAAGTCTCCTTAAGTTTTCCACTTGCTTGTAATGGATTAAGATAATGTGAACAAGTGGTATATGGTGCCTTGACACAAGCTATGAGAGGAATATCTATTTCAACAACGGTGGTTTTTTTGTCATGCATAATGGATCTTAATTCTTATGTTATGGCAAGAGGGTCATCATTTTTCAACTCAAGATTGAACGACTTGATCATCAATTGAAGAACTTCAAGTTCAGAGTGTGAGTCATACAATTCCTTCAACTTCTTTAAGGCTTCAAAGGAATTTGAAAATTGAGAAACATGATGACTCACCTCTTCGTTTACTGACGCTGCAATCAAGGCATAGGCCTTGTTGTTCTTATTTTCCTAAATGACTAGCTCCTTATCTGAAGTGAGATTTTTAGGTGCATTGTCTCCTTCTCCTTCACAAATCATTTTCACAGCTCATTGAAAATGAGGGTGTGTTTTATCTTCTAGGACCACTCATAATAGTTATCTTTTCGAGTGAGAACTATTCCCATTATCGATGTAAGTGAATACATCATCAAAAAAATTATCCATCTTTGATTTCCAAAACAAACGTAATCCTTCTTGATATCTTCTATTTAAGTAGAAAAACTTCACAATAATTATTTAGTGTGACATGTAATATATCACCATTCCTTAATATATTATTGTCACACCACCATATAATATATTATATACATGTGATATTCATTAACTCCACTCATACACTTATGGTCTTAAAAAAAAAAGGGACATAAAGTATTTTAATATTATAATACTGCACTTATGACCATACGTTTTCTTTAAAATAAACTCAACATGCCTCTTTAAAATCAACCTTTAACCTATAAAAAAAATTTAGAATGCATAAACTTTCAATTATGCATGAACCACCAAACTTAATTTTATATGGCTTTCAAAAAGAAGAATTTAGAATGCGTAAACTTTAAATTATGCATGAACCACCAAACTTAATTTTATATGGTTTTCAAAAAGAAGAATTTAGAATGCATAAAATTTAAATTATGCATGTGTTGACCTAGGTTGTCATTGATGTCAATATGGCAATATTCTGGATACTAGAGGATGACATGAAGCCAAAGGGATGCAGAGCAGATTCATGAAGAGACAGGAGCAAGGCCATCAGGATAGCCGAGCCATATATATATATATATATATGCGGAAACAAACATATATGCAAGGAGGTCTTTGAAAGACGCTGCCAGGCCAAAAGAGCAGATGGAGACGAGAGGAGCAGACAGAGTCACCAGAGGAACAAATGGAGCCAAGAGGAGCAGACCAAGCCATCGGAGAGCCATGTCAAAGCAAGAGGAACGCTTCCTGTAATATATATGCCAAAACAGGCATATCAGAGCAAGGAGGCATATCGGAGCCAAAGAATAGGAGCAAATGGAGCAGACGGACCAAGAGGAGCAGATGGAACAAGAGGAGCCAAGAGGAGACGGACCGAGAAGAGCAGATGGAGCAAGAGGAGCCAAGAGGAGCCACATATATATATGCCATACATATGCCATAGAAGAGGAGAAAACAAGGGCAAATGGAGACGAGAGAAGCTAACAGTGCATGAAGCACCACCAGAGGAGCCATGTATATGTATATGTCACATATATATGCTAAATCAGAGGAGCACACAGAGACCGATCAAAGGATGATAGAGAAAGAGCAGAGGACATAGCCATCGGACCAACAGAAGGGTAAACAGAGCTATCGGAGCCATAAAGGAAGAAGACAACTATCGGGAGCCATCGGAAGCAAAATAGCTATCGGGCTTGTAAAACCCATGTATGCATGCTTTAATGTTATCAGCGGTTAAAAACCATATAAACTATGCATATATGTGTTTAACACTATCGGGAGCCATCGGAGGAGAAAAACCCAAAGAAGAGGAGCTATCGGAGCAAGAGGAGCCATCGGAGGAGCAAATGCAACAAACGGAGCCATATATGCCATAAACTCATATATCAGAGGCCAAAACTCATAAAATTCATATATAGACAGGGCTATATACACTATCGTCGCAACAGGACCAAAGGATACTCTATCAGAGGAGTAGAGCTATCGCATATTGCATATGGCAATAGCAAGGTTCATGAGCGGAGCAACATTTATATATATATATATATTATAAATAAAGTATAACGGAGGCGTACAAAGAGCGGAGGAGTATATATATAGAGAGGCGATATAATAACATGGACCCGCAGCCCCATTATAAACTGCCTAAATGTAATATCGCATCCTCTATGTCGCTGGTCTCAAAGGGCTGTCACTCCTGAAACTTCCGATTGCGATATACGGTTGTGGACCCGACGGAGGCATTAAAACCAGTCTTATGATATATCGCATCCGTTAGTTCGGAGCGGGTATCGTAAGTGGTTTAGGCCTGCCACATTAAAAACGCCGATTGCGATAATAACACGGACCCAACGTGGGATTGTGTTATGGTTAAATGTTTTATCACATCCGCCCATCGCACATGTTATGAAGCCCTGCCACATGAAAGCATCAATTGCGATAGGAGCAGTGGACCCGACAGACTTATTATAAACAGTTGAATGCTATATCTCATCCGTGGAAAATCCGATCTCCATTCAAAAATCACACCACAGTAATCTGCAAACCAAAATATAAAAGGGTTGTCAACCACAAAACACCGATTACGATATGGGTGTGGACCCGCTGCGGAATTATGTTATGGTGTAATACCATATCGCATCCGCCCATCGCCTGTCTGACTAGAAGGGCCGATTGTGATTACACACGAACCCGAAGGGGTTATCAACTGCTATTTAATTCAATATCGCATCCTATCCATCGGAGCAGTGGAGGATTGGCCATCGGCCATCGGCGAAGTCATGGTTGCGATATATAAAGGATCCCCGGGAGTCACGAATCGCCGATTGCGATTTAAGCGTGGACCCGATGCAGAAATAAATATGAGTGTGATATTTTTTGAAGTCCACCCTTTTAGTGTTTTCTTGTGGTTTTATCATATTCCTGTGTAATTTCATATTTGACCTACGCGGGGTTTGGAAGTAGAAATGCAATACAATAACGCTCTCGATAGTTCAGGAGGCCTGAACTAAAGTTCAAGAGGCTGATTCATGGCGATACAAATTGCCATTGGACGTGGCTGTCCGTTAAATGAAACAAAACTCTGTGTATGCCCGACATCATTGCCAAACAGAGAGCTGTTACAGTTTTAACTAGGAAGATGTGTTCTTCGGTGGATCGTTTGGACCCAGCCATTGATTGAACGTGTCCTGTGAATATTTGAACGCTCAGATAGATAGAGGAAGCCATGGATTGGGAAGCCAAAGAGTCAGCATGTAAGAGGAAACGAATGGACAGAGTCATGGAATGAATAAAATAGCAAAAACACAGGATTGTGGGTGGCTGTTGGCATTATGAAGAACCAGAGTGTGAGATAGCAGAAGCAGCAGCAGTAAATGTTGTTGAAGGCTGTTGAACACTGTGGAAATAAGCTGGAGGAGACAGAGGCAGCGAGAGGATCCAACAGAATAGAAAGAGGGCAGCAGGGCTAACAAGACAACAGACAGTAGAAGGGGAGAAGCAACCAATTGAGATTATAAGCTTCAATAAGAAGTTGTTCTTTATGCAGAGCTTAGTTTAGCTAACAGTAGACTGACTAAAGTTACATGAAGACATTATCAGAAGTCATGAAGGGTACTGGACACTCTGTGTGGGCAGTATGAAGAATTGGGAAGACTAATTCAAGAGAAGATTGGTTGTCATTGATACTGTAGTTTGGAGACTACAATGAAGCTGTAAATAGACAGAACTCAACAGAGAAGAGTTCTGAGAGCAGAATTGAACAGGATTGGAGTCCTTGGGGCTGGTGCCTCAAAAGCAAGAAGGATAGGAGTCCTTGGGGTTGGTGCGTCAGAAGTAAGTAGGATTGGAGTCCTTGGGGTTGGTGCCTCAGAAGCAAGAAGGATTGGAGTCCTTGGGGTTGATGCCTCAGAAGCAGGAAGGATTGAAGTCCTTGGGAGTTGGTGCTCCTAAGTCCAAGATTGGTGTCTTGGCAAAATAGAGTTGGTGCTCTGGAGGTTGGAGCCTCACCAAAGTCCAAGTTGGAGCTTGGAAACTGATTGTGACCATCTATATATTGTATTTATTTTACTGCACAATTATATTAATAAAATCATTTATTCTTGCTGTTCATTTTGTGTTCTGAATATATATGTTTTAACTGGTAAAACAATAGTGGGAAAAAGAAATATTGGTTCACCCCCCCTCTCAGTATTTCCAACAATTGGTATCAGAGCCAGGTTCCTTCATTCAAAGCTTAACAGCTTGAAGGTTGACTCTTAGAACACAAATGGCGAGGTCAAGGAAGAAAGTATCCAATCCTCCTAAGGATGTGTCTCCCTCTACTACTAAAATAGAAGACAATGAATTTGAGGAGGCTCCAAGGCTCAATGGGAACTTTAATATATGGGAAGCAAGAATGAGGAATTTCTTACAGACTCAAGGCATTGAAGTCTAGAAATCAGTGATTGCTAATAGCAGGATGGATAGAGAATCCAAGGAGTACAATGCAAAAGCAGTAAAGGCAATCTTGAATGGGCTCCCTAATTCTATAAAGAACAATCTAGGAAAAGGTTCATCAGCAAAGGGCATATGGGACAAACTTCATGATATTCACTCAAAAGGAGCATTGACCATCAGTCAAGAAGATGATGGAAATATAGAAAGAAATCCAGAACCCATCATAGAAGCTGAAAATGAGAATGATGACATCAAGGTTGAAGCAGACCTAGAAGATGAAGAGAATGAAAAATACTTTGTAGAAGAACTCCTCGCTCAACTTATGACTGCCATGGAAGAGATTAAGAATTTGAAAAAGGAAAATGAGGCACTTAAGAAGATAGCTCCAGTTGGTGACCAAGATCAAACAAGAAAGAAAGTCGACCTCATCAAGCTTCAAGTACAAGAAAGGGATGAAGAGCTTGCCAAGCTTAAGAAGGAATTTCATCAATGCAAAAGGAAGCATCATGAAGAAGTATATCCATGACAAATCAATTGAATAAAGCAAAGAAGCAGGAAAATACCTTGTCAAGTCAACTTGAACAAAGGCACAAGAGCGTGAACAAACTTGAAGAAGAAATTGGTCAGTACAAGGTAGAGGTCTCCTCCCTTATGTCCCAATCACAAGAAGCCAGGAAACAGGCACAAGGAGATGAGAAGAGAATGGAGAGCAGTCAAGCAAAGAATGAAGAAATCTTCAAGATGAAGTCAGATATCATCTCCCTTAAAATAGTAGCAGCTGAAGCTACTTGTAGCAAGGAAGAAACTGAAGAACAACTTGCAAAAAGGAATAGTGAGTGTGAAAGATTGGAAGAAGAGATTGTCCTCCTCAGAAAAAAGGTTGAAGGGATGAACAAAATCATGAAGAGCTCTCAGGCCTTGGATGACATGCTCAGCTATCACAGATGTCCATCTGATAAATCAGGTCTCGGATATGTAGGTGAATCCTCAAACAAGAATGAAAATTCTTTAAACAAAAGAGATGTGAAGAATCCAGAAAGAAATGGTGATGCTCCCAGCTCCAGCAAAGGCAAGGAGAAAAATCAAGGTTACAATAGAACAAATCCTGCTCCAAGAAGAAATATATATGATGACAAAGATGCGAGAGGCAATGGTTATCATCAAAGGATCTCAAGGCAGAAAGGCTTCAGAAGTACATCAAGGAAACCTCCATCTCCCAGGTACCAAAGTTCATTTTTTGGTTATTGTTATTCCTGTTCAAACTTTGGTCATATGGCAAAAGACTGTAAATTATATCATAAAGATAGATGTTATAGCCTCCGACAACCTCCAAGAAACAATTTTGCAAGAAGAAACCATGAATTCTTATTCATGTACAATGTAGAATGCCTCAAGTGTCATAACATTGGTCATATGGCACGAGATTGTAACTTAACATGGGCTCTTACACAAGCTAGAACCATGCAAAAGAAGAAAGTTACACAGGTATGGAGAAGGAAGGAAATACAATCTGAAAGTCCCTTGAGCTCTCCAGCCAACAACATATGTCATTGGCCTAAATTTTGAGAATCTAAGCATCTTATGAGAAGACACTGCCAAATGAGATGATGCATACAGTTAGGGGGAGCCTGCAATTCTTGATCATTAGTGCTGAAGCTATTAGTGAAAGAGTTCCTATGAAATCCTTGTTGAGCTATATTAGCAATCATTCTTTGATGAAGATCATTTCTCAAGAATACTCCATTAAAGAACATGATTCTATAATAGGACAAATAATTATGATGCTGATATTACAGATACTGAATGTATTGACTCGGGAATTTAAATGTGAGAACAGATAAATTCTGGACACTGATAGAGACAGTCTTCAAACAATAGATACATCTGGAATGGAATTTGAAGTAAGAGCAGCTGGCAGCACATAAAAAACTGAAGCATTGCAAAAAAAATGCAGATCAACAATTGTATTTAAAAGACAGTCACAGATTGGATATCTGAATCTGCAAAGATATGTACAAGAACGCAAGGAAAAGATGGCTCATAGGAAGGAGAATGTTGTGCAGTCAAGCATAACTTAAGCTGATACAGATCACTTAAGGAATATAGAAAAAACAAGGCACAACCCCTCACATTTTTGTCCAAATGCAATGATGATTGAATACTAGATGGTAGTAACTTAAGGGGAAGCACAAAGACACAAATAAACTCAGATCTGAAGAAAGACAATCTCAGTAGCAGTCTCTCTCTTGATTCGAACTATGAAGGTATCTCAATTCTGCCTATGGAGACATCAATATGGATTGAGCATGAAAGCCTGGACTTGGACACTTATGTATGGCCATTTGCAATCTGAATGAAAGCATTAAAGTAGAGCATCCTTAAGCATTGTTGAAGCCATGATAAAGCAGTTCTAAGACATGAAGATGATAAAGCATCAATCCTTCTATCTTGAAGAAGAAGAGTACTATGACAGGGGGATTCACAGACCCATGAAGATCTACCATTCATGAAGAACAGAAGCAATTTGATAGGGGGAGTCCCAGAGCACTCCTTTTCCATTGATGTCAAAGGGGGAGAGAAGAAGAATATTGCCATCAATAAAAAAGGGGGAGATTGTTGACCTAGGTTGTCATTGATGTCAATATGGCAATATTCTGGATACTAGAGGATGACATGAAGCCAAGGGGATGCAGAGCAGATTCATGAAGAGACAGGAGCAAGGCCATCAGGATAGCTGAGCCATATATATATATGCGGAAACAGACATATATGCAAGGAGGTCCTTGAAAGACGCTGCCAGGCCAGAAGAGAAGACGGAGATGAGAGGAGCAGACAGAGTCACCAGAGGAACAAATGGAGCCAATAGGAGCAGACCAAGCCATCGGAGAGCCATGTCAAAGCAAGAGGAACGTTGCCTGTAATATATATGCCAAAACAGGCATATCAGAGCAAGGAGGCATATCGGAGCCAAAGAAGAGGAGCAAATGGAGCAGACGGACCGAGAGGATCAGATGGAACAAGAGGAGACGGACCGAGAAGAGCAGATGGAGCAAGAGGAGCCAAGAGGAGCCACATATATATATATGCCATAGAAGAGGAGCAAACAGTGGCAGATGGAGATGAGAGAAGCTAACAGAGCATGAAGCACCACCAGAAGAACCATGTATATGTATATGTCACATATATATGCCAAATCAGAGGAGCACACAGAGATCGATCAAAGGAGCATAGAGAAAGAGCAGAGGACACAACCATCGTAGCAACAGAAGAGTAAACAAAGCTATCGGAGCCATAAAGGAAGTAGATAGCTATCGGGAGCCATCGGGAGCAAAACAACTATCGGGCTTGTAAAACCCATGTATGCATGCTTTAACGTTATCGGCGGTTAAAAACCATATAAACTATGCATATATGTGTTTAACACTATCGGGAGCCATCGGAGGAGAAAACCCAAAGAAGAGGAGCTATCGGAGCATATCGGAGCAAGAGGAGCCATCGGAGGAGCAAATGCAGCAAACAGAGCCATATATGCCATAAACTCATATATCGGAGGCCAAAACTCATAAAATTCATATATAGACAGGGCTATATACACTATCATCGCAACAGGGCCAAAGGATACTCTATCGGAGGAGTAGAGCTATCGCATATCACGTATGACAATAGCAAGGTTCATGAGCGGAGCAACATATATATATATATATATATATATATATATATATATATATATATTATAAATAAAGTATAATGGAGGCGTACAAAGAGCGGAGGAGTATATATATAGAAAGGCGATATAATAACATGGACCCACGGCTCCATTATAAACTGCCTAAATGTAATATCGCATCCGCTATGTCGTTGGTCTCAAAGGGCTGTCACTCCCAAAACCTCCGATTGTGATATACGGTTGTGGACCCGACGGAGGCATTAAAACCAGTCTTATGATATATCGCATCCGTCATTTTGGAGCAGGTATCGCAAGTGGTTTAGGCCTGCCACATTAAAAACGCCAATTGCGATAATAACACGGACCTGACATGGGATTGTGTTATGGTTAAATGTTTTATCGCATCCGCCCATCGCACATGTTATGAAGCCCTGCCACATGAAAGCGCCGATTGCGATAGGAGCAGTGGACCCAGCAGACTTATTATAAACAGTTGAATGCTATATCGCATCTGTGGTAATCGCGATGTATGAAAGGACTGTCAACCACAAAACGCCGATTGCGATATGGGTGTGGACCCGCTGCGGAATTATGTTATGGTGTAATACCATATTGCATCCGCCCATCGCCTATCTGACTAGAAGGGATGATTGCGATTACACATGGACCCGAAGGGGTTATCAACTGCTATTTAATTCAATATCGCATCTGATCCATCGGAGCAGTGGAGGATCGGCCATCGGCGAAGTCATGGTTGTGATATATAAAGGATCCCCGGGAGTCACGAATCACCGATTGCGATTTAAGCGCAGACCCGATGCAGAAATAAATATGAGTGTGATATTTTCTGAAGTCCACCCTTTTAGTGTTTGCCTGTGGTTTTATCATATTCCTGTGTAATTTGATATTTGACCTGCGCGGGATTTGGAAGTAGAAATGCAATACAATAACGCTCTCGATAGTTCAGGAGGCCTGAACTAAAGTTCAAGAGGCTGATTCATGGCGATACAAATTGCCATCGGACGTGGCTTTCCGTTAAATGAAACAAAACTCTGTGTATGCCCGACATCATTGCCAAGCGGAGAGTCGTTATAGTTTTAACTAGGAAGATGTGTTCTTCGGTGGATCGTTTGGACCCAGCCATTGATTGAACGTGTCTTGTGAATATTGGAACGCTTGGATAGATAGAGGAAGCCATGGATTGGGAAGACAAAGAGTCAGCATGTAAGAGGAAACGAATGGACAGAGACATGGAATGAATAAAATAGCAAAAATACAGGACTGTGGGTGGCTGTTGGCATTATGAAGAACCAGAGTGTGAGATAGCAGAAGCAGCAGCAGTAAATGTTGTTGAAGGCTGTTGAACACTGTGGAAATAAGCTGGAGGAGATAGAGGTAGTGAGAGGATCCAACAGAACAGAAAGAGGGTAGCAGGGCTAACAAGACAACAGACAGTCAAAGGGGAGAAGCAACCAGTTGAGATTATAAGCTTCAATAAGAAGTTGTTCTTTATGCAGAGCTTAGTTTAGCTAATAGTAGACTGAATAAAGATGCATGAAGACATTATCAGAAGTCATGAAGGGTACTGGACACTCTGTGTGGGCAGTATGAAGAATTGGGAAGACTACTTCAAGAGAACATTGGTTGTCATTGATACTATAGTTTGGAGACTACAGTGAAGCTGTAAATAGACAGAACTCAGCAGAGAAGACTTCTGAGAGCAGAATTGAATAGGATTGGAGTCCTTGGGGCTGGTGCCTCAAAAGCAAGAAGAATAGGAGTCCTTGGGGTTGGTGCGTCAGAAGTAAGTAGGATTGGAGTCCTTGGGGTTGGTGCCTCAGAAGCAAGAAGGATTGGAGTCCTTGGGGTTGATGCCTCAGAAGCAGGAAGGATTGAAGTCCTTGGGAGTTGGTGCTCCTAAGTCCAAGATTGGTGTCTTGGCAAAATAGAGTTGGTGCTCTGGAGGTTGGAGCCTCACCAAAGTCCAAGTTGGAGCTTGGCAACTGATTGTGACCATCTATATATTGTATTTATTTTACTGCACAGTTATATTAATAAAAGCATTTATTCTTGCTGTTCATTTTGTGTTCTGAATATATATGTTTTAACTGGTAAAACAATAGTGGGAAAAATAAATACTAATTCACCCCCCCTCTCAGAATTTCCAACAGCATGAACCACCAAACTTAATTTTATATGTCTTTAAAGAAAAGCATAACAACCATTCATTCAACAGCCAACTCATGGCATTACGAATAGTGTAGCTCCAATTCACGTCGAGTTCACCATATGATACTTGGTAATGCCCATAAGTATTCAACGAACACTGTTAGAAAATACACCATCGGTATTCGGCTTACACTTCGAGTGCACAATCACGATTTCAATTCAATGTTTCAACCAACTTTGTGGGAGTTTACACCAACGTTCAGAACTTAATGAAAATATTGCACAATATTCAAGTCTTCACGTAGAATGCAACAGTACCCTATGCACCATACCAACTCACAATATATAACAGGTCATTTTTCAACGTAGAGATATGCACCATAGTTTGTGGTTATAGCCCTTCAAATTTGTTCACTCACCTTTCTAGGAAATTCACACCGAAACTCGACTCCCAATGTGATCGGTTCTCCTATAGTAGTCTCGAGGATAACCCATTCAACGCACAAGCAGCAGAGAATAACCCGTTTAACATTCAATCATTGCACTTCCTTTACTTAGTACTCAATGTACCAAGCACATAGGGACAGAGGATGGCATGGATTAGCAGATATGACAGACTGCAAAAAAAAAATGACGGAAGGGAGTTAGAAGGGCCAGGGGTAATTCCATGAATAACTTCTTGTCTATTTCATTAAGATAGAATATGGCTATATACAAGGAGAGGGAGACTATTGGGTTTCATCTCCCAATGTATTTTAGTCTTCCAACTTCTCTTATTTTTATATTTACAATTTACATAGGATTCCTAATCCCAAAGTTTAGGTGTTCAACATATCTCTTTTTTCTACTTACTACAAATTAACCATTACATGTAATAATCAATTCAAGGGATGACCCATTTAGTTGTAAGGTTTACAAAATTTATTCAATATTCATCAAAAATTAACGACGAGAGAGGAAAAGCATTTGACATGAAACACAATCTAAAATAAAAGCAAGTTCAGGGAAACAACTTACTCAAATGACGGAAGTCCATTTGTGGTGTATCAACATTCATTGCAAGTAAAGCCATATTTAAGTGGTTGTCTTCTCCCTCCAATTTAGGGTTAGGTTGAGGTGGAGAAAGCCACAGAGAGGGTGATCTCTCAGAAGATGTTGATCACAATGGAATAATGAGAAAATTCTTGACATCCTTGCAAAAATTACATCCACCGAACATTCATCAGAATTACAACTTTTTCCTTTATGTCACAAGAACTATAGACCAAGAGCATTATGAACATGCATTCTCCGTGAAAAATCTCTTGTGTTAGAACTTCTATAAATTATCCAAAGTCTTATTGAAATGGTTGAAATACACACTTCCCACTACATCACTGGATATGTACACATGCTTACCGTTTTAACCAACAGAATTTTTGTGTGCATAGTATGCTTAGACCCCATATGGAGAGCTCATGGAAGATGGAGGCAACGAGTTCCAATCTATGTCGATTGAAATGAAGCACAATCTCTTTTCATTCTAATCAAATCTCTGTGGATTGAACCGAAGCAATGACCAACCATGTGGGAAAACGAATAGAGTGTTTGTCGAAAGACAAGGAGGGAACATTTCAATTTCTTTATTAAAATATTTATTAATTATTTTGTAATGTGCAAGAGGAGACGAATGGATGAAATCACAACCTTCCCCACTATTATCAACAAAGCATATTCCCTTAACATTCAATCCCATCCATTGATTTAAATATATATATATATATATATATATATATATATATATATATATATATATATATATATATATATATATATATATATCTATATATATATCTCCAAAACTACATCCATAAGTTGAAATAGGTATACCTATTGGGAAAATAAATAAATAAAAATTAACATATCAAAATTGTGAAGATAAAAATAAACAAATAGAAATGAAAAATATTATTAAAAAAAAGTCACGTTCCATGTAAATTAACATCACGACTCCCAACATCCTCCAAAAAATAACTTTAGTTGTAATGGTATCTATTAAAAAATAATAAATGACTATATATATATATATATATATATATATATATATATATATATATATATATATATATATATATATATATATATATATATATATATTATTTTTTTTCTTTTTCTTTTTCTTATATAATTAACTTTTGTATTTTATTGAAATATTACACTTCTATTATTATATATAAGCAAGCCAAAATTCTTTATTTTATCATAAATGTACATAAATTGTAAGCATGGAAAAACTAGAGTAGACAGTGTCTACGATGAGGTGTTGTCTGCAAAAAGTTTTAATGTCCTAAAGTGAGTGTAAGAGAGACCATCTTTCCATGAGAGGGAAACTAGGTGGTCTCTTAGAGGGTTCAAAGACCGAATTAAAATAGAATTGGTCCATAGAAAAGTAGATAGTACTAACACTAAGGAGACAAGAACAACAAAACAACATGGAAAACTAGGAAGAAACAGAGGTTGAGTGAGCCTTTCCTGGGAATTTAGCAAGCCTGACCGAGCTACTTCATTGCCTAGTCATACTTGGTTAGGTTGTGTTGAACTTGATCCCTTTGAGCCTTTTCATGTTGAGCGTTGTCCCTTTGAGCTTGGTACTACTGGTTAAGGTAGAAGAATGGTTCATCAAATCCTTCAAGCAGATATGAAGGGCGCTCCCACCCAACAACCACAATCTCGGGTAGTTGTTTTCCTCCTTCTGAAAGGTTTCAACCTTGGTGGAAGTGAGGACACCCTTTTGAAAGGTTTCTCATGTTAGCGCTACTTGATTCATTAATGATAAGGGCAAGGTGGAATCAATATCGTGTAGCGTGATCAAAGCATGGATGCCACCTTGCCCTTATCATTAATGAATCATGTAGCACTAGCATGAGAAACTTGCCTCACCTTGGTGGAAGTGAGGACGCCCGGATCTGGGATAGTATAAATAAAAAATTAACATAAATAAATATAAACAAATAGAAACGAAAAATATTATTAAAAAAATGATGTTTTATGTAAATTAACAACACCACTCCTAGTGTCTTCCCAAAGCTAAATTAACATGTATTGTTTTCTCCCTCATTGTATGTTTAACATTCAAAGACAACATTCCATTTCTACAAACAACTTATTATTATTATTTGTAACACCCTCATCCCACATTTACCCAAGAAATTGGCCAACTGGGGTAAATATGTGACGAGAGGCCACTATAATGGGATTCAACCTCCTAAGTCACCTTAAGGAATTGGAATTGACATATACACACCACACAGACCTTCCACATTAGCAACAAAACTCCTAGGGGCCATCCCAACCACTTAGGTAACCAACCCCTGAGACCAACTGAAGTTTTAGTGCATCAAACCCATGGATGCTCCCTTGATATGGACAATGGTGCATCTAGAAGGCTCCAGACGCTCCCACAACAAGGGAAAGGGAGCGTCTAGGGATTTTTTTCCCTAGTGTTGTGCCTACAACTCCAAGATTTGTGTCACTTTTTCAGGCCCAGAGCTTAGGACACTGCCCAAAACTCCATGACACTTTCAGAATTAAAAGATAACAATAGAATAATGATACAAATGCAATTACTTGAACAAGGACTTGACTGGAACCCTACTAGCCATGACATATATTTTGTCAAACAAGTCACAAATATGTAATTTGCATGTTTAAACAACAGATCTGAGGATGTGGGTCTCATACTTATTTGAGAATCGATAAAAATCATTGTTCCCTTATATCATTAATTGCATTATCATCTATTAGGTCATATATTCATTTTTGATTCAATTTCAAGTCAAAACATGATGAGATCCATACATCATCATTGTCATAATACATGCTTATAACCAACATAATAACAAAAAAAATATCAAGGATACATCAGCCACAGAATCCACATATAAACCAATACGTGTACACATGAGATACCAAGGAGAGAAACTCTTATTAATGAATGAAAAATCCAACTCGTTATGGGACTACCATGTGCCACTGGATCATAGATTGGCTAAGCCAAATATCTCTTCAACCAATCACCCATGTGCCATATTCCAGGCATGAATGTGGGACTCAAACCAAAAGAACCAACCAGGTGTTGAGGCCTCGAAAATCGCTGCCACAACAAAGGGGATACCACCCGGTCCGGACCTTAATGCAACTCCTTTTCCGTTTGGAATAGTGGTTCCGACTGGGGATAATGGGACCAGTTTCCCAAGAAGTATAAGTGAATGGGATGGATGAATGACTTATGAGATAAGATGGTAATGAGCGGACAACTAAACTATAAACAAAATGTAATAACTATAATCGGATCCCGGGACTTATTACTAGGCAAAGCGTAGCGTTTGATGATCTGTGCTTTAAGGCAGGCATATAAATGACTCTAACACTTTAAGCATAGACGTTTGAACCATTTAAACATTGCTCTGCATAATTAGTTATGCAGAGCGATTAGAGCGAATTACTACGCTTTATCATTCATATCATTGATACATGCATGAGTGAAAGAGATAACAAATCAACACAAACATTCAATAGTGAAGTGAAATGACGATTCGCTGTTATATTGCATACATGCATTCAACAATAGCAAAGATAATAACACAGCAATTCATATAATCAGAAAGAACACAGATACAGATAATAGTACCATGTAAGCTGATCGATCAATCCAGTACATCAATCACTATGTCGCAGTCCTTCCTTCCAATCGGAAAGCATTCCAAACAACAGACAGTCGTGCGCAATTGTATAAAACAGCCTTCTAATAAAAATTCAGAACCATTGGTCGAGTTTCACAAAAAGAATATAGACTGAAGCACAATAGTGCTAACTTCAGCCTTTAAGTCTTATTACAAAATTTTACGACCCTTTCCAAAACAATGAAAGGGTCTATAAATACTATACTAATCTAAATATCTAAACAACTGAAAAGCTATTAAATTGGCATCAATAAATGTTTGTTCCATCTTTTTTGGCAATCTGGCAGTTGGCGGCAATGCTTCATTCGATGGGTTCTTTGCCTTTACTCCTTAGCTGACATATCGCCAGCATTGGCTCTACTTCTGGTGGAGTGTTGAGACGCGAAGTTAGCTGAGCATCATATGTAGCATCTTGAATGTCGAGGATCAGGTATCCGAGGGCATCTGTTAAACACTTGAGAGCAGACCTTTGAGTATGTGGCTTGATTAGAAAGAGCCAATATGCATCAGAGGTTAAAGTATTTACTCCGGTAATTAATTTCCTCTGTTCCTCCAAGTCAGGATAACTTGATTCTTCAAGCATACCTGCTGTTGTTATGCTTCCAGGTGTGCACTTGGAGATCATGTTCGCCAAATAAAGTGTATCATTGACTAGGTCGATCATATTGCTGGCAATTATTTTACACCTGGAAGCCGCCCTTTCTGCTTTCATTACCTGAGTGTTCCATTCCGTGAAGAGGATGTCTTTGTACGTTTCATGGATTCGGGACAAATTCGCCGCTTTCCCTTCGTCAGTATCTTGCCACTCAATATAATCGGATATGGCTTCTTCGGCCTGATCTAGCTCATTCCTGGCCTTCTCTATTTGCTCACACACTGTTGTAGATATTTCGCATAATTGCTCAGCCTTAGCAAGTTTTTGACATAAAAGTCTGATCTGAGACAGTAATGCGCCATTTATTTGAGTTGCCTCTGCTCTGAAGACTTTCACATTCTGTGTGCTCTTGATACCTTCGAGCTGTGTTGATAGTTGAGCTATTCGCTCATCTTTTGATTTCATCATCAGCTCATTTGATGCTTCCAACTGTGACAATGCCTCCGACAATTCTTTTGCCTTCTGAGTTTCACTTTGGTCTATCCTTTGTCTTTCAATTTGCAGTTGCTGGGTTAACAAATTGTTCTCTTGCTGTTGAGCCAGCAACTACTCTTCCACCTGTGCTGCTTTGTTTTTCGCCTCAATTACCTCCGCCTGTAATGCATATATTTCATGGTCCTTAGTCTTCAACAGAAGACTTACCTCTGATGCTTTGTCGATAGTTGCTGCAGAATAAGCTCCCGCGAATTGCGACAGCTTTGTTAGATCATCGGAGGGATCCAAATCCTCCTTCCAGACCATATTTCCCGTGACTGTTTGCTCAGGAAAGATAGAAGGTTGATCAAGCCTTCGTCTTTTCTTAGAGCGCTTGATAATGGCTCTATGCTTTGGGCTATAGAAAATATCCAGGGGAGGAATTTCTTCCACCTGGAGAACAATTTGATCGAAAGGGTCCTTATTGATAATCTCAACATCCTGTGAAATGGGTGGGCCGCTGGTTCCTCCTAGAACCTGAGAAGAAGTGATATCGGGCGCATCGCTTGTTTTAGAGGAGCCTGTGTCTTTGGAGCCTTCCTTACCACTGATAATGGAATCGAATTGATTCCATTGTTTAGTCAATTCAGGATCAATGGAAGATTGCTTATGGGCTTTGCTCCGTTCTTTCTCTTGTTCTAACTTCTGCTGTTCTTCAAGTGATTTTCGCTGCTGCTCCTCTTGCGTTTTCCGCTGCTGCTCCTCCAATTCCTTTTTCTGCCTATCTGCTAGTTCTTTCTTTAATCTTTCTTCTTCCTTCTTCTTCCTCTGCTCTTCTTCCCTCTGTGTCTTTTGCTGCCTTTCTATCTGCTCCTTTTTCTGCCTCTCTGCTTGCTCTTTTTTCTGCTTCTCAGCCTGCAGCTTTTTCTGTCTTTCCTCCTGTTGTTTATCCTGTTCTTTAGTTGTAACAGGAGGTGAATGTATCTGTTGCCGACCAGGCTCGCTTGAGGAAGACGCTGGGGTTGTGGATAATAACTCTAGGGGCAGAGTTTGCAACCTCTGCTCCCTAAGTTTATTAAACTCAGTCAACGCCTCATCGTTGTATTTCATTATGGCAAGCTATTTGACTTGGCTTATTGTCTCGGCACCTACGAACAAGTCATCAAATATATCCTCTTGATGATCAACTTTTGTTAATTTTGCTTGTTCTAGGGCAATGTAGGCAGTTTTCTTTGGATCATAGAGTCTGCTTGGGAGAGTGGCCAGGGATAAAGCTTGGATTTTTGCTGCTTCTTTTTCTGCATGCTTGTAATTAAGCAGAGTAAAAACCCCAATTCTTAAAGGAAAAGAGGGCCAACCTTTCTTCTTCTCTTCTTTGAGAGTTTGTGTGACACTGTCGGCCATAATCTGGTAGCAGATTTCCCGGGCTAACAGCTTGTCTGGGATATACAAAGGGAGGACATGTGGCCTAGCCTTACTCCCAAAAACTCTGATATAGGAGAAATACTCTTCCCCAAACCAACTCGCTACGGCAGGTAAGTCAAAGGAGGCTTCATAAGAAATTCTGGAAATGGGTCTGTCAAAAATAGAATAGTAAATGGGCGCCATGAAACCATTACAAATTTGGTACAAGTGGTCCTTGTAAGAGGACTTCCACAATTTCTGATGGTATAAATGAATGGGTGTTGGATCCTGGGTGGTCCATCTCCAACCGAGGACAGGAAACTCAGAATTAAGACACAGGGTATCCATAATGTAAGCAGAATAATAGAATGGAGGGATTTTCCTTTCGGAGACTATAGTTTTGTTTCTGAATTCACGAACAGCTACGACCAATTTATCGGAAAGAATAGTGGCCCAGTCCATGATTATAGAATTGATAGCCACTTCCATTAGGGGAACCATGTCAATATTGATATTAACAGAGTCCTGTAATCCCCACAATCTACACATCATAATCCCCGCATAGCAATAGGGAGAAGCCAAAGAAACATTGGAGTACTTACCCGAACTTTCATGCTTGTGCTTGGCTGGGTTCTGCCTCCAATCTCGGAGGGGTTCGGATGGTGATTCATTTTCTTTTGCGAATTTCTCCACGAAGGTTATGTTGTAGACTAGCTCCGGTTCAGGCAGATGATACATTCGCCTCAGGTCATCAGGCTTGAATGACCCGAAAATCCTTCCGTCCCTTGTATGGAAAGTTCTATCAGTGATGGGGATTTCTTCGATTGCCCAGCGCACCACGTCTGTGTAAGGGAGAACCTGCTCTCTGGCCGCTATTCTGTGTAAAAAGGAGTCGGCCAAGTATTTGAGCGTTGCATCAGACTTCATTAATACATCTACACTAGCCGTTCTCACTGTCACTTTTGGTTGCTCGGCCTCCAACAGATTATATGTGCCTTGCCATGTGGTCCTATGAAGACCAGCGCACGTAGTGTCCGAGATTAAGCCTTTCTTTGAAATTGGAGCAGCTTGACCTGCAACAGATGTTGTAGTAGAACCAGAACTCCTCTTATTTTTCTTCCCCATCATGTTCAGGCTTTCTTCAACAAACGAACTCTACACAAGTGCGAGAGAAATCGTAACACGAGGAATAATGAAGACAAAGCATAATTGGAAAGGTATATATCACTTGAAGCGTGGCGCTATTAATCTTCAAAAAGTGGCTGCGGATCCAATCACTGGTAAGAGATTGCATATGCATTAATGGTGATTTTAAGGCTTGCTACCCATTAAATGACCATTTACGCTGTTATTCAGTTGAATGACCACCCAACGCGTGCAACAGATATGATATGCCTTAGACGCAAGTATTCGTTAATCGAAGGGGCAAGGTTATTAAATACGCATGCATTACCTTATCCCTGCATTTAACGGCATTTTGAAATCTGCGCCTTATCAACCGGATTTAAATATAACTTTAAAGCTTAAAACAATCACTTTTTGAAAATGCCGATTACCGATGAACAATGTCGCATCGCATGGGGGGAGAGTGTTACATTATTGTTTGAAAGTAGCCCTGGCGAACGCCGATTGCGATATCGCATTGGACTAGCATATGAACCCATTACCAGATGCAATTTAAGTGATTTGCCGAACTCCGATAGCGAATTCGCATCGCATCGGGGAAAGAGTTGGGCGCCTTATAAAAATGCATGGGATACCGCCGACGGCCGATAGCGATATCGCATCGGGTCGGGGTTTATAACTTAACGCGTTTTCTCATAAGAGGCAGTGCCGATAGCCGATCGCCGATATAACGTCGCATCGGGGTGTGAGATATGTGCTCCTTTTGTGTATGCCATGAATACCGCCGATTGCCGATAACGATATCGCATCGGCAAAGGCCAAAGTGCCGTTTAAGTGCGTCTCTCTTGTCATTGCGATATGCGATCTTGCGATCGCTTTATCGCAATAACAAAAGATTGTTTTATTTTGGTAACATTGTTATTCGAAAAAGGCTTCATTTTACATACTTATTTGATTATCATGGCTTTTTCGAACAAATTCATTAATACCAATTAATTTCTAAAAGGGACCCATTTCATACGTTGATTATTTGTAAATACAGATGATATGAAATGGGGGGTTGTTGTAGGACACAACAATTGGCGATTCGTTGGTAGAACCAGTTATCTCTGAAATTAACTTAAACATTCAAGTCTTTTATAAATAGAAACTCAATCAGAAGGAGAAATTTCTAATATAACTAGATATTCATGTGTTCTGACAAAAGTGAATTCTATTTTGTTAACTTCGTCCCATTAAGTTTAAAGAAACCAAATACATAAAAAGTTTCTAAAATAAGTCTTTATTGGTTCATAATGATAAAAATAGAAAACTTTCCCATATCAGCTTTTATAATTAACTCCTTTGTCATAGGTAGAGCCTCTGTTGCCAACAGACATTTATAGTCTCGATAGGGATACCTTTTAACCATAATATTGTCTACTTTTCCATTCACATAAGAGTGTGATTAACAGAACGAATCCATAAAATGTTTTCATATTTCACTTCTTCATCTATTTTTCTTTGTAATAAATAAGATAAAAAGCCACTGTCCTGGTTTGGTAGCCAGCTTATGACAATGCCATTCACTGGTAATAAGTTAACTGATCAAGCCGGCTCGTGATGAGACCCCTTGTCTTGAAATTTCAAGCCATTACCCTGTTTTGGTAGGCAGTATTGGTAATGTCAGTTAAGCTATTTCCCTATGAACATGGTAAGCAGGCTTATGATAAGACCTCTTATCTTTAATCTTTTATATTTTAGAATTACACTCTGAATAATCACATCCTTTAGTGAATGGGGTGAACAATTTTCTCCTTAAGAGCCGATGGATGACAAGTGAAGAGTTGAAGATACTGAAAAATGGTTTAGCCTCTATTTCTTTTAACAGATAACCTTTGGAGACTATTTTGGAAACAGAAAATGATTCAGAACTTTTACCTCCTGAGAGGAGTCTTCAAAATTTAGATTAAAATTTCAGAACACAAGGATATCTAATTTCCTAGAAACTATTTCTTTTGAGTGAGGATTCTATTATCTAGAAACAAGTATTTATATTATTTCTGTGAGACAGCTTCCTTAAACACAACAAAAGGTCAATGTAGGTACTCTACAGTTTTATTTCCTACTAATCCTACAAACTACGCAAATCTAAAAAAGGAGAAGGGGTTACCTTCTCAGTTAAAGAATTTCTTCAGGACCAGGCCATTGACGGGGAGAGAATCTCTCAACCCTGATAAGCTTTGCAATATAAAAGTTGAATGGCCTATCTTTTCACAGATCTGAAATGGTCCAAGCCACATTTTCTGAAATTTGGTATGCTTGCCTTTATCCTCATGGGCCTTGTCCCATTTGAGAACTAAGTCACCAACTTGAAGTTGTTTGGAAGAGGATGATGCTGAGTCAAAAGATGCTTTGATGATTTGTTGATGCTTAGCATGAGTGATTCTGGCCTTTTCCCTTTCTTCTTCTAATTTGAGAATTTGGTCATGTCTAAGTTGGATAGAAGAAGACGGAGTCTCTTGAATAAACTGGACTAGGGCTAAAGATGGAAGAACAAGATTTGTAGGCAACACGGCTTCTTTTCCATATACCAGATTGAAAGGAGAGGTCCCTATTGAAGCCTTTTGTGTTATTCTATCAGCCCATAATGCAAAGACCAAAGATTTATGCCAGTTTCTATGATTCTGTTCAACAGTTCGCTTAATGATTTTGATGAGGTTTTTATTAGTAGATTCGGCTAAACCGTTTCCCTGGGGATAGTAATTGGAAGAATATTTCAGTTTAAACCCCCTTTTAATAGCAAAATCATATATAGCGTTTCCTGAGAAATAAGAAGCATTATCGAAAACAAGAGCGTTTGGAACACCGAACCTGGTAATGATGAATTGGTCGATGAACTCGATGATTGCCTCTGCATTTGCTGCCTTCAAAGGAATAGCCTCTACCCATTTAGTAAAATAATCAGTAGCGGTAAGGATATACCTATGTTGTTTGGAAGATGGTGGAGTAATTTCCCCGATGATATCTAATCCCCATTGTTCGAATGGCTGTTCAATGTTGACAGGTTGCAGAGGGAAAGCGGGTTTTCGTTGTCTTCCACCAGATGTTTGGCAATTAAGGCATTTTCTTACGTGCTCATGGCAATCTCTAAATAGAGTAGGCCAATAATATCCAGCATGAATAATCTTATGAGCTGTTGTGTCGGCTCCAAAATGTCCTCCAGCTAGTCCATCATGTAGCTCCTGCAGAACCTTTAGTGCTTCAGGTTTCTCAAGACATCTTAGCAGGATTGAATCATAATTTTGTTTAAACAACCCATCATCAATGAGAGTGAAATTCTTAGCTTTCAACCTAATGGCCCTTTTATTTTTGTAAGATAAATTTGGAGGAGCGTAACCGTTCTTCAAATAAAATATCAAATCAGCATATTGAGATTCAGAATCAGTGACACTTATCTGATTGATGGATTTAATCTGATCTTCATCGCTTGATTCGTGAATGTTTGATGCTCCTGCCAATATCCTGCAAAAATCTTGGCCCCTAACAATCCTTGCTGGCTTTATTTCTAAGTCATACTCTTGAAGCGCTGTAACCCAATTGGCTCTTTTTTCACCCAATTCTTTCTGAATTAATAGTTGTCTTACCGCTGGGAAAGGAACTATAACTTTCGTATGGGTTTTCAAAAGGAAGGGTCTATAATGTTTGACTGCTTTGAACACAGCAAAGGCTTGTTTCTCCACATCTGAATAATTTAATTCGGCACCTTGAAGATTTGAACTAAAAAATGATATGGGTGCTTCTAGGTTGTTATCATTCAGTTGTGTAAGTACTGCAGCATATGAAGTGTTGGATGCAATAGTATATAGTGTAAAATGATTAGAAAAATTCGGGGTATTCAAAGCTGGGGCATTGATTATTGACTGTTTGATAACATCAAAAGCTTGCTTTTCTTCTGATCCCCATTTGAAGACTGAATTCTTCTTGATCATTGTCTGAAGAGGTAATACAATCTGTGAAAAATCTGGAACAAATCGTTTGACAAAATTAATCTGACCTAAAAATGACTGCATTGATTTCTTGTTATGTGGGAAAGGGATTTCAGAAATTTCATTAATCCGATCAGGATCAATATAAATACCATTTTTGGATACTATAAAACCTAAGAGTTTTCCTTGGTCTAGAGCAAAGAAGGACTTTTTTGGGTTTAGAGAAATACCATATCTTTTGCATCTCTGAAAGATCTGATTTAAGTCGTGCAAATGATTATCTCTTTTCTTAGAATACACAGTAATATCGTCTAGGTAGACGACTACTGATCGATTAATTAACCCTCTGAAGGCCATGTCCATAGCTCTCTGAAATGTCGCTCCGGCGTTTATAAGACCAAAAGGCATTTTCTGATATGCATAGGTTCCCCATTTTGTCTTGAATGTAGTTTTGAGCTGGTCATCGGGATGTACCAGAACTTGATTGTACCCTGAAAAACCATCTAGAAAAGACATCAATTCAGAACCTGCCACCGATTGGAGAATTTGCTCCATAGTGGGCAATGAGAAGTTGTCTTTTAAGCTCGCTTTGTTTAAATTCCTGAAATCAATACAAATTCGAATGTCGCCATTTTTCTTCCTGACTGGCACCATGTTAGAGACCCAGTTTGAATGTCGGACTGGAAAAATAATTTTGGCTTTTAAAAGCTTATTAAGCTCCGACTTAATCTGGCTCTCCAAATTTGGGTGTATTTTTCTTAATTTTTGCTGAATTGGTTTTTTATCAGGAAGCATAGGAATGGTATGCTGGATAATAGATGTATCGTATGTCTTTAAGTCATCATATTTCCAAGCAAAAACCTGTTTGTTCTTTCTCAACAATTTAATAAATGCTCCCTTTTCATTCTGAGATAGTCCTGTTCCTAAATTGATGTTTTGAGGAGATTCATTGGTTCCTAGATTTATCAATTCAAACCTAAGGGTAGAACTTTGAAGCTTTGTGTTGATTATAGGTTTAAACCTATCTTTGATATCGTAAAGATCTTCTAATTTTACCACTGGTTTGGGGATCAAATTTTCTTTGGGCACTCCTTTCATCTGGGAATCATGATCATCTTCCTCAATAACTTGCTTATCATAAGAATTCTCAGAAGTTAAAAACTGCAAAATATCATCGTCATGATTAAATACTCTCCAATTAGTGACATTGTCGGGAATTGAAGGTCTGAAAAGTAATTCTACGGAAAATCTATCAAGGTTGTAGTCTTCAGAAGGTAGAAGCTTTGAAGCTACATTGGCTAGCAAATCTGCGGCTGCATTTTGAGATCGAGGTATAGAAGAAATGTTGAATGCAAGAAAGTGTGAGGTAAGCTCCTGAACGAGCGATTGGTAATGTTTAAGGTGAGTTGAAAGGCAATGAATTGCATTTCTAACCTGTTTGACAATGATCTCCGAATCGCCGAATACCTTTCGATATTGTACCTTCAAGCCGATTGCTTTATATAATCCTTGGATTAAAGCCTCATATTTGGCTGTATTATTAGTGCACTCAAACTCTAACCTACAAGACAACATTGTCTTTTCTCCTTGCGGACTAACCAATATACATCCAGCTCCTGAACCTTCAGGGGACTTAGAGCCATCAAAATACAGAGACCAAAATAAAGGAATATTAACAAAAGTATCTACATTTTCCTCAGCATCATTAAAACATCTGGACCTATCAGTTTGTGAAAAAATTTCTATTTGAGATGTAAAATGATTGACTGAAAAAGGAGATGGTTGGGCAACAAAGTTGCCAAAGAATGATTCTGCTGAATAATTCCCCAAAATGTTATTATTGAATGCGACAGGCTGGTTTTCTTGCTCGAATTCAGTAACTGTGTGGGTCATATGTTTCTCACGATCGATCCTTATCTGATTTGGCTTTCCCTTGTAGGGAAGCCACATGTGTGACCAATCTGTAGAGATATACCCATGCAATTTTTCGGACCAATCTCTGCTCAATATTAAACCATAAAATTCGGGTATGTCAGCGATTAAGATGTCAATTCTCTAGACAATTATGGGGTCGGCTGACAACCTGATGGTTACAGAATTAATTTCTCCCACCACCTGCACTTTAGTTCTATCCAACTGTACAATATGAATTGCAGATTTCTGGGGTTCAATGTTCAGCTTAGAACAAACTGAAGCTGGCATTATATTAGATGAGGCCCCTGAATCTATTAAACAGTTGTGTAGGTTTCTATTATAAATCTCATAAGTAAGCAGGAAGGGTGCAGTGTGAGAATTTGATTTATCTCCGATCAAGACTGAATCGGTAATTTCAACCATGCCTGCAGGAGGCTGGCCTGAATCGTTGGCAGCTCTTGCACTGGGAAGGGGAATAGAGGGAACAGCATTTAACTCTTTAAGAAGTAGCTTTTGCTGATGCTTCAGTTTACTGAGTTCAAACATGGTTATATTTGCCTTGGTTTTCTTCATATCATCAACAATGTTATATTCCATGGAATCGGATACTACTAGAGTCTTGGATGTTGAAGGAGAACTAGAAGTTGAAGGCTGATTTGAAGGAACTACCACAGGTGACTTCTTTAGGGGAACTTTTTCTTTTGCTGTAGTAGCGCTTGCGCTCCTCTTCTTTGAAGTTGCCTGGGGGAGTTCAGAAGCAATTTTACTTCTAGTAGTAACCGGGAAGGCTTCTTCTTCATTCTCAGTATCAGAGTTTGGGAGTATAAAATCCCACATTCCGTGACATTCAGCCACTTCTTCATCATCATCGGTCTGTGGAGGTGTTTCCTCTTCCTCTTCTTCTTGGTCTGAATCGGCGTTAGATATAACATTAGGTGGCTTTGATTCGGATTTCTTAAAAGTCCTAAATGGTCTTTTGCTTGAAGTTTCGGCCACTTGCTTTTTAATCTCAACCATTTCATTAGACAATGTTTTAAGGACCTTCTGTAAACCTTCCATGTCATATGGGTTCTTGGGGGTTTTCTTCTTGGAATCTTCTTTAAACGAGACTTTTTTAGCTTTTCTATCTTCTAGAGCAGCTTTCTTTTCAAGAGCATTGATGCGCTTTTCAACTGCAAGTGCTTCTTTCATATTTTCAGCTAGGGTAGGTTTGCCAGCCCTGTCCACAAAGATAGCTATGTTGGCGGGTAGGGCAGTGATGTACCATTCGCTTCGGATTTGCTCACTTGGTTTAGAAGCGGTAGGGATTTTATTCAGTAGTTTATTAAATCTGGCATTAAATTCTTTTATTGGTTCCCTGTGCTCTATTCTCAAATTGGAGAGGTCATTTGTTAAAGTTGCTAGGGACCGGTCGTCTCCATACTTGGTGAGAAACTGCTCTTGGCATGTAACCCAACTGGTAATCGAACCAGAGGGTAAGGAAAAATACCAGGATCCTGCTGATCCTTGTAAAGTATAATGGAACAGTCTTACTACGACATCTTGCTCTGTCACTCCTTTTAGATTAACTGCTAACATGAAGTTGTTGATGTGTTCTTCGGCTTGGGTTCCATTATCTGGATTAAATTTAGGCAGCCATTTTTCGGGAGCATCTGGTAGATCATGTAATGGTCCAGGCATGTTGACAGCACCCGGTCTAGTCCATGGATCTGCCATTATGCTAGCGACAGTGGTTGTCACTACTGTCGGGGTTCCAGATGTTTGGTGAGGTATTGAAGAGTGAATAGGTTGGGATATTGAGGCTCCTGTTCCCTGATGAACAACAACTTGTAATGGAGGGGTGGGTGGTTGACTTTGCAGATGAGGAGATGAAATGGATGATATGGAAGAAAAATCCCCACTGTCAGATCCTTCAGTGTTTTTTTTTGGCTTTTTCCTTTGGGTAAAGGAAACTCAGTAGGTTCAATACCAAGTTTTTCGCTCTGAAGTCTGGTAAGAGGATGAGTGAGGTTGAACTGCGAAGTCGCACTGCTTTCTGATATCTCAGATTTCTGTGGTGAGATCGAGAAGCTCTGAAGTTTATGGATTAGAGACTGAACTTCAGGAGATTCAAGACTTAGTTGTTCTGGGATATGATGGGATTGAGCAGTGGTGATAGATTCCTCTTCTTCTTGGTTATAGGCTGGCGAACCAGTATGTAATTGAGAAGAACGAGGAGATTTGGAGGGAGAATTACTCTTAGAATGACTTGCCGATTTGGGTCGGCTTGCCATTCACAGTTGGCCCTCCTTCTAGCGCCAATTTTGTTGAGGCCTCGAAAATCGCTGCCACAACAAAGGGGATACCACCCGGTCCGGACCTTAATGCAGCTCCTTTTCCGTTTGGAATAGTGGTTCCGACTGGGGATAATGGGACCAGTTTCCAAAGAAGTATAAGTGAATGGGATGGATGAATGACTTATGAGATAAGATGGTAATGAGCGGACAACTAAACTATAAACAAAATGTAATAACTATAATCGGATCCCGGGACTTATTACTAGGCAAAGCGTAGCGTTTGATGATCTGTGCTTTAAGGCAGGCATATAAATGACTCTAACACTTTAAGCATAGACGTTTGAACCATTTAAACATTGCTCTGCATAATTAGTTATGCAGAGAGATTAGAGCGAATTACTACGCTTTATCATTCATATCATTGATACATGCATGAGTGAAAGAGATAACAAATCAACACAAACATTCAATAGTGAAGTGAAATGACGATTCGTTGTTATATCGCATACATGCATTCAACAATAGCAAAGATAATAACACAGCAATTCATATAATCAGAAATAACACAGATACAGATAATAGTACCATGTAAGCTGATCGATCAATCCAGTACATCAATCACTATGTCGCAGTCCTTCCTTCCAATCGGAAAGCATTCCAAACAACAGACAGTCGTGCGCAATTGTATAAAACAGCCTTCTAATAAAAATTCAGAACCATTGGTCGAGTTTCACAAAAAGAATATAGACTGAAGCACAATAGTGCTAACTTCAGCCTTTAAGTCTTATTACAAAATTTTACGACCCTTTCCAAAACAATGAAAGGGTCTATAAATACTATACTAATCTAAATATCTAAACAACTGAAAAGCTATTAAATTGGCATCAATAAATGTTTGTTCCATCTTTTTTGGCAATCTGGCAGTTGGCGGCAATGCTTCATTCGATGGGTTCTTTGCCTTTACTCCTTAGCTGACATATCGCCAGCATTGGCTCTACTTCTGGTGGAGTGTTGAGACGCGAAGTTAGCTGAGCATCATATGTAGCATCTTGAATGTCGAGGATCAGGTATCCGAGGGCATCTGTTAAACACTTGAGAGCAGACCTTTGAGTATGTGGCTTGATTAGAAAGAGCCAATATGCATCAGAGGTTAAAGTATTTACTCCGGTAATTAATTTCCTCTGTTCCTCCAAGTCAGGATAACTTGATTCTTCAAGCATACCTGCTGTTGTTATGCTTCCAGGTGTGCACTTGGAGATCATGTTCGCCAAATAAAGTGTATCATTGACTAGGTCGATCATATTGCTGGCAATTATTTTACACCTGGAAGCCGCCCTTTCTGCTTTCATTACCTGAGTGTTCCATTCCGTGAAGAGGATGTCTTTGTACGTTTCATGGATTCGGGACAAATTCGCCGCTTTCCCTTCGTCAGTATCTTGCCACTCAATATAATCGGATATGGCTTCTTCGGCCTGATCTAGCTCATTCCTGGCCTTCTCTATTTGCTCACACACTGTTGTAGATATTTCGCATAATTGCTCAGCCTTAGCAAGTTTTTGACATAAAAGTCTGATCTGAGACAGTAATGCGCCATTTATTTGAGTTGCCTCTGCTCTGAAGACTTTCACATTCTGTGTGCTCTTGATACCTTCGAGCTGTGTTGATAGTTGAGCTATTAGCTCATCTTTTGATTTCATCATCAGCTCATTTGATGCTTCCAACTGTGACAATGCCTCCGACAATTCTTTTGCCTTCTGAGTTTCACTTTGGTCTATCCTTTGTCTTTCAATTTGCAGTTGCTGGGTTAACAAATTGTTCTCTTGCTATTGAGCCAGCAACTGCTCTTCCACCTGTGCTGCTTTGTTTTTCGCCTCAATTACCTCCGCCTGTAATGCATATATTTCATGGTCCTTAGTCTTCAACAGAAGACTTACCTCTGATGCTTTGTCGATAGTTGCTGCAGAATAAGCTCCCGCAAATTGCGACAGCTTTGTTAGATCATCGGAGGGATCCAAATCCTCCTTCCAAACCATATTGCCCGTGACTGTTTGCTCAGGAAAGATAGAAGGTTGATCAAGCCTTCGTCTTTTCTTAGAGCGCTTGATAACGGCTCTATGCTTTGGGCTATAGAAAATATCCAGGGGAGGAATTTCTTCCACCTGGAGAACAATTTGATCGGAAGGGTCCTTATTGATAATCTCAACATCCTGTGAAATGGGTGGGCCGCTGGTTCCTCCTAGAACCTGAGAAGAAGTGATATCGGGCGCATCGCTTGTTTTAGAGGAGCCTGTGTCTTTGGAGCCTTCCTTACCACTGATAATGGAATCGAATTGATTCCATTGTTTAATCAAATCAGGATCAATGGAAGATTGCTTATGGGCTTTGCTCCGTTCTTTCTCTTGTTCTAACTTCTGCTGTTCTTCAAGTGATTTTCGCTGCTGCTCCTCTTGCGTTTTCCGCTGCTGCTCCTCCAATTCCTTTTTCTGCCTATCTGCTAGTTCTTTCTTTAATCTTTCTTCTTCCTTCTTCTTCCTCTGCTCTTCTTCCCTCTGTGTCTTTTGCTGCCTTTCTATCTGCTCCTTTTTCTGCCTCTCTGCTTGCTCTTTTTTCTGCTTCTCAGCCTGCAGCTTTTTCTGTCTTTCCTCCTGTTGTTTATCCTGTTCTTTAGTTGTAACAGGAGGTGAATGTATCTGTTGCCGACCAGGCTCGCTTGAGGAAGACGCTGGGGTTGTGGATAATAACTCTAGGGGCAGAGTTTGCAACCTCTGCTCCCTAAGTTTATTAAACTCAGTCAACGCCTCATCGTTGTATTTCATTATGGCAAGCTGTTTGACTTGGCTTATTGTCTCGGCACCTACGAACAAGTCATCAAATATATCCTCTTGATGATCAACTTTTGTTAATTTTGCTTGTTCTAGGGCAATGTAGGCAGTTTTCTTTGGATCATAGAGTCTGCTTGGGAGAGTGGCCAGGGATAAAGCTTGGATTTTTGCTGCTTCTTTTTCTGCGTGCTTGTAATTAAGCAGAGTAAAAACCCCAATTCTTAAAGGAAAAGAGGGCCAACCTTTCTTCTTCTCTTCTTTGAGAGTTTGTGTGACACTGTCGGCCATAATCTGGTAGCAGATTTCCCGGGCTAACAGCTTGTCTGGGATATACAAAGGGAGGACATGTGGCCTAGCCTTACTCCCAAAAACTCTGATATAGGAGAAATACTCTTCCCCAAACCAACTCGCTACGGCAGGTAAGTCAAAGGAGGCTTCATAAGAAATTCTGGAAATGGGTCTGTCAAAAATAGAATAGTAAATGGGCGCCATGAAACCATTACAAATTTGGTACAAGTGGTCCTTGTAAGAGGACTTCCACAATTTCTGATGGTATAAATGAATGGGTGTTGGATCCTGGGTGGTCCATCTCCAACCGAGGACAGGAAACTCAGAATTAAGACACAGGGTATCCATAATGTAAGCAGAATAATAGAATGGAGGGATTTTCCTTTCGGAGACTATAGTTTTGTTTCTGAATTCACGAACAGCTACGACCAATTTATCGGAAAGAATAGTGGCCCAGTCCATGATTATAGAATTGATAGCCGCTTCCATTAGGGGAACCATGTCAATATTGATATTAACAGAGTCCTGTAATCCCCACAATCTACACATCATAATCCCCGCATAGCAATAGGGAGAAGCCAAAGAAACATTGGAGTACTTACCCGAACTTTCATGCTTGTGCTTGGCTGGGTTCTGCCTCCAATCTCGGAGGGGTTCGGATGGTGATTCATTTTCTTTTGCGAATTTCTCCATGAAGGTTCTGTTGTAGACTAGCTCCGGTTCAGGCAGATGATACATTCGCCTCAGGTCATCAGGCTTGAATGACCCGAAAATCCTTCCGTCCCTTGTATGGAAAGTTCTATCAGTGATGGGGATTTCTTCGATTGCCCAGCGCACCACGTCTGTGTAAGGGAGAACCTGCTCTCTGGCCGCTATTCTGTGTAAAAAGGAGTCGGCCAAGTCTTTGAGCATTGCATCAGACTTCATTAATACATCTACACTAGCCGTTCTCACTGTCACTTTTGGTTGCTCGGCCTCCAACAGATTATATGTGCCTTGCCATGTGGTCCTATGAAGACCAGCGCACGTAGTGTCCGAGATTAAGCCTTTCTTTGAAATTGGAGCAGCTTGACCTGCAACAGATGTTGTAGTAGAACCAGAACTCCTCTTATTTTTCTTCCCCATCATGTTCAGGCTTTCTTCAACAAACGAACTCTACACAAGTGCGAGAGAAATCGTAACATGAGGAATAATGAAGACAAAGCATAATTGGAAAGGTATATATCACTTGAAGCGTGGCGCTATTAATCTTCAAAAAGTGGCTGCGGATCCAATCACTGGTAAGAGATTGCATATGCATTAATGGTGATTTTAAGGCTTGCTACCCATTAAATGACCATTTACGCTGTTATTCAGTTGAATGACCACCCAACGCGTGCAACAGATATGATATGCCTTAGACGCAAGTATTCGTTAATCGAAGGGGCAAGGTTATTAAATACGCATGCATTACCTTATCCCTGCATTTAACGGCATTTTGAAATCTGCGCCTTATCAACCGAATTTAAATATAACTTTAAAGCTTAAAACAATCACTTTTTGAAAATGCCGATTACCGATGAACAATGTCGCATCGCATGGGGGGAGAGTGTTACATTATCGTTTGAAAGTAGCCCTGGCGAACGCCGATTGCGATATCGCATTGGACTAGCATATGAACCCATTACCAGATGCAATTTAAGTGATTTGCCGAACTCCGATAGCGAATTCGCATCGCATCGGGGAAAGAGCTGGGCGCCTTATAAAAATGCATGGGATACCGCCGACGGCCGATAGCGATATCGCATCGGGTCGGGGTTTATAACTTAACGCGTTTTCTCATAAGAGGCAGTGCCGATAGCCGATCGCCGATATAACGTCGCATCGGGGTGTGAGATATGTGCTCTTTTTGTGTATGCCATGAATACCGCCGATTGCCGATAACGATATCGCATCGGCAAAGGCCAAAGTGCCGTTTAAGTGCGTCTCTCTTGTCATTGCGATATGCGATCTTGCGATCGCTTTATCGCAATAACAAAAGATTGTTTTATTTTGGTAACATTGTTATTCGAAAAAGGCTTCATTTTACATACTTATTTGATTATCATGGCTTTTTCGAACAAATTCATTAATACCAATTAATTTCTAAAAGGGACCCATTTCATACGTTGATTATTTGTAAATACAGATGATATGAAATGGGGGGTTGTTGTAGGGCACAACACCAGGGAATCCCGAGGCTAAACCACCTCACCCTCATCAATAGAAACCACTCTTATCTACAATCCACATCAGATCACTAGGCCAAAACAATAAACATGTAATAATAGGCTTTACCACGATCTCCACTAGATCCTTAGGCCAAAACAAGCATGGATGCCACCAGATTTCTCCACCTACATCGTGAGGAATTTTCCTATCTCCTAATCTCTAGGCTTTACTGCAATCCACACTAGATCACTAGGCCATAACCGAGACACTAGTCTCTGGGATTTACCACAATCCACACCGGATCACTAAGCCCTAATCGAGACTCCATTGTCCAGGATTTACCATATTTCCCATCCCGAGATTACTAGGCTTGATGGATAGCACCCACCTCTAGGATTTACCGTATATCTCGTCATTCACCGATCGATGATTCTTAGGCCCACCGAGGTAACACAAAATTTGGCTTACCGCAACCCTCAATCTGGTTCAGGGGTTACTAGGCCATGTGTTCTTGTATATAGAGATCCACCTCAATCAGCTTCGAATCCATCTGACAATTCAGACCAACCAAAACATGAGAAGCCCATCACACCATGGCTATCTAGAAATGGCAAGGCTAGGTTGAAAAACATTGTCACACCTTGAAAAATCCATACTAATGATAGAAAGAGAACCAAGAACACACATGCAACACCATGGATGCCAAATATAGCTAGGAAACCACACATGCAAATCAATACCTGCAAAGTATCCTTCTCTAGCTGCTTGATCCTGCTCTTCTTTGCTTGATCTCTGCTTCCTCTTTGCCTCCTTTGCCTCCTTTGTCTTTCTTGATCCAATGTTGAAACTCTCCAAGAAAACTCTAGGTGTCTACGAGTATGAGAGAGAGAGAAAATAATGAGAGAGCTCCCAAAACTGAACTGACAAAAGGTAACACTGACCAAGCCTAAACAAAAGTTTTCCAACCGATCCTCGGAAGCCTTTTTTATCAATGAGGCCTCTATTTTCTTCATTTTCCATTATTTTCCTTCAATTTCCTCCTCACATGCAACTTGTGACCTTTCACCTTCCTTTTCTCCTAATTTCCATTATTTTCATAAATAAATGTGCCAAAAATGCCATTTTTCCTTTCCAAAGCCTTTTCCATTGCCTTTGCCAATTTCCTTTAGCCATAATAACCGAAATGAACACCCACTAGGATTTTTTTCCCAACATTCAACTTGGAATACATGTCCCATGACCGTGGTCTTATATATTTTTACATGATTTTTTAACCAAGGTTGTTACAGAATCCTCCCCCTTGGGGAATGTCGTCCTTAATGTTCAATGACACCTATAAACCAACAAACAGCTGAAAACAAGACATACTGCCCATGGAGCTTTATAACAGAGCTCGTTGCAGTATTTACAATGACCACTGGTGAAACATGACAAACATACTATTTACTAGAGCTTTATAACATAGCTCATTGCGATATTTACAATAACAACCACATATACTTATGCACATTTGCTTCAACCAGCAAATAAGCATATTGTTTATGGAGCTTTATAAATTTAGCTCGATACAACATTTACAATAATACACACATATACACATATAAACATTTTCTCAACCAACAAATAAAAGGATATGATGCCTGCATCAACAACAAGGGAATCTAGATGTTTACACCTCCACCCTCAAAAGTAATTCCAGGATTCACTTCCTTCCCGGGAACTCTAGAATCCACTGTCAATGTCAAAGCTGGATCCAATGTCCAACGCTACAATCCTATGCCACTTATCCCCTTCAGTGAATAATTATCGACTCATTGTTCCAGGTCGCATTCCCAATGTACATTTGATTCCATATGGCAATGATAATGACCAAAAAAAATCCATCCCCTACCTTCCTTTCTTTGCTACATAGTCCCTCGGGAAATCCGATCATGGCTTTTTGTGCAGTCTCTCATCTTCCATGTTCCCCAACATCCCCTATCCTGGACGATCCACCCCTTGGCAATAATTCCTCACATCGGAACATCAACAACCAAGGCATATACCTGTCTCAAAACCATCATTCCAGTCATATCTTGCTCATGGAAATCAATGGACACTATTGGACACTAGTGTCCCACAATGGCCCTACTCTTGAAGTTCTTTACCAACATAATGCTACCTATTCCAATTTCTTTCATTGTTGCTGCTAATTCTTGCAGTCCGTTTCAACCACCCAACTCGGGCATTTCCCATGCTTTCATGTACCAAGCACATAACTGCAATTAGATTTAAAATAAATTCAAATCATACCTCATTGGTGGCCCTTCAATAAGGTATACTTGTAATTCTCTTTGCTTCATGTCACAACAAGTCAAACTAGCATCTTTGACAAAATCATCATGTATAAACATATCACATCAGGTTAGCTCAAAATGTAACCATCATAAATCACATGTAACCATCATAAACCATAATCATAGATCACATGTAATCATCATAGACTAGAATCATAAATCACATGCACAACAAAACTGAAATAAAATATTCATACATATCCTTTAATCAATCCTTAGCTTCTACCTTTGTCTTTGTTCTGTATGCACAACGGATCAGTTTCCGCGCCCGACAAACACCCAGTTCCTTCTCTTCAACCATTTACACATACACAGTGTAAATCACACACATATAACCACACACGACATACAACACCATGAAATACATGCACCTACACCTGACATACAAAACATACACCTACACCTAGTGTACAACACAACACAATACATACTCCTACATCTGGTGTGCACCAAAACACCAAACATACACCTACACCCGATGTACAACACAATACATATACATACACATAGTACAACACAATGAATACACATGTCATGATAGCACGACTACACAATGCACATAGATAGTAGCACATGCTCGCAACACAGCATGTATGACATGCACACAATACAACATATACACCAGTACTATATGTACAACATGTACGCAGTACCACCTTTACACTGCACCACCTGCACAACATGTGCACAACATCACATGTACACAACACCACCTGCACAATGCATACACAATGCCACATGTACACTGCACCACCTATACAACGTGTACACAATACCACATGTACACAGTACCACATGCACGACATGTACATGACACCACATGTACACAACATCACATGCACGACATGTACACAACACCCCCTACACATAGCACCACATGTACAACATGTACACAACACCACATGTACAATCATGCACACAACACCATATGTACATAGTACCACTTGTACAACATGCACACAACACCATATGTACATAGCACTGCATATACAACATGTACATAGCATCATATGTACACAACACTACATATCCAACATGCACACAACACCATATGCACACAATGTCACATATCCATCATGTGCACAGTACGATATGTACACAACACCGCATATCCAACATGTACATAACACCATCTATACCCAACACTGCATATGAAATATGCACACAACACCATAGGTACAATCACTGAATATAAAATATGCACAACAATAGCACTGCACATCCAAGACCACACTGCCTCTACCAAGCAACCTTGCTTCTAATGTCTCTCTACCATCCATGCTTATCCTAGCATGTCGTGGATCACGTTGTTTTCATTCCACTGATGTATCTCTCAGCATTATCTTGTCCATAACATACACATAGACATAGTATAATCACATAATATCAAATCATATCCACATGATACTGAACTCATTGATTTGTCAGGCTACACTTCCCACTTGATTCCCCATGAACCAGGAATATCTTCATGTCATTCACCTGCATAAGAAATCATTCCCCCATAAGAACGATTCTTGATGACCCTGTTTGACAATGATATGCATACATACATATACATATACATACAAACATCAACATAAAACAATCATGATTCTTGATGACCCTGTCATATAACAACATAAATATATGTATATAAACATTAGCATAAAGCAGTCATGATCATAACATTCTTACTAGATCTCAAGGTCAAGGTTAAGAGAACTTCCTTTATTCATGCACAACATTGAGAACAACAGTTCCCAAGATAGCCAAGGCATCTGAAACCTCAAATCCATTTACTTTACCCTTGTTGTTACCTTTCTCATGATTGTCCTATCATCGTCTATTATCCCAATGGACCAAACCAATCCAACTAGTTGTCATACACTTGCCTTCAATTGCCTTTATACATGCACTAAGATTAATTTGAGTCTTACACTCCCTACTGGATTTCATTCAAATCTCCCTGAGCTCCACTAACTTTCCTCTTTCCCAAACCAATTCCCAAGACTCAAAAAATAAAAAGCAAAACAATAAAAAAAACAAGAAGAAAACCATGAAAATCAATAACAATACGACACCACAAACAAAGCGGAAAGGCCTTGCACTAGACATAAAAAAGATGCAACCAAGTGCAATCAAATCACAAATATTGAAAGCGAAAAAGTAGAAACATACACCATGACTCCATCCCCATGGTTCCCAGTGCCTCCAAGTGAAAGCTCAACCAGAGCCTTCTTTAAGATTTCATGGCAATCTATTTTGCCATGCAATCCCTTGCATCATACTTCCATAAACACATAATTTTCAATGCATAAGTAAACATAACAACATACTAGTTACCTTACCTTGTTATACTAATGTCAAACATGTAACCCTGCAACTGCTCACGCATGTCATCCACATGTTCCAAATATCAAGAAAATCATATCTATCAATTTGAAATCAACCTTTACCAAGACTAACAATCGTGTCATACTCCATAGCCAACTCATAGTAATTAGACATAATGCTACAACTATCACCTATTACACTCAAGTACATGTCAGCTATCTCAACACATGTGTCAGTAAAACCATCTTAAACCAAGATCACTTGAACACATACTCATATCATGCATTCATCAAACATTCAACCAACTTGCAAACATATCATGGTAAATAAATCAACTAGAAGACATAATAGATACCAAACAGACAAACACCAAATAAACAACATAATCCAACTCATATCTTAATGTATCTCAGGGGAGGCTATCTTGTCTACACAATCAATCTAGTTAACACGATATAACTTCACAACACCTCTAATCAAACAAAAATAAGATCATGATATCCATAACATTAACTAACTAACACGTTCACATCATAAGCTCATAAACATATGTTGTTCATGCATAACAATCACATATATACGATCAATATAGATTAGTACAAAACAATGTCACAAATAAGTTGACTCATACCTGAATGTCATAACCCTAACCATCTTCATAGGCCAATCCAATTTAGCATGATACATATAACATGAATATATTAATTCTATAACCCTAATCATCAAGTTAACTAACATTTAATAACAATAAGTTAACATATAACATGCTCATCGACAACATATAACATAATCATCGAGCTAACTACAAATTAACATATAACATATTCATCAATGACATATAACATAATCATCAAGCTAACTAACATAAAACAACAACAACAATGCATACAACCACAGGTTACTATCGTTCATGACTATCTGACACGTGCATATGAATACACTAATCAACTAGCATCTATCATGTACGTAACAATAACATCAATAGAATTAAAGGCATACACATAACTGTAATGCATATAGAAATCCTTAACCTACATACCTGCATGCCCAACATACAAACATGTATGACGACATGCTCTTGCCTCGAGGTCCAATGTTGCAACTTCACTTTAATGGTCTGCATCTCCTACTCTATCTCAACCAACACATTAGCATCATAACATACTGATAGTATCATGATGACATAACTACATACAATGACCTCACAATGCATATCTAACCTATTATGCAAGCATAACCATAACCATAACAATGCATGCACAACATCCCATGGACATTGTCATGCATTCATGTCAAACACATCCTAACAACAACATCATCAACTCCTACATGGAAACACAATTGTAACAATGACCACCACCATGCATACACAACAAGCACATAGTCCACAAACATAAAGAACACATATGCAACCGACATGCATGCATGACAAACACATTTCACCCATCCAGTCCAAGAGTTGAACCATGCTTTGATACCACTCTGTGGTATCAGATAACACCCAAAGAGAACAGAAACTAGACATTCCCCAAAGTGCTCTGATACCACTCTGTAACACCCTCATGCCACATCTACCCAAGTAACCAGCCAACCGGGGTAACTATATGACAAGAGGCCACTATAATGGGATTCAACCTCCTAATTCACCTTAAGGAAGTTGAATTGATGGAAACACACCACACAAACCCTCCACATCATCATCATAACTCCCAAGAGCCATCCTAAACACTCAGGTAACCAGCCCTTGAGACCAACTAAAGTTTTAGTGCATCAAACCCTTGTACGCTCCCTTGATATGGAACAGGGTGTGTCTAGGAGGCTCCAAACACTCCCACATCAAGGGCAAAGGAGCATCTAGGGATTTTTTTCCCAAGTGCTATGCCCGCGACTCCGGGATTTGTGCCACTTTTTCAGGCCCAAAGCTCAAGTCACTGCCCAGAACTCCATGACAATTTCATAATTGAAATATAACAACATAATAATGATACAAATGCAACTATGTGAACAAGGACTTGACTGGACCCCTACTAAACATGACAAACATTTCGTCAAACAAGTTACAAATATGTAATGTACAGGTTTAAATAATAGATCTGACTATACGGGTCTCATACTTATCTGAGAATCGCTAAGAAGCATTGTTACCTTATATCATTAGTTGCATTATGATCTATTAGGTCATATATTCATTGTTCATTCATTTGCAAATCAAAACATTATGAGAGCCATACATCATCATTGTCATAATACATGTTATAACCAACATAATAACAACAGACATATCAAGGATTCGGTGATATGTCTGTTGTTATTATGTTGGTTATAACATGTATTATGACAATGATGATGTATGGCTCTCATAATAACAACAGACATATCCCCTCAGGATGATGGCCATTCATCCCTTCCTGCTCTGGCTCTCATTAACTCATGCATGCCTCCGGCTTCTCTTGCCATGAGTCCTCCTTCATTGTCCTGCCACTTGCTGGCATCATTCTGCCTGCTCTCCCGCTAGCTCCCCTGCCTTCCTCGCTGCCTTCCCTTCTTGGCTCCACCTGCCTTCTCTCGATGCTTGCTCCTTCCCTTCCCTGTCCTTCCACCTTCCCTTCCCACTGTCCTCTCCCTCCACTTCTCGAATTTATCCTTGTCCTTGCGCTCGTGTGGACGATGTCTGACATCTCCACTTCCCATCTCTTCTAGCCCACCTCCTTTGTGTTGCTACACCCCAATCGGTGGAAAACATCATCAATATTAATCGGAATAACATTAACTCATTTTAATTTAGAGTCAATCTTAACTGTGAATAATATCATAACATCGTATCTCACTCCAATTCCATATTAATACTACCGAAAAATTATAAAACAATGATGTACCATGCAAATTGTGTATTCACTAACCCTTTGACATTTTTAAACCATAACTAACTTTGTAATATTACATTCTATTTTTAACTCTAACTAATTTTGTGATATTATATCTTACCTAAATAGTAAAGTTTGATTGAGCTGATAGGCTCATTCTACAATCCAGTCTGAAAGTAATATGAAAGTAATATATAAGTATGTCTGTGTTCAATTTGGAGTTGACACATATCCCTCTTAAAACAAAAATAATATATTCATAGAAAAACAATAAAGAAATTTTTGTTTATATATGTTCAATTAGTTTTCCATATAACCTAATATAATTTCATGTAAAGTAATTAAAAATAACATAAAATGTGTAAGATGTTTAAACATTATACTTTTCAGAAATATTTTTTACTCGATATCAACTATATATATATCTTAAAAGAAAGTATTTTAATGTTGTATAAAATAAAATATCCTTTATTGGTTATGAATAAAATATTTTAATATGAATTAATATTGACTTATACTTAAAAATATATTAATAACAAAATAACCAATTTAATGTGCCGATAAGATGGCATTCAAAAATATAATTTAAACAATGAAAATTTACACATTGTTTTTTTCACTCTAAAATAAGCTTGTACCTAAAGAATTTGATCCCTCTCATCTCATGTTAGATCTGTGCTTAAGATGGATCTATGTTGATTATGTTATAAACCCAGTAGTCTATTTTCTATATGTTTTTGAGAGATATTAAAAATTGTTTTCAAATAACAAAAATAAACTAAAAACTCCAAAACTTATATTATTTATACCCCGTTATAAACAACCTGCTCCATAAATAGCCCATTAGTCCTCGTTGGGTGCCCTTAACGTGGCAGACACACCCTGTATCAAGACAATTTGTGCCATGACAGGTTTTGAATTCAATCATATTCTTGGGTTTACCTTTAGTTAGTATATTCGATTATTTCTTTATTGGTGTTGAAATTTCACCATTAAAATGTTGGAAAATGTAATTCCACTTGTCTCGGTTGTGGCTTTCTATGTAAAGAGACTGTTCCTATTCTATAGGAGTGGTTTCCTTAGTTTGGTGTGTGGTTGAGATATTGTCTCAACCAATAGATTGTGTGTCCAAGATAGTTTTCCTATCTTGAGACACTACTCCTGTATATATGTAATATCATATTTGATTAATGTAACATAGATTTCCCTCATGGAAATTTAACATGGTATCAGAGCCCCTGAGGGCCTGGCCCCTCCTAGGCTTGGCCTATCTTGGGCTGAGGAAACTTGGCCTGTCTTGGGTTGAGGAAAATAAAAGAGTGTATTGTATTGTTTTAATTTTTGAGTTTGTCCATCTCGATCGATGGAGTCCGTGTCAACGTTTCCACAACGAAGCTGCCTTGTTATTTCGGTTCTTTTTTCCATCGAACGTGAATTTCGTCTTCATCCCCATTCCAGAAGCTACGCTGGTTAACATGTCTCAAGAACCCCCTCCTAAAGCCTGTGCCATGGAAAATACCCTGAGAATGGAAATGGAACCCCTGACCTTTTCCCAGCAAGAATATGTTGATCTGGAATATTTTCTGGACGATGCCCTGTTCAGTTTCCCTTTCGAAGAAGAACAATGGGTCGGAAGCTTGTTAGACGAGGCATTCCAGGACGACATTTCGATCCCCTTTCGACGACTTCGGAAACGATTATGCACCCTCTCTCTCGGTGGCACAGTGGCGGTGTGGTGGATCCGTGTTGTGGAGGTTGTTGGGAGTCCAAGCGGTGGAGCAGTGGAGGTGGAGACTGTGAGGTTGCATCGAATCAATCACGTGCCAACCTGTTGGCAAATCTGTGGAGGCAGTTTGTTGGCATATAGTGCTGATGATTTGCGTTTTTTTTTAAACCGAGAAGCAACTGACCTATGCTGCATGCTGGTGAGGTGAAAAGTGTGTGCGACGTGAAGGTTCTGACGGGACATGAAGGTGTGGAGAATTGAAGAGATTTGGGCGTGAAGAATTGTACGCTGAATGAAGTGTGGAGCTGTCACATTGGCTATCGGTTTTGTACACCAGTTGTTTTCTCCAGCTACAAAGTAGTAATTTGTCTAGATTGTCGCTGAGGGAAAGATTCTGGGTTCGAGGTTCGAGCTGAGTCGAGGGTCATTTCTTGTGTTGTGAGCGTGTGGAAGCTCTATTGCCGGTTATAAGATTGCGGGATATCTCGGATACAGAGATCTGTAGTATCTTACCATGTTGGATTCGAGACCTATGTATGGCTCGCTGTGCTGGAGTGCGTCTGACATGAATTCTGTCTAGTGTGTGTGCATGTTGAGATGGAGAGAGTTATCGTGCAAGTTGATTGCGTGGAGCTAGGAAGATGTGCATGTTGCACAACTGAGTAGCCTGTTTGTGCCTGCGTCGATTCTTCAATACTGATGCATACAGTATTTTTTTTAATAAAATTGATGTTGTTCGTGGAGCATCGATTTTTCATGTTTATTAGTTAGATCTTGGAGCCACGGTGGTGTCTGGATCCTGAAGCGACAGTGGGAGGATTCAAAAACAATTATTATGGGCGATGAGCTGTGATTTTTGGAGTCGATGCTGTGTTCATTGCAGGTGCAGTTGTTAGGGCTATAGCACCAAATTCGTGCGTGCTCATTTTAGGTCGTGTAATAGTGGGTTTAGGTGTTGGAGCATTGATCATTGCCACATGGATGACATATGAGTGTGGCTCCTTCTAGCAGTGGTTGGAATCTAGACATAACACATGCCCAACCATAAGGAAAACGCCCCAAGAATTCTTGTTCATTGAAGTAATGGACTCTCTAAGCCCTAGGTAATCAATTCCTGGAGGGAAAGAGACATTTTAGCCTGGAGAATTTTGGCAATACCTGCTATTGTAATAGGATTCTTTAGAGTTGTCGTAACACAAAAGAAGCCTGTGTTTCTGCACAGAATTTGCGTGTCTATTGTCAATCCATGCCGAATTTTTATTGTTCTAGTTGAGTAATTTAAATGAGGAGATGAGGATGTGAGAAACCATGGCTTCTTTCAGATTGCAAGATCGTCTCTGGTTGCAGATTTCTGAAATAAGAATGGGGGCATTGGTGGGTGGAAACCATACAGCTGCAAGACTGTTCGGTGCAAAACCATTGATGCCAACGATTCGCTGGATTTTGCAAGTTAAAAAGCATTCTTGTGTGTATTAATATGTCATGTCATGGTATTTCATTGTTGCGTGTATTAATGTCATGGTATTTCGGGTTGTCATTGAAGTGATAATGGTCTGACCAACTATTGTCACAATTATGAGTGTGTGTTGGAACTAGTCATTCCAACAATACACAAATTTGCAGGAATTATTGATTACCAGATATGATGAAGACATGATACTGAAAATGGCAGCATCAGAGATTGGAGAATGATGGACAATCGAGTTTGTGTGAATTAGTGTGAGTTTGTGGAACAAATTCATGGTGTAGTATGAGTCACATATTGTAATTAGAAAAAATCTACATGTCATATACTCTTTTGTAATGGTTAGTTGTGGTCTTGAAATGTTTTATGTACCTGCTATAAGACCCAGAGAGGCATGCATACCCTTTGTTATGTGTTCCCTCTGTAAGAGAGTTTTAACACCCTGGAAGAGTGTGTCATGCGGGATGGATACACTTGGGTGGGCCATATTGGTTTTAGACTCCATGAGGTGAAATTTTATATTTAGGGGGAGTTCATCGAGAGGTTGGATGAACCATGTATGTGAAGGACTTCCTAGTAGACTGGCGGTTGCAGCGGTTGGGAACCCATGCATTCCGGTAGATGGTTGTTCCTTTATATGGACATCGACAATTGCATGAACAAGGTACAAGGTGTAATTATGAGACTGGACCAGATGTAGATCTTGCAGATTGATATCGAGACAAGTAGTCATTAAGGGGAGTGTTGAAAAATGTAATTCCACTTGTCTCATTTGTGGTTTTCTATGTAAAGAGTCTGTTCCTATTCTATAGGAGTGGTTTCCCTAGTTTGGTGTGTGGTTGAGATATTCTCTCAACCAACAGATTGTGTGTCCAAGATAGTTTTCCTATCTTGAAACAATACTCCTATATATATGTAATATCATATTTGATTGATGTAACATAGATTTCCCTCATGGAAATTTAACATAAAAATATTATTCAATTATTTGTTTCACTATCAAAAATAAGATTCAATCACTCTTACTGGCAAAATTGACATTGAATAGACAATGCCTTATCTATAAAGTGGAAGGTTCTGATTTCAGAACAAATTTATGTTATATTTTTATCTTCTCCCCTCTTTTCATTGTCTGTCTAAAAGGCCTGATTGCAGGCACAATTCTAGAGTTTCTGGCCTTGTGCTTTGAGATCTATCTTTGGAAGAATATATGTGGGTGCTCTTGAAATTTCAGGCCTGCTCCAAAGAATTTCAAGTATGCAGCCTTTTGAGTGTTACGCAAAGCAACTGATGTATTTTTACGCTAATAAGCATCTCTTTTTGAAAAAAGTCAATCCAACCTTTGTCTACCTTTTCATCCCCTCTGGTGACATATCCTTTTACTCATAATTTGATGAATGTTTCTTTAATTACGACGGAAACCCTACCCGAGGAAACAACTATTTTTGCTGGATATTGCGTGGGGACGGGAAGGAGTGCTTGAATGGGGTTTACTAATGGGTTTCGATAAACATATCACTACCTATGACCAGCTAATGGATAAATGTCTAAGTTAACTAGATCAATGGAATTATCAACGAGGACTAGATCAATAACAGGTTTTGGAGTTGCTACCTAAACCACTGCCTCTTTCAATTTGTCAACTGATACCACTAGTTAGTCAACAAAGTTAACTGAGTAAACTGGATCAGAACATCAATGTTGATCACAAAAATGGTGAGGGTCCTCCCTTTAGGATCTGAACCATGCTTCTCACAATTAGAATCAGAGTCAGAATTCTCACAATCAGACCTTCAATTGCACTGTGTAGATTCTTGAATCATGTATGCCCTCCCCCTTGTTGATTCAAGTTAGGTATCCCTAAACCAATTGGATTCATGAATCTTAGGAGGTATAACTATAGACCCGGGATTGCATGGCATAGCATGGTACAACCTTACCCTTTCCCCTTACTTCTATGTTTCCTTACTACTTGCGCACCTTAAGAGCTAGACATGTTAGCCTTATACCACTTGGATTAATGAATGCCCTTAGTTAGTCGGGTACTACTATTAACCCTTCTCTTATTAGGACGGACGAGATGATCCAACCTTACCCTTACTTAACTGCATGCTATCTACCTAGGAGTAGGGTGGAATTTGACGGGCAAATTGCTCGTCATGGGGTGATTTGTCCGTCAAATACAGTTTAAAAAATTATAAAACCGTCGAGATTTTGGCTTGAAACTATGAAAACAAGTCAAAAACTGTGAAAAATCTTAAATTTGATGTGCATGTATCTTTTGAAATTCCAACCTTGTTAATCTACCTGTCACTGTTTACTTACTGCCTTCACTCAACAACCTACAGAGTGCTACCGCTGGTACTATTCTTATGGTGGTTATATAGGGAAATATGCTACTGGAAGCTTTGTTGCACATGGATTTACCTCCTACCCCGCTCTATCTGGCTATGCTAACTATTTTTGTTTCTTTTCTTTGTCCCTATCTTTCCGCCTAGATATACAATTAGTGATGTTGGTGGTGCTCCTGTTTGGTCAACAAGAAAAACTAAAACTGCTACTGCTCAGTCCAAAATGTTTGTGATGCTCTCTAATGCCTGATCGATTCTCATTTCCATCAAATGACAAGAAAGGCAACGCCCCTGCTAGGAAGACTCTCTATTTGCGTGATTATGGCATAGAGCCCAAGAGTAATAAGCCCATAAAAGATGATGAGTAATCCTAATGGCACTGGATTTGAACTACCCTTTTATACTTTCAAGTGCTTTTTTTCGGGTAAAGATTTCAGTTTCTGAAGAATTTTTACGAGAAAAAATATACCAATATATACAATTAGTGTTTGTAGATGGTAAATACTTCCATCGGTATGTACCCAAAATAGCTTTGAGTATTCTTTTGTGACAGGTATTTGGCCGGTACCTCATTTGCGTCTCGCATTTTGCTTGTACAAAATATTACAAGGTTAAGTTCTATCCATTACCTCAATACACATGAGCATATGGAAATGTTATTATATCTGTTCAATACACACAAGCACATGTAAATGTTATTATATCTGTTTTCAATATCTATAAATGTTATTATATCTATTTTCAAATGTTATTATATCTATTTTTAATATTTATTTATTTAGATTGCTTACATTGGAAACAATAGATGATAGTTGCATGGAGGTTTTTGTGGATTTTACCAAAAAAATATATAATTATATTGTTAACTAATTATGTGGTTATATGATTGGTTGGTCATGCCTTTCAGTGTTAACAATCCACTGACTACTTTTTAAAGATAGATAATTAAATTTTCAATCTTATTACAATATATATTGTTGTAATTTTAATTTATTAATAAAAAATATTAGATCATTCTCTAACAAAAATAAAACAAAAATAAAAGGTTGCTAATGGAATACAAAATTTTTAGATTAAACTTTTCGATTAATAAAAAAATATTAGATCATTCTTCAACAAAAATAAAAGGTTGCTACTGAAATACAAGTTGAATTTATAAGCTTCAGCATTAAAAAATGGCATACCAACATATTTCTAAAACCATTTTAAAATTTCCAAATTAAATAAATCGAATCACCGAAACAAATGCAGTCCTAGTCAAAACAGGAGAGGGCAACAAAGCGTGCACCAACTAGGCAAGACGGGAGATGGCAATGAAGGCCTACACATGTGGGATGTGGGCGGTTGAATGTGTTGATCTATATGTACTACACAGGTGGGATGTGAGAGGTTGAGGTGGGATGCAAAAATGATTATTCCCCAAATGCACTCTACCATAATCACTAGGATTATATGAAAGAAAACTACCTTTACATGGGGTTACATGGTGAGATTCCTTAGATTCAAGGATCCAATCAAAGCTACTGCTAGATGTATATACACATGCATCCTCTACTGAAACAGTAAACAACACATCACCATCTGTGGCTACAACAGTAGTCTCACCTTCATTTGTGTGATTTGTATTAGATGGTGTTTGATCCTTTTGTCCTTTCTTCCAAAATTGACATTCTTTTTTCATGTGCCCGGGTTTGCCACAATGAAAGCAGATGATTTTGCCTCTTTTTGATTATGATCAGCCTCTCGATCTTGATCACCCTTGCCGGCCTCGATCCATTCTCCTACCACGATTAGCTAGAGCTAGAGCCTCTCCTCCCTGGTTTTCCGCAATTGACTTGCGTCGCAGCGCCTCATTCATTAAATTGTTGCTGACATCATCAAACTTTAGGGTCCCTGTGGTTGCTGAAGTGCTCATAGCTACAATTAAATTTTCCCAATTGTCTGGCATAGAACACATCAGCAATATGGCTCTAATTTCATCATCAAAAATGATTTTAATAGAGGCAAGTTGATTAGTAATAATATTAAATGCATTCAAGTGCTTAGCAACTGAAGCACCCTCATTCATTTTGAGATTATAAAGCTTCTTCATCAAGAACACTTTGTTTGATGCCGTGTTCTTCTCATATAAATCATGGAGCTTCTTCCATAATCTTGACACATTGAAATAAACATTTTTTGTTAAATATTAACGGATTGTTGCAATCGCGTTTCTATCTAGCTTATTCCACACTTCATTTTTCATTGATGAGGGTTTCTTTGTTGTGCCTTCAATCGGCAAATACTGATCCTTTAAAACCATTATATCCTCCATCTGTGATTTCCATAGGGAAAAATTAGCCCGGCTCAATTTCTTTCTCCATATCTGTAACTGTAGTCTCTATTTTCAATCAAATTCATGTCCCCAAACACAAAAAACTCCACTTAAAAATAAAACTTTAATCATTACTCTTTAAAATTTAGTAATAATGACCTTCCTCCTTTTAAAATACCCTTTTCAAAATTCCAACATATAATTATATATGTTTCATAATAAATATAAAAACATATATAATGTTTTAACCTTTTCACATTTTACACATACATATGTTGGTTTGAGAAAAAACTTGACGTATACGTGCAAGCTCAATGTAAAAAAAAACTTACGAACACCACGTTTCAACTCCAATCTCCACGGATCTCCACTTTTCAAACTCCAACAACACGTTTCAACATAGGTCCACAACCTTGTTTTTCTTGCAGGACTGTCTTTAGTTCCAGCCCTCCTCAGCTCCAGGGGTAAGAACCAACAAGCTCCAGGGGTAACAACCAACATTTTAACAAACGCTGCCAAAGCAAGGCCATGGCACTAAGCGGCTTGCACGGTGGATATTCGAACCTTGCTATGATACCAGTTGTTAGACCAGAACATAAATAACATACAGGCTGATTTATACTCAAAGACTTAGACCGCAATAGCAGAGAATAATTCACGGAGACAAACAAATGGAGAAACAACAAGATTCAATCAGAAACATCGGAATAGATAAAACAATCACTGGAGAACATAAATCACTTTGCATTACATAACAGGCTTGGGCCTTGGCTTGCTTTCCTTGGCCCGAGAAATTACAAATTTATAGAGGCTGAAGAAGGATCTAGAATCCTGTATGTGATTTAGATGGAGATCTGGAATGATCTAGAAACTAATGGCTCTGTAGAAGGATCTAAAATCCTGCGTGAATCAGCATAGATCCATTTAACAATGGATCTATTAAATTTGAATAGGATCAATTTTTTAACGTGGAAAATTCAAGAAAAAAATTTGTATTTTTATAGTTTTATCTTTTAAAGTGAGAGACAGATCTGAAATTAGGATAAATTATTGAAAAAAAAAAAAATCTTCTCCATAAAAATTGATTTATTTAACATCTGAAAGTTTGGGTTGTTTTTGGTTCACCATATGAGCTGAAGCTACTCTGTCAATCAGAAATCTCAGCAGATGAGCTAAAGCTTTGTTGTCAATCAGAAATCATAATAGCAGGGTGTTGAATTGCGGAGAAATCGCTGATAATTCGCCCTCAATCATGGATTTGGTCCATATGAACAATTACATCGAAGCTTGGTTGGCAAACAATGCAGGAAGAGCTAACAACATGTCTATGCAAATACAAAAAATTACAAATGAATATCTTGAAATCCTTATTGAGGCCAAGGTTTTACAAATAGCCATACCATACAATTTCTGCACAAGCTGCTTCTCTGATGGTATCATTAGTAACACTGATTGTGTTTTCATTGGCACCTTAATAAACGCTAAATGGGATGAATCCAACACATGCATGCAGGTCCTGATTTAATTGTAACTTTGAACGATATGTTAGACCGGCTAAGCAGCCATTGGTTTTAGTCGTTCACCACTTTGAAAAGTCTAAGGATTATAACACAAGGATTGATTACTAGATTTTGCAACTTATTCGGCTGCGAAGTATTGGGGCCAAGAGCTCACGTACTACAAGAACTGGTTCAAATGCTACCGGAATTGGTCGATTTAGAAATTTCCCTCGCTTTGGCCGCGGCAACCGGCTCTCGTGATGTGTTTAAATCATTCCCTCTTGGACAAAAAGGTAATTCCTCACGGTTTTTTTTGGGTGGAGAGGTTAATATTTTATGAGAGGATATGTAAATCTGTTCGGTTCAAAGACTCGGTATATGAGATGATGTGTAAATTTGTCTGGCAGTCCATTAAAGTGACACTTGTTTTTATAAAATAAAAATAATTGAATCTAGAGGTTCATTACACAATTCTACAACTTCTTATAATGAGATGTCTCTCTATTAAATTGACATTTGTTTTATAAAATAAAAATAAATTATGTTTTAAATATAAAAAAATAATGTGGGTTATAATAAGGAAAATGAATATGTTGTAAAGTACTTAGAAGTAAAAAAAAAATGTAAGTAAAATGTTTAAACCTTATACTTTTCAAAAAAATTTAAATAAACTATTTTTTCAAAATATTTCATATGTGGATATCAACTTTATATATCTCTATAAAAAAATTGTTAAAATAAAATATTTTAAAATTGTATACAATAAAATATTCAATTTGAGTTTTCAATAAAATATTTTAATATACCTATAATTCAAAATATATTAGTAAAATAAAAAAAAAACTATTTTAATTTGCTTTGATTTGTTATATAAAATATTTTAATGTCAGTTATGCATATATTATATATCATTCAAAAATATGTATATATCATGAAAAAAATAAGTTTTTATGGTTAAAATTTTTGTTTGGTCCTATATATACTTTATATAACATTCAAAAATATAATTTAATAATAAAATTTACATATTATATTTTATAATATTTAGACTTGAATAAATTTGATCTCTCCAAATTTATATTAAATTTGTACTTACAAATAGATCAATACTAATATAACCACATTGAAAACCCTAACCCAAATATGATGAGCCAGAATCGCAACAAAAACAAAAAATAAAAATAAAAAATATGGGTGCTTTAAAGGAGTTGTCTATAATGACTTTTTGGAGATTCCGGTGACGGAATGAAGAAATTGAGGTTAAATCTCGATTTGTTGCAGTTAAAATGGTTTTTTAACTGCATATTTGGATTCAGCACCCTCGAAAACCCCTGGGACGCTTTCATTGTGCAGAAACTAGTTATCAAACTTGCGATTCCAATAAATTCCTGCCGGATTTCGACCGAAAAAACCCGCCGAAAAAACTTTCAAAAAATCAGGTTATAGACAACTGCTGCTTTAAACAGTATTATAAACTTGTTTCCTTAGGTTTCAGTGATTGGATTATATATTGATGAAGCTGAGTTGAAAAGAAAGCCATAATTGCAAAAGCCACATGCTAAAGGTGTGATCCAATCGATAGACGTTATGAGTTGGAGGTGTGGTAAAGGTATGAAGGGAGCTCGTCCCCCCAAGTGGCGGAGAGGACAGTGTGTTCAAAGTAGACATTGAAATACGTCTCTTCTGCTGTACACACGTGTATTTTTTGTTGCAGAGGGAATGAAAGATGTGTTACAATTACAAACTCAACTCGGTTAATTTATGAAATTCTTTCAAAAAATTCTAATTTGATTGACTACTCGGATGCTTGATTATTCCAAAAACCCTTGTTTGTTTTTAATTGCAAAGGAAATGAAGGATGTGCTATTTATAAAATTCATTCAAATTTATAAATTTGAATTTCATTGATGACTCTATTGCTTGATTATTCCAAAGACTCCCGTGACGAGGGTTGTCATAGGTCATTTTGAACGTATTTTACGTTTAAAATTTTGTAATGAACGTTTTTTTATGATGGGTTTTGAAATGTACAGACCGTTTTTTTGACGGGTTAATTTTTTGGGAAAATGTTATTATTACTTTATTTTTAACAGCAAAAAGGCACTAACACTTTTCATATAGACGAATAAAAATTTATCAAGGTTCGTGCACCAACACGTTTCATATCGCTGATTCACAATTTCTCACATTTAGTGTGTTAGTTCGTTTGTCTTTTATTACAGGTAAGGATATTTTATTAGACAGTTTTCTATTTTATATATTTTAATTATGTAAGACATTAAACTGGAAAGGATGACCTCTTGTTACAAAGGAGCGTTGAGTGCCAGGGAGCCACTTAAGCACGACAAAGAAAGTAATGGCAGTTGTTCTCGCCTTTTACTACTTTGTGGCTTGTCTATTTGTTCATTTATGTGTATATATTGTACTTTGTTTTAAAAAAAAAAATTGGTATAAGATTATCTTATTATGTATTTATTTATATGTTTGAACAGTTTTCGTAGTTTAATAATATATATTTTTATGTCTTTGTTTTATTTATTTATTTGTTTTCTACAGTGTCCATAGTTTAATAATATATACATCTATGTGTATATCTTTTGGTATATGATTATTTTATTATGTATTTATCTATATAACTTATCTACATATTTGGACAGTTTTCATAGTTTAATAATATACATTTTTATGTTGTTGTTTTGTTTATCTACTTGTTTTTGACAGTTTTCATGGTTTAATAATATACATTTTTATGTTGTTGTTTTGTTTATCTACATGTTTTTGTCAGTTTTTATAGTTTAATAATATACATTTTTATGTTGTTTTGTTTATTTGAGATTATATATCTTTTTATGTTGTTGTTTTTGTTTATCTATATGTTTTTGTCAGTTTTTATAGTTTAATAATATACATTTTTATGTTGTTTTGTTTATTTGAGATTCTAGTGAGATTTTTATATTAGTTTAATAGGTTTTGGGAAGCTTTTAGGGCATAGATTGCACTGCAATATAATAGGGTGGAGTGTATAATGTGTAGGTCCATGTCTTCTATGCCTTTAACAACTATTGCATTAACAATGAGATGTTACATGGCACTTATGACTTCGGTTGGAGTGCAACTTTTGTTACATTTAATCCATGTAAGTATTTAATATATTTAAGTATTTTACCGTTTAAAAAATAGGTTTATTATTGTAAATGTTTTAAATATATTTAAATATCTTATTTTTAAGAATATGTTTATCACTATAAAAATATGTTTGTTATTTGCTATTAGTAATTTAGTATTGCAAGGATCTATTTTAAGTCTTGAGTTCTAGAAAAGCATTTTCCTCTGTGTTTGTTATTTGTTATTAGTAATTTAGTATTGCAAGGATCTATTTTAAGTCGTGAGTTCTAGAAAACCATTTTCTTCTTATGCAAACTCCGACAACTTATTTTTATAAGTTTCTTTATTTGTTATTAGTAATTTAGTATTGCAAGGATCTATTTTAAGTCATGAGTTCTAGAAAACCATTTTCTTCTTATGCAAACTCCGACAACTTATTTTTATAAGTTTCTTTTGAGTTTTGTTTTTCTCAAAAAGTCGTTTCCCTGCAAATTTCTCCCGAGTATTAACCAACATAACTTGCTTCCATGGACATATTTTTTAATTAACATTTATAATAAGTTATAATTTGAGAAATAATAGGAACAATGATCTATATAAATTCATCTAATCTCACTATTAATAAGTTTTAAGTTTAAAGAGTTATTAAGCTTCACTTTAGAGGGTTATTAAACCTAAAGTTTTGTGAGGCAATTCTAAAATCAATGCAAAGGAGAAAGAGAGATGCCATTAGTTTAACATTCTAAGTTGAAGAGTAAGAATTTTGCAAGTGAAATATTAACCATTGTTAAATTTTCATTTATTTTTTCAATTCTACAAAATCAACATTATATTTACATTTTCACAAATGTGGACTATAGCATGTGGTTTTTGCAATTATGGCTTTTGGAACAAGAACTTCTATTCCACTATCTTAATGCATGGATACAAGAGTACACCTAGGTACTTGTTCACTTGGAAACAAAGTCAAAATTCCTACAATTGAAATGCTTGCAAAATTGCTAAAAACTTGCCACCATCAATGAAGTAAACATATCTAAGACATGATGTCTATCAAGCATATTTTAAAATTTTGAGGATGTTGATGTCTATCAAGCATATTTTAAAATTTTGAGGATGGTTGTGAACCCAATCGCATAAAAACATGCTTAAAAATGGTATTTGATTATTTATGACTGACCACCTATAAGGTCCCAGAAAAAAAAAATTGTCATGTGAAAGATATACACAAGCCATATATTGTCTTGTTGTTTCTCACTAATAATAAGTAAAATAAATAGGGTGGATTATAGTTGAGTTGGTTATACATGTCTGATGGAGTAATTGTTTTTAATGTGTTGAGGATAGGTTACTGACCAACACTCATCTATGAAAACTTTATGAAATATTAAAACACTTTTAATACAATATGTTGGTTTTACTACAAACCCATACCCCACTTGATTTCATGTGATTATGATGGGGGAGAGGACGGGGAGCCTAGAGGATAGCCTCACATAAAATCTATAGTCTTTGAGATGGAAATTTATATTCACATTGGTGGAAAAAATCCATTTGTTTTCATTGAAATTGCAACATTTAAACAATCCAATCAAAACCCAAAGGGAAAATTGAAAACACTAAAATATGAGCACATTGATTATAATAATAGCAGGTCTGATGTGAGTGGAATAGATTTCCATATTTGCACATAATTGCAATATCTTGTGTTTTGGAGAAGAAATTATATCCTATCAAAAACTGAGTAAAACAAACTTTAGGGTTTAACAAGTCATTAGTTTGTTTTGGCCCGTGGTTTTTTTCTTATAATAAATATGTGAAAAAATTTAGCATAACTGCGTTTTTTTTTTCCCCCGGGAAAAAGTTGTAATTTCTATTAATATAAAGAAATTACATTTTGTAGATGCCAGATGCATATTCATATGGAGGCTAAGGTGCCTGACGAGTTCACAGTCTATAGTTCTAAAGGAATGTCTGGATGTCTCCACGCAGGGAGTCCACAACATCTGTACTAGTTGTAACTAGAAGATGATCAAATTTTTAAGTCCCGCTCTACGCATAGAGCAACAAAAAAAAACTGTACGTTACCAAAAAAAGGAGTTGTTACTCATGTCCAAACAGTGGATATATATACATGATAATACTCAAAACAGAGCTTGTTAATATGTGGGCCTTATAGCCCATTTTCTATAGGATCATCAAAAGGTCTATGATAATGCTGGTAGAAAGTTCCGTCTATCTCCTCCTGAATCAACCAGTCATTTCCTTGTTTGTGCGCTGCCTCTTTGGATAGATGATCTGCGTCTGAGTTTTGTTCCCTGTAGATGTGACGACAGACAAATGATTCAAAAGATGTAATCAGTCTTTTAGCTTCATCTAATATATGCCTCAATGAAAATGCATAGCAATGAGATGCATCATTCAGCCAGTTGCAAACAATTTTAGAATCTCCAAATAGTTGCAGGTGTCTGCACTGTTTTTGTAATGCAAAGTGAATGATATGTTTTGTTGTGCACAGTTCTGCAAAGTTATTGGTGCCTCTTCCTAGGTTAATTTGGATCTTGTAGCAGTGTGATTCATTGAGGTAGAGGATGGCGCCACCCCCACAGCCTGCATCCTGAGCAGAGCCATCAAAATATGCCCAGGGCTTAGATTTGTCTATGATTTCAGGACTGATGGTGCGTGGGGGGGCAATGGTTTCCACTTCGGGGAGCAATTCAAAATCGGCGATCGTGTGGTGTAAAATGGCAGGCCAATGGGGGGTCTTTAAATTGAAGATGGCCTGGTTACGCGCAATCCATAATGCCCAGCATACAAGCAGTGGCATATTAATGAATTTTCCTGAGTGATTCTGACACCAATTGTTCCAAGCTTCCATGAGATTGCGCCCTTGCCAGTTTTTTAAGATTGGATAGTGAGAGATGAGGGATTGCCAAAATTCCTTAGCTGTATTGCAATTTAAAAAGAGATGCTCTGTACTTTCTTCTTCCTTGCGGCATAAATGGCACCAGAAGGGACCATAAAATGATCTCTTCATTAGATTGGTCCCGGTAGGGATCTTGTCGAAGAGAATATTCCACATCAATAAGCGTGTGCGTGGTGCTTCCTTGAGCTTCCAGAGCGCTTTCCAGGTTGGGAGGATGTCCTGAGGCTTGAAGGATTCCATGAGCCTTATATAACCTTGTCTCGGGGAGTATACTCCATGTTTTGCAAAGGCCCAGATTATCTCATCCGGTCCTTCTGTGAGTCTGATATGTGCTTGGGTAAGGGCATCCGTGTAATCCTGCCATTCGTGATGCCACTGAACTGGTATCTCCAATGCTCGTGCTGATATCCATGCCTGCTGAAGAAAGGAAGAATTGTCGTTGTCGCCGATGTGCCTGATGTGGGTAATTCCTCTGCTGTGAAGATATCTTAAAAGGTCTGCAGATAATCTATGGGCATTGCCACAGCCGACCCAAGGGTCCAATCCAATTCGTACAGCATTACCTTCCTTGATGCGCCATGTAATTCCTTCACGCAGAAGTGGTAGTGAGCCGATAACCGCTTTCCAGATATTAGATATGTTATGTCTTGTTTCATGCTGCTGACGGAACCAGTCCATTAAATGTAATGGCTTGATGTATTTCACTTGAGCAACTCGGGTCCAGAGACTGTTTGTGGTGAGGAGTTGCCACCCGAGCTTGGCCGCTAATGCTCTGGAAAATAAATCAAGTCTCTTTATGCCCCAACCTCCCCAACTTTTGGGTTTTGCAATGGTGTCCCATTTAACCCAGGCAAATAGCTTCCCCGGTTGGTGTCCTTTCCAAAGAAATCTACAGCATATACTTTGTAATCTACTCAATATACCTTTAGGTATCTAGGCCAAGGTCATCCAGTAGACTGGAGTGGCTTCAATAACTGCCTTAATGAGAATCAATCTGCCTGCCCGAGAGAGATATTTGTGATACCATACCTGTAGTCTTTTTTCCACTTTCGCAATGAGCCAAGTCCAGTCAGCGATCCTGTAACCGAGTGGTTTTAGTCTAAATCCCAGGTATTTTATACCTTCTGTCAAGTTCAATGAGGTGAATGGGAAGCGCTGAGATGCAAAGGTGAACTCATGTTGCGTACATCCGACTGTAGTAATCGTGGATTTGTTGTCATTTATCATCATTCCTGTAGCTTGTTGAAAAAGAAGGATTAAGTTCTGAAGAGTAGTGGTGTCCCCAATACTGCCATTTAAGAATATCATAATATCATCAACAAATAATAGATGAGTGAGATAAAAAAATTCAGCGATTTTAATGCCAGTCAGTTGATTTCTATCTCGAGCAGATGTTATAATCCTACTTAATCCTTCCATAATAAGTAAGAATAGCAGGGGCGAGAGAGGGCATCCCTGTCTGAGGCCCCTCTCTGAAGTGAAAAAAGAAGTAGCTTCGCCATTGAGAAGCACACTGTAGGACACATCAGTGATACAACTCATTATCCATTTGATATAATCATAGGGAAACCCAAGATGAGTCAACAGAAGTCTGATGTAGAGCCAGTTTGTTCTATCGAATGCCTTGGATAGGTCCACCTTTAGAATCATTCCTTTCTGCTTTTTGAGCTGCATTGAATGCATGAGTTCTTGTGCTGTGGCAATTGCTTCGTGAATCTGTCTGTGATGAAGGAAGGCAAATTGTTCAGGAGATATATGACGTGAAAGAATAGGCTTCAGGCGGTTGGCTATGATCTTGGCAATGATCTTGTATAGGCAATTACAGAGGGATATGGGTCGGAAATCATTGAAAGAGGCAGGATTGTTCGATTTAGGGATAAGTGCAATGAAAGTGGATTTGATGGCAGAGGATATTCTGCCACTCCTTCTGCAGTTCTCCACAATCTTAAGAAGGTCATTCCCCAGGATTTCAAAAAAAGCAATGTAAAATTCGATGGTCCACCCATCTGGACCTGGGCTTTTATCTTTTTTAAACCATTTTATAGTTGCCTCCAATTCTTCCATAGTTACTTCCTTCAGTAGATCTTCCGAGTCTTCTTGTAGTACAAACCTGGGGAAATGTTCAGCCACCCTCATGATCTCCATGATGTTTACATCTCTAGGAGCTTTGTAAATGCCTCTGAAGTGCTCTGTTGCTAGCCTGGCCAGGTTCTTCTGAGATGAAACTGTCTGTCCCCGCTCATCCCGCAATTCCCAAATAGTATTGATAGTTTTGCGCCCATTGGCAAATTTATGATAAAACTTTGTGTTGTCATCTCCCTCGGTGAGCCAAATTGCCCTGCTCCTAAGTCTCCAACTTTCTTCTCTTTCCTTCAGAATATGTGAGCGCATCGCAATGAGGGAGGAGTATTGTTCTTTGCTCTCAGGAGTGGGGAAGGTCCCATCTGATGAGTCCTCATGCAATGCAACGACCCTTTCAGCCTCCCTCAGTGTATTGTCATCACGGATACGCTTCTGATGTGCCCAGTTCTTAGAGATCCTCTTAAGTTCAGATAATTTCCTGATGAAGCCTTCTGTATGACCCTCATTTTCCATAATAGGGTTGGTCTGCCAATAGTTAGTTACCAACTGTATGTATGAAGGGTCCTTTAACCAAGAGGAATTAAATTTGAAGGGGCTCTTGATCTTATGATTAATATCGATCATTTCCAAAAAGATAGGTCGATGGTCGGATATGCCACCAGTTCCAACCCATTGACGAATGTGGGGAAGTATGTTGTGAAGTGATTCCTTGATAAGGAACCTGTCAAGTCTTCTGGCCAAGCTTTGTTCTCCATTGCAGAAGGAATGTCCACCCACTGATGATCCTCCAGTAGATTGGAAATAGTGTCTGATAAGGAGTCTATCTGCGCCAAGTGCCCTCAAGATTCACAGTAACCCAATGAAAAGTTTAATTCGCCTCCTAGTATGATGTTATTTGCCTGTAGTAACTCAGATACCAATAAGGTCCTCCAATAATTGGCTTTGTCAGCACAAGGGCCATAGACATTTATGATGCGGATGTCCATCTCGATGGAATAAGCAAAAATGTCTAATCCAATGTATCCTCTGCCTCCCCATATATTCCTGATCTCCATAGCTTTGTTACTAATCCCAATAGTTAATCCTCCGGATTTCCCGGACGCATCCAGTGCATGAAAGGTCCAATTGGGCAGCCAGGAGTTGAGAGTAAGGATAGTGGATCAGCTAAACAGAGGGTTTCTTGAAGAAATATAATATCCGGCTGTGACAAGATGAGCAGTCTCCTGAGTGCTAGTTTATAGGCCAAACTAGCAAACCCCCTACAGTTATAGGAAATGATCTTCATGTAGGGTGAAAGAGGGGGCCATTCTTCGCTCTAAGGGCCCTGAAAATAGTTTACTGTCGCCCAAGGGCGACTTCTTCGTCAGCAGTGTGTCTTGCTTTAGTGATGCGAGAGGGTCGGCCTCGAGAGTTCTTATGAGCTACAGGGGTGGCTTCTGAGTCCAGACCAATGGCATCTACACCTCTATCCTTCGATCGGGATCGAAGAGAGTACCTGGGAGATGCCGGAGGGGAAGGGATGGGGAGAGTTGCGAGGGAGGATGATATCAGAGATGGCAGGCAAGGGGATGTCGCGGGAGAAGGGAGCGGGAGGGAGCAAATGAGGGAGGATGGAGGAGGTAGGCCTCGGGGTTTATTAAAAACCACAGAGGTCAAATGTGTCGATAATGGAGATGTGCAGATGATGTGATGAGATGCACTGCCAACATATATGTAAGATTCAGGAGGCAAAGGAGAGGGGGATGAAAACAACATACCCGTCGTCGCGACGTCCTCCTGTGCAGTCGCTGAGTGTACTGGAGCTGGCGATGGTGGAAGAGAAGCTGAGGTTTCTTTAGCAGCTTCAGCATTATCGGGTGGACCTTGGGGATCTCCATCGACATCAGCTTGCTCCTCTTGATTCTTCTCTGAATTCTGCCTGGGAGGATGGTCCAAGGGATGCTCGGACTCCCCTTCCTGAACATTTTCCCTTCTTTTCCGGAGGAGTGGACAATCCCTGTATAGATGTCCCACTTTGTGACATCTACGGCAACGATACGGGATACCTTCATAGTCGATAATTTGTTTGCGTTCCGTGTCTCTCCATTGAATGGTGATGAACTCTTGTAGACCTCCCCTGGTATCCAGATTGATAAGAATCCGGGCGTAAGACATCATGCCAGTGTGCTGGTAGGACTTATCATAGTCCATGTAGGAGCCAATCGCATTGCCAATCCGCCGGAAGATGTCTTCTGACTAGTACTGGAGTGGTAGGCCTGGGAGTCGAATCCAAACGGGCCCGATGCCAATCTGCTCTGTCTCTGGGTCGAATAAGGGAGTCCAACGCTTAAGGAGCACCGGAGCATGTTCAAAGTGCCAGTAAGAGGACAAGACCCAATTGGTATGATCAGCACGAGCGAACCTCAACGCGAACCATCCCCTCACGAATGTTTGCACGAAGGGGATGTCCACCAGATGTTGTCCCCAAACTTCAGTTGCCCAGGTCTTCAAACATGCTGCCGAGTAGTTCCGACCTCTGATGCGCCCAACCAGTACCCTGTCTGCAAATTCCATAGTCTCACCCCACTGAATGTCCTCCTCTAGCCTGAGAAAGATGTCGTCTGCCTTTGATTTGAAACACCTGTACTTCTTTTTAGGGCCCAGAGGGGGAGGTAGGTTATGTGGCCGGCCCAAGGGAGGGCCAGTAACAATCGGGGGGGAGGGTTTAGGTACGAGGAGGAATGGTTTTGGATGTCGTCGGTAACAGAAGAGGGACCAGAGAGCGGGGGAACAGTGGTGAAGCTTCCCGACGGAGGACCAAGTGACCCGGTGAAACCGGCCGTGGCAATGGGCAGCGAAGGGGGTAAAAACAGTCGGGAAAAGTTTTCCAGACGCCGAGGGATCAAAACCAGGGTTAGGGTTCAAACAGCCAGAAACGAAACCGAGGGTTGCTGGAGAGTGGAGGGGGGGGGGTTGAAAGCGCAGGCCAGGTAGGAGGTACATCCGGGAGGACCACAGGGTATGACCTCGACTGTTCCCCAAGCGAATACGAAGAGTAGTTTTCGGTGAGGCCAGAACTGTACATACCTTCTGATGTGGAGAAGGAGGAGCGCCAGATGGATACCCCCTCCAGCGGGTCTTCGAAATAATCAACAGCTTCGAGGTCCTCCATTACGCCAGCTGCTTCTCGGAACGACGGACACCTCAGATAGTAGTAAAAACCGGAGAAAATGACAGTGCTCAGGATAAACGGACCGAGCTGGGCAGGTAAGTAAAAAACCGTCGCGGGTTGTAACCGGGAGATGTGGCACAGAAACCCTTCCTTCTCTCGAAAGGTCAACCAGTTCGTAAGCGCTGGAGGTCTCAAAAAACTATAGAGGGTTCTGAAACCCTAACCCAAACCCTCACGCGCCTTCTCCCATCCGGTTTCCGCCATCTTCTCCCTTCACATAACTGCGTTATTGTAGGGTAATTTTTTAATTAAAATTTTATTGGTGAGAGATTAATTTATTATCAAAACATTGCAGTTGAAGGGAAAAATTTTAAACATAACGTTCTTTGAAGGGAAACATAAAGACCCAAAACGTCAAAAAAAAAAATTGTTTGACCGGTAAAGAAGAATCCAAATTCCAACCCTGCGCGCGTCTTCCCTATAGAGTTGCACACACAAGAGTTGTTTTTAGTGAGATTTTTTTTAGACTTTCCGGTGCCGGAAAATTTGAGGTGAAATCTTAATTTGTGTTATTTTAAACTGATTTTTTCACTCTATATAAACTCCAGGACACTTCAATTATGCAGAGATTACCCATCAAATTTATGATTTCAATAAATTCCTTCTAGATTTTAGAGAAATTAGATCAGAAAAACCCACCAAAAAAACTTCCAAACTATAAACAAGATAATTAAATTAAATAAAAAATAAAAAATGATACCGTAAATTAAATAAAGAATAAAAAGAATGACTGGATTTTAGAGAAATTAGATCAGAAAAACCCACCAAAAAAACTTAAAACTATAAACAAAATAATTAAATTAAATAAAAAATAAAAAATAATACCGTAAAAGAATAAGAACAATGACAAGGGTGCCTTAAAATACCTCTTTTCTTTCTTATTCTTCTTCCATCCTTTCACGCAGTTAGTCGAACTCGCTACCTCCGTTTTCCAGCGATATCAAACAACCATCAGAGTAGCCGAGTAGCCAGGACCCACCGCTGGTAGAGTTGCACACGAGAGCATGTAAAATTATCAATCCAAAAAAAAAATTAATACTGTATATGATGAAGGTTATATTTTAGTTAGTTTATTTAAAATAAATAAATTCTTGATCTTTTTCTCAAATTTAACACTGTAGATGATGAAGGTTATATTTTAGTTAGTTTATTTAAAATAGAAAATGGAAAACATAAATCAAAATGGAATATTATAAAATAGAAGGAAAAGATTTAAAAATTAAAATAAAATTAGTATATATAAATGATTAATAAAAGTAGATTAATATTAATAAAATTAGTATATATAAATGATTAATAAAAGTAGATTAATATTAATTTTTAGATAAATATTTTTTGATGTGATTTTTTCTCAAAAGTTTTTCTCTATAATTAATTTATGATATTGATTAAAGCAATTATTTCATGATATGTCTAAGATTGTCAAAATTTTAAAAAATCTATAAAATCAATTAAATATGAACTTTATTTTAAATTAATTAAATAATAATTTTATTTTAAATTATTAATTGTAAAAATAAGTAACATAGGAGTCAAAAAACATGTAACAATGTTGTTAATTATGGAGATTCATCCACTTTATCATGGAGCCTTAATCTATGAAGAGGTTTTGTTATGATATCATGGTCTTATACCATGGCTTACTAATACCACATGTCTAAAAAAATATAACTCAAGTTCATATGACATATGTTCAAATGATGTTTTTTAATTAATCAATCTAATTAAAAATGAAAAAGACATAACTAATTTTGAGATAAATCTCAACATTCGATTTATGACTACTAAGAATATTTTAAAATATTCCATGGAGGTTAAAACCCTACCATCCACATAATAATTACTCACAAATAAATAAATGATCAATGTAGCTATGTATCATATGTTTAAAAACCCTTAAAGAGATAAATAATCCATGGCCCTAGCCATATGACCACTTGAGGCAACACGTTAATGCAAAAGGTGAATAATTCACATATGAGCTTTTGATATTTGATTATTATCAAATAACCCTCCATGTTATTTAAATAGAGATTATGAAACAAATAGGTGTTAAATCATAGATTAATTTAGTTGTTAATGTGAAAAAAATAAAAATAAAACAAACACTCTCTATAACATAATCATGTGTTGGATTAGATATTACAATGCATACTAAAGAAACACATTTTACCTAATACATCTAATTAATAATAGGTTCTATAACCATAGTAGTTCCGTTATTGAATGAGGGGCAATTTTTCATGCTTCATACTCAAATGGAATGGATTGAACTCATCACAAACTCTATAATACTTCTTCTTCTGCTTGGAATTCCATCGATGTTCATAGCACACATGCATTGGGATATTCCCATGAAGATCAAGGTCAAAAAAGGAGTACTAGATTTCCTAAGAACATGTGTACACATGAAAACACTTGCATTATTACAAATAAATATGCAGTTTTGAGCTTGTAACCTCAATTTTCCCCAAACCACCGTGCAAGTTACCAGCTTAATGGTTCTTAGAATCCCATCCATACTCATATTACATTTTACTAGGAAAACAAACTAATGTAAGTTCATTGTTACCACATTGTTACCTAATACCATGTGTCATGTTTTTCCTATCATTGAGTAAATTAAGCGATTGAAAGGGAGTTTGAGGAGCCACTACAATCAAGTTTTATGAACCTGTTTTTTTTCATATTTCATTAAAAAAAATCATGAAAAAAAAAATGAATTTTCACCTCTTTAAATAAAATTTATTTGAAAAACATGGAGCCTACACATGGGAATCCAAACCCCACCATTTCTATAACAAGATAGATCAAACCTCCATCTAAAACATGTAAATGTAAACATTGAAATTGATGCAAGGTTGACATTATTAAGAATCCTTATCTCATTTCCGAACAAATTCTAGTTACCTTCATGGAAATTGATTGGTACTTATCTCCTATCTACATTTAGGCAAGACACCCCCACCCACATTTATGGTCATATTCATGAGTGGGGGAAATGCAAGCAGTTGATTAGGATCAAGATTCCTAATCAATTGCTAAAAAATGGGTTCACCAGATCCTTGTTACCTCAAATTTCCAAGGATGTCAAAATGGTCAAGGATTCTATTGAGCAATGAACTATTTTACATTCCCAACATCTTGACTTGATCTAATCATAGTCGGGTACATTGTATGAGATTATCCCAAATGCTTCTCGACCATTGACGGATCCACCTCATTAAAAGTCAAGGCCACATGCTAATGGGGTGATAGGTCCCATATCCATCATACATTGTGAGCCAACTAGCTACTCAATTTGGATACATTTTTTTGACATTTGAAGCCCCATGTACTGCACCCATCTCTCAACAAGACACATCTCTTGAACATAAAATTGAGGTACATTTGGTGCAATCTACACAATCAAAAAAATATCATCAACATAGTGGTAAAAAGAAGAAGAATAAACATAAAATCACTTCTAAAAATGCTCAAGAGACAGAACAAACCTAAGACAACATGGGTGGGGGTGCCAATGAAAAACAACACAAGTCAAAATTCTATTACAATATTTTCTGGGGAGGCCATCTTACTCAGGAACTCCCATGCATGGATGAGATTCATTATTTCTTTGCATAACAACACATTGGTCAACAACCTGACATTTTAACAAATATATTCCCCACCTAACACCAACAAAAACTTATTGTGAACTACCCCCCTCCTCCTCCTAGGGGCATGGTGGGGTAAAGTACCAAAGGAGGCCCATCACACATTCTTATGTGCAATGAGGTAGTAAAACCCTAAGAATAGTTCTTCCTCTAATGACTCAATCATGCACACTCCACCCAATGGGCATCTCTCAACAAATAAGGCTTTGGAGATAATGTTTCACCCACCTAAGGGTGTTCTCCATCAGTTGATACACAATATGAACATTAGTGTTGCCTAAAACTATAATATTTTTGATGATTTAGCCAAGGCACCATGTGCCATGTCTTCCTTGGATGTTTTGCAAAGCTACCTATGCAATGAAAATCCTTGTTGACTGCCTTCAAAGGGGTTGATCCCTTAGAGTCTAATATAATTACATTCGAAATTAATGCATTTTAGTATTGATTATCCCATTAGATTGCATTTTAGATCTTGGTTCACATCCTCAATAATGATATTTACCACACTTTCATGGATTAAGGATCCTCCACTTATATCATGGCTTAGCCATGATAAAAATCTATTGGTTCTCAAACACTTGTTTAGTCAATCACTACACTCTAAGCCTTTGATGGCCACACTTTTTTACCTAAGGGAGTTCTCCCAACGTTTTCCATCAAGCTTTGGGAAAAATCATCATCATTGATGTAGAGGTAGTCAATGCTCGCTTGAGTACAATTTTCTCCTTGGATGCAGTTGGTTCTATGCCATGACTATTATCATATCATTGGTATTTCACATTATTGATTTTCCTCATGAAGACAAGATATTTACGATCAATCATATTGTATATTGCATGATGAATAGGACAACCATTGTCGACATTATGGTGCCATTTGTTGGTGACCCACTTATTCAAATGTTGGTGTGGGTCTATTTAAAAACTCATCATTTATGGACATTTTTCTAATGTGTGAAAATTTCAACTACTGCAGCAACTGGAAATTATTCTTCTAACTATAAATTAATTAATAGTTTATTTGGCCACACAAACAACCAATAATTCACAACTACAATTTTCACCAAATTAAATTCTTCAGAAGACAAACTGGAAACTGAGAAAATACTAGCAGATGTCACACACAAAAATTTGACATTGTTATTTTTGGAAAACAGTCCCCGGAAAAAACCAACTTGGGAAAACCGGTGCAACAAATGAGGGTTTTTTTTATTAAGCAACAGTGAGAAATTCTGAGTACAATAAAATTTTCCAAACCGACGAATCTACCGAGGAGGAATATTGGCAAAAACTATCTGAGGGATTTTACCCTCTCTCCGAGCAATCCAGACACTTGATTGACTTTGAAAATATAGTCATCCAACCAGCTCTACGCAGACCCTGCATCGCCCTAGCGCAGTCTCTCAAATGATCTTCCTGAATAAACTACTAATCTAGTTGTCCTACCTACTCCTAACTAAGAAAATGCTTCTCCAACTCTCTGGAAAAATTTCCCAACCTATGGAACTGAAAACGTCTTCCTCTTCATCCGGATCAAATTTTCCTTTTTGAGGCTCTACGCTGCTGTTGTGTGGCCTCCTGGAGAAAATATCAACTTCCTCTTTGTAACTCTCTGGAACTAGAAAAATTCCTCTAGACTCAATGTCTTTGCCCCTCTCTGTCTTTGCTTCCCTTCTCTAGTTCGAACTCTTCTAGCAATTGTTGTTGCTCTCTGGAAAAATTGAATTGGCCAAGGAAATTGATCTCAAGTGTGTCTTCTCCATCTACTCATCAACCTCCTCTTATAATCTCTAGTTGTGACTCCAACAGCCAAGATTAAAACATAATCGATGGCTGAGATTAATTATGGATCGATCTGTGTGAGTTTCTAGATTATTCACGCCTTTCTCAATTAAAACTATTTAATTAACCCTTTTTCCTAAGTTTAGACTTAAGAAATATTTAAAAATATGCTAATAGTCCAATCGAGATACTTCTAGGTGGAATTTCTAGAAACCGTTTCTGGGTTATGGAGAACTCCTGTGTTTTATCCTCTCCACAAAGTTTTGAGACTAGAACACTGTCGATGCTACAAAAACTAACATAATACCCTTTCTTGATATGTATGCTACTAATATTTCTCCCATGCACATGATCTCTCCCATCACCAATGGACCACATTCATCAGTTGACCCCTCAATGGCCCCATCTCTTTTGGATGTAAAATCGTATGGAAATAAAATGCCACTTTCCTTAGTAAAGATCGCCTATATATGAAACAATCTAGCTATCATCTATTGACAATGATACGAGTGCGTCACAAGATTAAGAACTTGATGATTACCCTTTTCCTCTTTGGGATACTAATTGTCCATGTTTCTCTGACTTCACAATGGATATCATGGAGATCTTGTTTTTCCATGATTATCCTTGGGAAGAAATTCACCATCGATTGTAATTTTTTCCTAGGGTGGAACTATCAGATGACTCACAAATAATCCTAACCTCCTATGGCCTTGTTGAGTGGTCCTAGCTCCCCATCATGCTACATAATGTTCTCTTGGAGGGAAATCCAATGAATATTTTGAAAATCGTACCCATGAACATCACTATGTAACCATGTATCATGGAACACATCCTGATAGGTATGGATTGTAATCCCAAAGAAATTTAAATCTACACCACCCCATTCAAATATTTACGTGATTTGTTTTCTTATTCCTATGAAGAAATGCCAGTAATTGACCCTCGAATTGTATAACATGAGGTTAAGATGTCTGATGGAGCCAAACTAGTTCAAGAAAGTTTGAAGCAAATGAACCCTTGTAAGGTAGTTTATATGAAAACGAAGGTTTAAAAACCTTTAAAGATGGCTTTATCTATTTGGTGCCCTTGACAAAATGGGTACTAGCATTGTTTCAGGCATGAAAAAACATGGCACAATTAGAGTTTTTATTATTATAAATATTTCTATAAGGCATACCCTAAGGATAATTAGGTAACCCATTCATTGATCAAATCATTCATGAGTGTGGTGGGAGTGAAATATTGTCATTAGTGGATGGCTTATATTGCTATAATCAAATACAAATCAAACCAAAATATCAACATAAATCTACCTTTATCTTCCCTTGGGGTATGTTTTATTTTCATAAATTTCCTTTTGGTTTTAAAAATTATTGGAGCCACTTCCTAATGGACCATGCCTTGTAGATTTCATGACATCAAACATATAGTGGAGGTATATTTAGATGACCTTGTTGCTCTTTCACAACGATGCTAGGATCATCCTTACCATCTTTAGGTGATCTTTCTTCTATGATGATTCTGTAACATTTGTTTTAACTTGCTTAAGTGTGCCTTTTGCGTGTTGTGCAAGATGTTATTTGGATTCATTGTATCCAAGCATGGGATCATGGTTGATCCCATGAAGGTTGAGGAAATAATCAACTTTTTTCATCCTATACTCTCTTCCAACTTCAAAATTTGCAAGGGAAGGAAAACTTTTTGTGTAGATTCATTTCTAACTATGTTGACATAATGAAATGATTTATGTGGTTGGTAAAAAAATGTGTAACTTTCATGTGGTTGGTGGGCTCCAGTATTGTAGCAATAATGCTACAACTCCTGGAGCTTCCTATCTCTAATTTTATCAACCCAGTAGTTTGTACAAACTTGGAAGCGACGGTGCTGTATGCACAAGTACTAGCTCTTGTCGCAGCTGTCACTTGGTCAGCTGGCACAAGTCCGCTAGGGCTCAAGCCAACTTCTATATGTTCTCAGAAGAAGCTTTCTAAATGATGGACGAAGGCTATCTCAACGGAAAGTAATCTACTTTGAAAAAATGAACTGAAAGCCGACCAAGACATGGAAACCCTAGTAAACCCTAATCTGACTAGTTTAACCTCTATGATGCAATAGTGAGAGTGCCAATGTCTAAAAATGATGCCATTACTTCTAGTGATGTGAAATGCATGAACTCAAACTACTTCCATTAAAAAGAACATTGTTTTTGTATTTTTGCTTAAGTGGATGGAGTGATTATGATCGTGTTTCTTATTAGGGTTTGGCTGTGCAGAGGTGGTGCGAAGGGAGAGAAAGCTTGGGAAAGGTCAGGAGGGCTAGGAGAGGTCTCAGAGGGTCCCTAGCATCAGTCCACAGAAGTCTACAATGTTCAGGTGCTCGGCAACCAAGTTTGCAGGCTTCTACAGGATGTCTGCAGGGGATCCTACAGGAAACTAAGGAATTCTACAGGAAATCTGCTAACTTCTACAGGATGTTCGACCGTTGGAGTTTTGGGTGATGGTGAAGTGATGGAGCGGTATGGGTGGATAGGTAAGGTGGAGATGGAGCTTGTGATGGCTCAGGGGCAGAGGAATAAGATAGAGAGAGAGTGCACGGAGTTGGTTGGTGAATAGAAGGATGGCAGCAACGAAAGGTCAAAAATATGGAGCTACGTGGGCAATGGGAGAGTTGGAAGGTGAACGAGCTGAACAGAGGTCGAGTAGGTGGCTTGAGGCGAGGTTAGGAAGAAGAAGAAGGAAGTGGAATGATATTGAGCAGTGTAAATAAAACAAATTGCTTATGTCTTGCACCAAAAACGAGAATCCATTAACCTGTGCTACCTGTGCTATTAAACCAATGAACAGCAATGTAAATCATGAAGAAAAGTCGTGCATGGAATTGTAATGAAGAAGTATGGCTCAAGAGCAAAATGCATGGAAGGATCCACGATTAAAACGACTGTGTTGCAGCTTGCATAAAAGTGGAAAAAGACTGCGTTTTTTTTGGTGGTTGGTATAGACTGCACCCCAATCCCTAAACAGAGATGGCAGTGAAGGCACTAACAACCTTTTCTTGGAGCTCCAGTGAATTACAAACCTCCTATTCTGATCTAAGCAACTGAAAGTGATTTAACCATAAGCTAATCCTACTCAATCTTATTAAAGAAATCAAATCAGCAGACTATGTCCTTGAAATGCACATCAAAACAAAGAAACAAAGTGCTGGAAAGAAAGGCAATTAACACTACAAGAAGAGGAGATCTATTGCTCTCAAGTTGGGCCCTAACCTGAGAGCTATAGCTCCCTTAAAAGCTCAGAATTAGATCCAAATCTGCTTGCCTTTATTCATAATCAAAAGTCTAATGTCATGCCAAAACTGGCTTACAAAAACAAACACCGAGCTGTGCTCAGAAATTACAATATCAGTCCCAAAAGTTCAAAAAGCTCCAAACAAAGGCTACGGCCTTCATATTTATACACAATGAAGATCAAGATGGCTTCCTCCATTCGTGGAGCTCGGCTGTCCAACTGAAAGTCAAACTGCTGATCCTGTAGAACGTGTTGGCTGCCTTTAAGCTCGGTGGGGAGAGCTGTTGGAGCTCGAAGTTAAGGTGAAAATCACGAGGAAGGTCATCAAGACTGTGGACAACCTCCCTATGAACCCGCAATGTCACCTTTGCTGTCTCCTTGTCTCCATTTGCGTGGTCTTTTGCTCTCTTTAATGCCAAAAACCTGAAATCATCATGTATTAGCCACATAGATATAATGCCTGCCCTTCTTCCTACAAACAACATGAATATACTAAGAAATGAATGCATAAGTGATAAAAGATGAATGGTTGAGCAAGGTAAGTAGGCCAATATGAGCTCAAATTGTACCAAAAATTGGGGGTCATCATCACCCCCCAGCTAAAATATTTGCTCATCCTTGAGCAACTTTGCTCCGGCTCCTTGTCCTTGGCCGAGAACTAGAGCCCGGAGCATGCTCTTCCTTTCCCGTTCTTGGTGGCCCTGCCTCTTCTGCCCTTGGCGGTGACGAGGGTGGCGCTTCCTCCCCCTTTCCTGTTTCCTTGAGCCGGGCTTCGGAAGCCGATTGGCCTATCCTTCGTGTCCAGGAGGTTATTTTTGGGCTTCCCCTCTCGGGGGTAGCCGATGTTTTAGAGGGGGATCTTTTACTGGGTGAAGTAGGGACACCCCCTAAAATGGTTTGGCTGCTGGGTGGAGGCTGTGGCTTGCCCGTGTTTATTCTCTTACTTCTCCTGGCTTCAAAAGGTAGAGGGATCTCCCTCTCTCTCTTCTCCTTTGGCTTTGGAGGTGTGCTGAGGGCGGCCAGCGCAGCTGCTGCCTCCTTTTCGAGAATGCCAGCCTTCTCTTTCTTGCGTTTTGCTTTCTCAGGGCTCCCTGTAGAGGGCCCCTTCCTTTCTGATTCCGGGCTTCCTGTAGAAGGCCCTGCTTTACCCACTTTTGGGCCTTCTGTAGAAGACCCTTTCTTTACCAATTTTGGGCTTCCTGTAGAAGACCCTGTTTTAGGCACTCTCGGGCTTCCTGTAGAAGCCCCTGTTTTGGTAATTTTCGGGCTTCCTGTAGAAGCCTCTTTTTCAATGATTTTCGGGCTTCCTATAGGAGACCCTTTTACTGTTTTCGGGCTTCCTGTAGAAGCCTGTTTCTGCTTTCCTGTAGACACGGGTGTCACCACCTTTGCTTGCTTTGCTGCATGGGTTTTGCTTTTTGGTTTGGTTGCAGGTGCTGATGAGGTACTTGGGCTGATGTGGACCACCTCAGCTTTGTCCGTTATGCTCTTCAACCTCTTTTCTCTTGCTGACAAGATGGGTGTGTCACCTTTTTCCTTGTCATCCTTTTTCTCATGCTTCTTCTTTTGTTCTTTCTTCTGCACTGTGGTTGGGGTCTTCTGGCCTGTTTCTTTCTTTCCATCGGCCACTGCTTCTTTTTCCTCACTGCTGGAGGAACCCGTTTCTTCAATCAACATCCTTATGTCTCCATCTCTTGTCAAATTCCTGAGTGATTCCCATGAGAGGGGAGCCTTATATGAATGAAGCGCATCCTCCACAAGAAGTTTGATCAACCCATGGTGGGCTACCTGATCTGGTATGCCTTCTTTTAACTTTGTGGCACACTCAATTAGGGACTGTAGCAGGAAATAAGGAATGCTCAGTTTCTGTTCTACAGGAAGATCAACCCGGTGCCTCAATTCAGTGAGCAACCGAAAGTGATATGCGTACACGATGCTAAAACGGCCTTCACAGGTTATATACTTCATGATTTGCAGGCTGACCTCATTCCATGGTGGCAACAAGCTGGTTCTTCGCACCCCAATTTTGTCCTCCGAGAATTCCTCCTCAGGTGGAAAGAATTCTTTCTTGGCCTGCTGGCTCAACTTCCTTTCTTCCTTATCCCATGGCAAACCCATCGGAAGTCCAGTAATTCGACTGATATATTGCGGGGTGAGCTTGAGGCTTAGACCCCTGAATTTCACTGTGGCCAGTGTCTTGGATTTCGGCTTCAGAGCCTGCAAAAATTCTTCTGCCACTTCATCGTCGTAACCCTGCAATTTGTCACAAAAAGATATCCATTGAAACCGTGTGAAGAGCTCCACCACCTCCTGGTTTTCCCTTAATTTGGTTGAATCAGTGGGTTCTCGTCTAATAAACCCACCCCGCATGATAAAACAGTTTCCTTAACCAGAGGTGGTGATTGTGGAAGAAATTTGGTTTACTGAGACAGAGCGTAGAATGTCATGCACATAATCCACAAAACTTACCCCTGAGGAACTTAACACAGTTTAATTACTCGACATCGTGTAGAATGACAGTATAGGCACAGTAGACAACAATTTCACCGTTTTTCTATGACCAGACTGTGGACGACAATTCTGCCACCTTTAATAACCAGTTGCATGAAGAGTTCAGGGTTACCTTTTTAATTGGCCACCTTTTTACGTGAGGCACCCGCTTTCCTGTAGAAACTGCGTTCCTGTAGGATGACAGCGTTCCTGTAGAATGACAGCGTTCCTGTAGAATGCAGTGCGCGATTTTCGGGAAGGACTGCAGTCGGTCTGCGCCTTGGGTGTGCTTCACAATCGTTCTGATAGCCAAAGGCTCGGCGTATCGAACTACAGAAAGATCAGGATAGCCGCTCGAGTTCAAAACGGTGGTTGATAAATGCATGAGTGCAATCTAGCCGATTAGATTTTGAATTCGGCGGAATCCGTGGCGCAGGGGTGAGCTGTCCCCGCCGGACCGTTGGGTGACGTCATCCCATCATTCAACTGCGCGTTCACTTGCTGCCGCATCAATTCCTGCAGATCTGCCGCCGCCTCTTCTGTTAAACTCGTTTTTTTCGACGGGATTGCTCTCACGTGCGTGCTGCCCATTCTTTTTTGTCATGGCCGCCACCCACACATCCAACTAGACCATTAACTGGCCGACGTGGCCGGCCAAATGGCCATACGGCCGCTCAACCCATTCACCTCTACACTTAGCAATCAATCAAAGTAACATTCAGGCAATCTGATGGAAGGAAGGGTCGAGACACTTACCTGCGCGGCTGCACACGATGCTTCGGTTCTTTGGACGCTGATGAGTGGATTTACCTACTGCTGGCGAACTTACACAAGCCCGGAGGTACATGCTCACAAGCTGCCGACGATGGATGGGATGCTTTAGTTGCATGCGTCCACGTTCCATTGCATATGGCCTGTGTTGTGAATGGTATCCACTCTAGCAGGCTTAACTGTTACAGGACTCCCGCGGGATGTCTTGTAACAGTTCTCTCTCCTTGGGTGCATGCTGCACGACGAAGGGTGGCCTCACGAGCACGCTCCCGGAGCTTCTGGATGACTGGGATGAGTATGGTGTGAGATCTCTAGCGTTTTTTTTTCATTTACAATTTGTTTTTTTCTTGAGAACTCATCGATCTGCTTTGCTGGTGCAGGTAGCTTTGTTGCATGTCGACAAGGATGGTGGAACAAGATAACAACAATGTGAAAGGTTGACAACAGTGGCTTGCATGCGTCCAAACCGATCCTTGGCCGTTAGATCTCCTCATGAAATGAATTCTAGCCCGTTCTGAGCTTCTACAGGAAGTTTCCTGTAGAAATACAGAGCTTCCTGTAGAAAGGTTGCGTTCCTGTAGAGAGTCTGCACCGTGCTGTAGAAAATCTATATCTCCCTGTAGAAACTCTGCATCTTCCTGTAGAAGACTCAAGCTGTAATAAAATTGCACATACCTTGGAGAAAATGAGTATTCCTGGGGGAAGTGCTGGTGAGGTGTCCTGACTGCATGATGAGGACCCTTGGCTTTGAGTTGAGAGGCTTCCTCTCCTCCATAGAACACCTGCATGCTATTTTACATAATGAATCTGCTGACCTTGTTTTTTTCTTTTTTCTTTTTGTTTTTTTTTCTCTTTTTTCCTTTTTTTTTTTTTTGAAAGATAACAGGGGCGCCTCATTGAGGTTTTCACCCTTGCCATCTGCCTTAAGCGCCTCAAAGAGGTTTTCACTCAAGGATCTTTTTCCAATCTCTTTTTTTTTTGAAAGACAATAGGGGCGCCTCAATGAGGTTTTCACCCCTACCACCTGCCTTGGGCGCCTCAGAAAGGTTTTCACCCAAGGATCTTTATTATTATTTTTTTTTTTAGATTCTTCAGGGTATGCCCAAAGCAGAGGCAGAACCCTTCTCTATGACCAACACTGCCTTCTCCATAGTTTTGATGAACTCTTGTCTTGAGGGAGGCTTCCTGTAGATCTTCAATCGATGCCCATTGACAAGCATGGGGTTGGCTTCCTCATCAATGGTCCGAATAAGAACAGATCCATTGTCATGACATTTTTCCACTGAATATGGCCCTAGCCATCTGGTTCTCAGCTTCCCCTTGAAATCTTTGTATCTGGAGTCATACAACAAGGCCCAATCTCCCGGCTGAAATTGCTTGTCATGGAGATGCTGGTCATGCCACACCTTTCTCTGAAGTTGAACCACTTCTGAGTGAAGGAGGGCCTGCATTCGGTGCTCATCCAGTCCATTCAACTGCAATAGCCTTTCTTGTTGTGCATGGCTGAGATCTAGGTCCAGCTGAGCTGCCATCCTCAAAGTGTTGTATCCAAACTCAATGGACAACAAAGCTTTCTTCCCATAGACCAGCTCATAAGGTGTGAAGCCGGTGGTGGTCTTCCAAGTGGTGTTGTAAGCCCATGTGGCTTCAACCAGGCGATCTGCCCAGTGCTTTCTGCTGCTGCTCACCACCTTAGTCAAGATCCCTTCTAATGCTCTATTGGTGACTTCCACCTGCCCATTTGCTTGAGGGTGATAGGGGGTGGAAGTCCTATGCTTGATCTTGTGATGAGCTAGTAGATCTTCAACAAGGTTGGAGGTGAACTGGCTCCCTTGATCGGTGACCAGCTCTCTTGGATAACCAAACTTATAGAAGATGTTTTCTCTTAGGAACTCGGCCACCTTTTCTTCTGTTGCTGCTTTGATTGCTTTGGTCTTTGCCCACTTTGTCAGGTAGTCAGTGCACACAATGATGTAAGACCTTTGCCTCGAAGGGGGGTTGATTGGGCCCACAAAGTCCATACCCCACTTCTCAAATGGCTCAAGAGTCACCTGAGGTTGGAGAGGCATCTCATCCCTTTGGGTCGGTTTCCCCATTCTTTGGCATTGGTCACACTGGCTGACATATCTTCTGACATCTTGATGAAGTGTGGGCCAATAGTAGCCTACCTGCAGGATCTTGAAGGCAGTTCTCTTTGCTGCAAAATGTCCTCCACAAGGCCCATCATGACAGGTGAGGAGGATATCAAAGACTTCCTCCTCCCTTACACAACGCCTTAAGATCTAATCGGGGCCAAGCTTGAACAGATTGCCCCCGATCCAAGTAAATGAGGCACTTTTTCTGATGATTCTGCTCTTCTCTCTTGAAGATAGGTGCGGAGGGAACTGTGCTGAAACAAGGTAGTTTTCTATATCAGCAAACCATGGAGAGAGTACTGAAATAGCAAACAGATGTTCATCGGGCATCTGGTCATCCACTGTTCCATCCTCATCTGCAGAAAAATCCAATCTAGATAAAAAGTCAGCAACAACATTTTCTCTACCTGGTTTATCAACAATGGTCAAATCAAACTGCTGCAATAAAAGTAACCATCTAATAATACGAGCATTCACATCTGGTTTATTCATTAAATATCTAATTGCAGCATGGTCTGTATGTACAAAGGTTTGATAGCCAGTAATATAATTTCGGAACTTGTTCAGTGCATGAACCACAGCCAAGAATTCTTTCTTGGTTACAGTGTAATTCAGCTCAGCTTTGGACAAGTTTTTGCTAACAAAGTAAATGGCATATGGAAGTTTTTGCTCAACTTGTCCTAAAGCTGCACCTATGGCTTTGTTCGAGGCATCAGTGTGGATGTGGAAAGGTAGGGCCCAGTTCGGACCTCTCAGGATTGGGGCTGACACCAACTTGTCCTTCAATTCATTTAAAGCCCTCTGACAATCGTCAGTCCATTTAAACTCCACATCTTTTGCCAACAGGCCAAACAATGGCGAGGCTAGCTTGCTGAAGTCTTTAATGAATCTCCGGTAATATCCTGCCAATCCCAAGAAACTCCGTACATCCCTTACCTTTTGAGGAGGTGGAACCTTCTTGATGAGAGCAATTTTGTTAGGATCCACCTGTAACCCTTGGCAAGAAATGGTATGGCCTAGCACGGTCCCTTCAGTCATTAGGAATTCACATTTTTCAGGACTAAGGGACAAGTTCATCTCAATGCATTTGGTTAGGACTTTTCCCAGATTGGACAATGCTTCCTGGAAGTTGGCCCCATAAGGAGTAAAGTCATCCATGTAGATTTCCACTGCATCATGGACCAGCTCCGAGAAGATGCTTAAGACAGCTCTCTGGAAGGTAGCAGGAGCATTGCATAGCCCAAAGGGAAGGACTCGGTAGGCAAAGGTGCCCCAAGGACAAGTGAAGGTGGTCTTATCTTGGTCTTCCGGGCTGATTTGGATTTGGTTGTACCCGCTAAACCCATCCAGGAAAGAGAAGAACTTCTTTCCTGCCAGTCCATCCAACACTTGATCTATGAAAGGTAGAGGGAAATGGTCTTTCTTGGTAGCTTTGTTCAGTTCTCGGTAGTCCACACAGATTCTCCATTTCCCATTTTTCTTGGGAACCAACACCAGAGGGGACACCCATTCACTATCTGAGATGGGGTAGATGAATCCGGCATCCAACAGTTTTTGCAATTCTTCCTTGACAATGTCCTTAAGGTCTGGATTCATTCTCCTCTGGGGTTGCCTAACCGGCTTACAATCCTCTTTGATGTATATGTGATGGGTACAGACCGAAGGATGGACTCCTTTCATCTCCTTATAGCTCCAAGCAAAAGCATCTAGGTGACTGACCAACAGGATACACAGCTCCTTTTCCTGGGAAGGAGATAGGGAGGAGTTGATCTTTAACATTCTCTCAGGGCCAAACTCCACAGTCTTGACTCTGGGAGTGACAGGGTTGGTTGTACAAAGATCCACTAAGGTGCTAGCTTGGGCATCCTCCACCAATTTCTCTAAGGATAGTGCACTGGAAGGTGGATTCTGGATCAGGGTCTCGATCAAGTCATCCTCGGTTGGGGGGTCCCTTCTAGTGGCATCTAGGGTGCACAGAGGTGTTGAGTACACCTCGTCTTCCTCTCCTTCCTCTAACCAGAGTGGTAAGTCATGCTCTAAGGAGGGTTGGGCAGGAGGGTATAGGACTAGCTGTTTGGACATAGGACCATTTTTGATGGTCATATTTCCTGCACGGAAACTTATGTAGGCATCTGCAGTGGCTAACCAAGGCCTTCCCAAAATGAGAGGATATCCAGTAAGCTTTGCCTTGGGTTGCAGAACCAGGAAATCTGCAGGGTATTCCCAAGAGTCGATAGAGACCAAGACATCCTCCACAATCCCTTCGGGAGTCACAGTGGAGCGATCTGGTAATTGCAGTACTGTCGAGGTCTTCCTCAAGGAACCCTGAAGATTGAGTTTGAGCATGGTATCCCTGGTCATCACATTAATGGCAACCCCCAGATCAATCAAGGTGTGAGGTATGATGGTGCCATTGATGTGGACATCTACTACAGGACTTCCAGGATCTAGGTACTTTGGGCAGATGACTTGTCCTAACATAAGGTCAGACAGTTGTCCTATGACATTGATGGTTGAAGCATCTTTCTTCCGCTTGCCTGGGTGTTTGAAACACTTTTCCTTAACCAGATTGTTGTATATTAGCACATCCTTGATGGCTTGGAGAAGTGGTATTCTTACACACAACTGCTTGAGCTCACCCAGAAGCTCATCCTCCTCTGGGTTGGGTTGTGTGGTGGCTGTTAGTCTCTCAGGAAAGGGTGGAATAGCCTTTGGTTCACTTTCCTGTTTATCTTCCTCATCCTCTGGGGGAGGAGGTTGGTGATCTGGTAGAGTCTTTCCAGATCGAAGATTGATCTCCTGGATCTCCACATCATAGGTAGGGCATGAGGTTTCCCCAGTGTATACCTGTTGGGCCTGTCTATTGTTGGGGTTTGGGTTTGGTTGAGCAGGTATTTGAGGTTGCCTTGGAGGAGCAGGAGGTAATGGCTGAGGTTGAACTGGTGGTGGAGGCAAAATGGCGGGAGGAGTATTGTACTGGGGCCTCCACCCCGACTGAGGTGCATTCCACTGAGGCTGTGGCTAGGCATGTGAATGATATGGATGAGAAGTAGGTTGAGTAGGGTATTGAGGTGGATAAGACCATGGAGGAGGCATGGACCAGGAAGGATGAGCAGGGGGACCCCAGGAAGGCATAGGAGTCGATTGGTTGGGGCTGTAATAAGCTTGAGGTGCCCCTTGCATTCCCTGCTGATAAGGTCTAGATCCTTGTGGCCTCCTTTGGTTGAGGTAATAGAGAGGTTCAGTGGGAGCTTCTATCCCTTGGTACATGGCTTTAAACCCAGGTAAGGTTGGACACTGATTTGTGGGATGGTCCTCCTCACAAACGAAACATACTTCAACCGAATGCAATGGGCATTCGTTCTTAGGGTGTCTCCTTGTGCACCTAGGGCAGAAGACAGCCAAGGCTCTCTCAGATTCTTCTTTCTTCTACTGGATCCTGAATGTGTCCAGCTGCATGGCAATGGTCTGTCTCACCTCACTCTTAAGATCTTCTAATTGATTTGCAAGCTCATGTTTGGAGAAAGGGACACTAGTTGAGAGGAGGTTTCCTCTACCTCATTTCCGTGCTGCCCTGGAGTGGTTTCTAAACACAGTCTTGATGTCCTCATAAGGCAGTTGGTAAATGTCCCCCCCAGCTAACATGTGAAGGGTATCTAAGAGGTCTTCAGGGACTCCTCGGAGCAGGACCAACTTGAGGGATTCCGGGTCAAGTGTGCACCTGGCCCGCTTATAGCTAAGTTGGAACCTCTCCTCATAATCCTCTAAGGACTCATCATTTCCCATGGTCATCCGAAAGATTTCTCCCTTGGTTTCCTTGGGCCGACAGTAATCCCTGTACTTGGTATTGAAAGCTTGCTGCATCTGAGCCCAAGTGGTGATACTATTCGCAGGTAAGCCCATGAACCAGCGTAATGCTGCATCCTTAAGAGTTGAAGGGAAGAGTTTCAGCTTTTGCTCATCTTCAGTATAGTCATAGGTTCTACAAAGGACAACAAACTCAAACAGGAAGGTATCAGGATCTTCAGTAGTCAGTCCATGGAAGTGAGGTAAGGCGGAGGGGCTAATGTTCTTCATTTTCATCTCTCCATTGGTCTCTCGGATGGGGAAGGCACCTTCTATTCTCTCATCTTCTCTTCTATTGTCACCCATAGCTTTAGATGGAGTGGTCTCTAACTCTTCTTCTACTATAGGATCTTCGTATATCTCGGGATGTTCACCTATAGGTTTTTCTAGGTCACTGTCACCAAAGAAGAGAGAAGGGTGACTCAGTGATGTGGTGGGGGTGTTGGGTAGGAATTTGCCTGATTTATCTCGGTTTCTACGAGGCATGAAATGGAAAAGACTTTCTCTTTTTTTTTGATTGCTTTTGCTTTTTTTCTTTGGTACCTACAAAACTGAAACAGATTGATCTACAGCTAACTATAAAGATGCAGAATTAAATTGAAAGCAGGAAAGAACTAATCTACTTTGCTCAAATGAAATTGCAGGAATGGAAATGCTAGTCTATGCTTGCAGAATTGAAACACTAGTCTACGCTTGCAGAAATGAAATGCTAGTCTATGAAAGCAGGAAATGCTAATCTATGAAAGCAGGAAATGCTAATCTATGAAAGCAGGAAATGTCTATGCTACTTTTGCAGAATGGAAATGAAGTAAACTACTTAGCAGAAGGCAAGAGTAAGAAAATAGAAGAAAAGCAACAATTACTAATACTCTGACGCTTCCCCGGCAACGGCGCCAAAAAGATGGTGGGCTCCAGTATTGTAGCAATAATGCTACAACTCCTGGAGCTTCCTATCTCTAATTTTATCAACCCGGTAGTTCGTACAAACTTGGAAGCGACGGTGCTGTATGCACAAGTACTAGCTCTTGTCGCAGCTGTCACTTGGTCAGATGGCACAAGTCCGCTAGGGCTCAAGCCAACTTCTATATGTTCTCAGAAGAAGCTTTCTAAATGATGGACGAAGGCTATCTCAACGGAAAGTAATCTACTTTGCAAAAATGAACTGAAAGCCAACCAAGACATGGAAACCCTAGTAAACCCTAATCTGACTAGTTTAACCTCTATGATGCAATAGTGAGAGTGCCAATGTCTAAAAATGATGCCATTACTTCTAGTGATGTGAAATGCATGAACTCAAACTACTTCCATTAAAAAGAACATTGTTTTTGTATTTTTGCTTAAGTGGATGGAGTGATTATGATCGTGTTTCTTATTAGGGTTTGTTTGTGCAGAGGTGGTGCGAAGGGAGAGAAATCTTGGGAAAGGTCAGGAGGGCTAGGAGAGGTCCCAGAGGGTCCCTAGCATCAGTCCATAGAAGTCTACAACGTTCAGGTGCTCGGCAACCAAGTTTGCAGGCTTCTACAGGATGTCTGCAGGGGATCCTACAGGAAACTAAGGAATTCTACAGGAAATCTGCTAACTTCTACAGGATGCTCGACCGTGTGAGTTTTGGGTGATGGTGAAGTGATGGAGCGGTATGGGTGGATAGGTAAGGTGGAGATGGAGCTTGTGATGGCTCAGGGGCAGAGGAATAAGATAGAGAGAGAGTGCACAGAGTTGGTTGGTGAATAGAAGGATGGCAGCAACGAAAGGTCAAAAAGATGGAGCTGCGTGGGCAATGGGAGAGTTGGAAGGTCCCTAGCATCAGTCCACAGAAGTCTACAATGTTCAGGTGCTCGGCAACCAAGTTTGCAGGCTTCTACAGGATGTCTGCAGGGGATCCTACAGGAAACTAAGGAATTCTACAGGAAATCTGCTAACTTCTACAGGATGTTCGACCGTGGGAGTTTTGGGTGATGGTGAAGTGATGGAGCGGTATGGGTGGATAGGTAAGGTGGAGATGGAGCTTGTGATGGCTCAGGGGCAGAGGAATAAGATAGAGAGAGAGTGCACGGAGTTGGTTGGTGAATAGAAGGATGGCAGCAACGAAAGGTCAAAACGATGGAGCTACGTGGACAATGGGAGAGTTGGAAGGTGAACGAGCTGAACAGAGGTCGAGTAGGTGGCTTGAGGCGAGGTTAGGAAGAAGAAGAAGGAAGTGGAATGATATTGAGCAGTGTAAATAAAACAAATTGCTTATGTCTTGCACCAAAAACGAGAATCCATTAACCTATGCTACCTGTGCTATTAAACCAATGAACAACAATGTAAATCATGAAGAAAAGTCGTGCATGGAATTGTAATGAAGAAGTATGGCTCAAGAGCAAAATTCATGGAAGGATCCACGATTAAAACGATTGTGTTGCAGCTTGCATAAAAGTGGAAAAAGACTGCGTTTTTTTTGGTGGTTGGTATAAACTGCACCCCAATCCCTAAACAGAGATGGCAGTGAAGGTACTAACAACCTTTTCTTGGAGCTCCAGTGAATTACAAACCTCCTATTCTGATCTAAGCAACTGAGAGTGATTTAACCATAAGCTAATCCTACTCAATCTTATTAAAGAAATCAAATCAGCAGACTATGTCCTTGAAATGCACATCAAAACAAAGAAACAAAGTGCTGGAAAGAAAGGCAATTAACACTACAAGAAGAGGAGATCTATTGCTCTCAGGTTGGGCCCTAACCTGAGAGCTATAACTCCCTTAAAAGCTCAGAATTAGATCCAAATCTGCTTGCCTTTATTCATAATCAAAAGTCTAATGTCATGCCAAAACTAGCTTACAAAAACAAACACCGAGCTGTGCTCAGAAATTACAATATCAGTCCAAAAAGTTCAAAAAGCTCCAAACAAAGGCTACGGCCTTCATATTTATACAGAATGAAGATCAAGCTGGCTTCCTCCATTCATGGAGCTCGGCTGTCCAACTGAAAGTCAAATTGCTGTAAAACTGCTGATCCTGTAGAACGTGTTGGCTGCCTTTAAGCTCGGTGGGGAGAGCTGTTGGAGCTCGGAGTTAAGGTGAAAATCACGAGGAAGGTCATCAAGACTGTGGACAACCTCCCTATGAACCCGCAATGTCACCTTTGTTGTCTCCTTGTCTCCATTTGCGTGGTCTTTTGCTCTCTTTAATGCCAAAAACCTGAAATCATCATGTATTAGCCACATAGATATAATGCCTACCCTTCTTCCTACAAACAACACGAATATACTAAGAAATGAATGCATAAGTGATAAAAGATGAATGGTTGAGCAAGGTAAGTAGGCAAATATGAGCCCAAATTGTACCAAAAATTGGGGCTCATCAGTGGTATTACCAAGAATAGATATATTTCAATACTTTGAAGAAATCCGTGTTATCTACCCCACTATTTAGCCTTCTTCATTACACTCGAGACTTTTTACTATCTCTCGTAACCTCTAAACGAACCAATGGTATGGCTCTTGTCCATGAGGATGAAATGCACAATGAACACATCATCTAATACCTTAGCTAATCCCTCGAGTATCCCAACATCTAGTATTCACACATTGAGAAGTTGGATTTAGTAGATATTTCCATTATACGCTTACAACATTACACACTCATGAAAAAGCATCGTGATCATAGTCCAAACCCATGCAACGCATTCTTAGTCATCATATCTTTAAGATATATACTCAAAGTGGATTCTTATCCTACAAGAGTTTGATTTGGAGTAATCGATTTCCAAATTGAAGAAACATTTGGCCTTTTGTAGATAAAATGTAAAATCTTCCTTGAGCCTATAAAGGAACTAAGGTTGATGCTTCATTTCTTAATGAGTCCTTATTCCTCATTAGCTTATGTAACCCTTGGTATGGACATATTATAATATATCTCCAAGATCAATGTTTTCCATCTCAGATTTCTCATGATGACTACCGACATATACATCATTAGGCTACCCAATATGTTATTGTCAATGATACTCTTTATTTCCCTAGAGTTGATTTTATATTACATAAATGTTTTACTCATGAATAGGTTGAACAAGTGATAAATGATTGTAATGATGAACCATGCAGTGGTCATCTATCTAGGTTTTCCAAGCCCTAAGAAATCTTGTATGTTGGTTACTTTTGGTCATTGATCTTCAGCTCAGATTTGTAGTATGGGTTTCATCATCTCAGAGATGTAGAATCATATAATCATAGAACCACACTAGAACGGTAATTCACAACAACTGAAAATAGGTAATCACAACACCTGCCAATAAGGAGTTGCAACATCTAGCAACTAGAGCTGCAACACTTGTATCCTACTCTTATTTACAACGCTATCTCTTGAATTCTAGTGGTTACCATAGAAAGGTAATTACCTCATTCAACATATGAGGATAAGATTTAACATTGCATATCAATAGAATAATTGTACCTTAACCAAAAATAAATTAAAATAGGAAAAATAGTTATTGGATTGAGGTGAAAATGGGGGAAAAAATATGAAAAAAGGTCTTAGCCAAGTGCTAAAAAGATGTCAACTTGGGCGCCCATCATCAATTGCCCCAACTAAAACTGTTGCATGTCCCTATGCAAAATATTTAATATGAGTCTGAGTAATAGTATCATCCATTTAGGTTACTAATGTTGTCATACACATCCCTAACTCATGAGTATGGTAGTAGTCCTTCCTTTCCTCAACATCCATTTTGCAAGAAAGCGCTTATTTTTTGGTCATATTATAGTATTTTTGATGCTTGGTACAAGGTATCCAAGTCTACAGATAATGAAATTTGAGGCCAACTCAATGGTTTCCACAATTCTTCATGCACCTAATATATCATTCTACTCTCATGAGGGCCACTAAAAAATTGTCACAGTTGAAGGGGTCTCTTCTGCATATGTCCTTTATGTCTTGTCTCCATCATTCAACATACCCTTTCATAATTTTTTTTGTCATTAATTCAATATGTTCCTTACAATATTCAATGGAATATTTCTTATTTCAATCCATACATTATACATGTATAGGGGAGTTTACCCATATGTAATGAATCAGGAGGACATCTTGGGGTCTAACTAGGTTTTTCTTTATACAATGGAAACAATTAGTTATGGTTTATTTTTCAATGGTTTTCTAACTCAAAAATTTTTCTAGGGTTTACAAACCCTAGATGCCAAAGTCTTCAAGACCTATCAATTAAAATTGCAAGGTTTTACAACCACACTAAAGATTTAGTTGCAAAACCCTAGTTTCTTCAAGGTCTTCAATATATGTCATGTTAGAAATTGCAAATTATACAAGCATGTAAACCCTAGAAATGATTTCTTGAGATGAGGATCATTTCATTAAATGCCCTAAGCCAACTGAGTTTAGGCCTTCCTATTGTAGGGAACATTTCCCTAAAATATCTTTAGTGTGGGATCTCTTGGAATTTGCTCAATATCTATATAAATCCTTAACAATAAAAATTTCAAGGCACATAAAATATGGAAACCGCATTGAAATCTTCTAATAACACATTAATCTAGGAAAATATTGAATTACATGGAAAAAGGTGGGTTCAAACATAGTTTTATGTGCTTAAGAGTGGAGGCCCATCATAACCCCCCCACCCCCACCCTTATTGCAATAGTTTCTCTCCCTTGAGCAACTCATTCATCTTCTCTTCTTTGCTCTTGTTCATTCATTTCCCTGATGACCTACTTGATTTCCCAAGCTGAGTTGGTTTTGGTTACACATGTTGGGTAGAATCATGCATTCTCTTCTATATAATTCCACTCTTAGAACTCTTCTTCCTGGATTTGGTGTTCCTGGAGCCCTAATAGTAAAGGTGGATTGAACTTGAGCCTTATCCACTAAAATCCAAGTCTTTGGATGTTTCTCTTATACAAAGGGGTCCTTGATAGTGTTTCTTGCAATCAAACAAGACAATGATACTTGCTTATCTTCATGCTATGGGACAACCCTTACCACCTTCTTTGGAAATCATGTG